>JAVIAB010000088.1:29677718-30277718 GCA_032433765.1 Megaustenia siamemsis | reverse complement strand
GTGGAGCATAGGTCTTCAACAAACACTTTCCAAGTTGTTCTGTTTCTTGCCATTCTTTTAAGATCATTCCATGTCTTCCCCATCATCTTCATCTCTGCTTCTGTCTTCTTTAAAAATTCCTTGGTCTTCCTCTTTGCCTTTTGGGGATTTCAAAAAAGGGACTGTTGTGTAATACTCTCAGTTGCCTTCTGCAGTGTGTGTCCTATCCCCAGCGCCATCGTCTTCGCTGTATCTCTTTATCCACTGGTATTTAACTGGTACATTTCCATAATTCTATGTTAGTGAATTTGTCCTGCCATTTCCATCCTTTTATTCTGCGTAAGCATCCATTAATGAAAGTCTGTATCTTCATGATTGTCAAGTTTGTTGTTCTCCATGTTTCACAGCCATATTATTCATATAATAGGACTGACTTAACATTGAAGTTGAAAATTCTTATTTTTGTATTTAACCTAATTTCTTTGGACTTCCATATGTTTCCCAGTTAAACAAAAGCTCGTCTTTCTTTTGATATCCTTATTTTGGTATCATTTTCTCTTCCTCCCTCTTTGTCTACCCTGATATATGTAAGATTGTACGTCTAGTCGAGGTATTTCTCCTGATTTTATTTAGTTATTGCCAACTGCATTAATTCTCATAATGTTGGTCTTATCTCTATTAATTTTCAGTCCTAGCTGTTGTGATCTCTCATCAAGTATGCTCATTTTATCCTGCATCTGTTGATAGCTGTGTGATAGGAGAGCTATGGCACTGATACGTTTGAGTATCACACATTTTAACAAATTTGTTTTTTGAACTGAAAGTGTTGGCAGGTTGATTTCGGGGGAGCAGAAGCGTCTGCGATCTGCGGTCACAATAGCAGGGTCGCGCACCATCAGCTGACCAAGACCTAACAGTTCTACCTTCTCTTGGTCTCTCATGGTAACAGTCTGCATCAAAACAAGCTGGCTAACAGAAGCTAGGATCGCCGATGTCCCTGTAGTGGTGGCTGTTGCTGATATAGAAGACCCAGTATTGCAGTACCTCTAGGCAGGACAAGTCACACAGGCTGGCTAACAGAAGCTAGGATCGCCGTTTTCCCTGTAGTGGTGACTGTTACTGATATAGAAAACCCATTATTGCAGTACCTCTGGGCTGGACTTGTAGTTTCACAACATAGCCTGTGATAGGCGAAATCCAACTTCTCCAGTAAGAGCCGGGAATGTCAAGAAAGCCATTACGACCCGCCACATCAAATGAGTCAAAAGGCACCCTGTCCGCATCAACTCGTGGCATTCCGTCAACAACAACAACAGGTTGATTTCAAGACTTTGCTGGTTTGCCTAACTTTACCTATTTTATTTATATCATGTTCAGTAGTATTAAAATAAACATATTTGGCATTCTATTCACGGAATCAGTCTTATTGTAGTTGGGACATCCCCATAACCTCTCCATCGCCCGTCCCAGCATTTCTCAAACTGTATTCAGACTGATTGTTGTAAGGTGTTGATTGATGATACATCTGTTTTCTCCATTAAGCACCCCGAATCGACCAGACCGCCTTTCCCACCTTTAGACTCCTCTTAATATTTACATAAAGTAATGGCATCAATATGCGCCAAGATGCGTAGAGATGGTCATTCCGCCTTCTCTTTTTAGCCCATTCAGAAGCTGACAACGCTCTGGAACACAGGGAAGTTGCCCTTTTTTATTTCCTTTCTTGATTATCTAGCATATTATCACCATGTAGTTAGATTTGTTTATATATCCTTATATATTTTTTGTATGTTGTTGTTTGTAGTTCCAGCTGAAGGCCTACTTGGCCGAAACGTCGACTTTTGTTTTGTCCATTACCACGTAAAGCTGTCACCATACCACTTTTTTTCTTCTGTTTTTTTTTAGAATTGCTCAATATTGACATCCTTGTCTCACTCGTCTTCCTTCTCTTCTGTAAAGGAATGAAGAAGAAACCTGGCGATATCCGCTTTGTCTACAGTAGCATCACTCAGTGCCAGAGCTGCCAACAAGCTCATCTGCTAATTCATTTTCAAAAAAAATGTTTGGAGTTTTGTTTGCCTTCGTGTTTGTCAATTTTTGTTCAATGTTTTGGATAATTTCGGTTATAAAAAAACTTGTTTACGTGACCAGTGAAAGACATTTAACGACAAGGTGTTTAGCGCTTCCACATTTATTGATCTATTGCTATTCGAGTTTTAAAATATGGACATTTGTTCGTCTTTCATCAATACCTCAACTGACAGCGGCCAGCAACTCATAGCTGACTGTTTGCGGCCTTATCAGTGACTGATGAAGATTGTACTCCACCTTCCCGTGGTGGGAACGGAAACAAGACTAACTACTCTGGCCAAGCTAGTACAAAATTGAAGAGAGAAGATACCTGGTTTTCCAAAAATTGTTTGCTGAAGTCGGAAGTGTTGGGATGAAAGGCCATGTGTACGATAGCACAAGCCGTTTACGCCCATTAACGTCTTTATCGCAGTAGAGGAGCTGTCGCTGAATACACGTTGGGAAAAAAACAAGATACAAATAGCTTCACCAATTTCAAGACAAAAAAAATGCAATACACAAACAAAAAGAAAACGTGGTTTTACTGTGAACACTTTGAGTGATCTGAAAGGGACCGAGGTTACTGACTGTCAAGAAATTATTCTTCTTCTGCGATCGTGGCTCATTCAGACTAAGATTTCAGACTCTCTTATGAAGGCAGCTGTCTGTTTAAGTGATTCGGTTGCCCCGTATAGTTTCTCTTCCAGGGAGGTGGGTGTGGACCATATTGTCCTTCTCAGGTGTGTGTACAGGGGGCAATCCTGTAGAACATGTTTTGTTGTCATGTTATCCAGTGTACAGTGGCATTGGCTGGTAGTTTCTATTTTGAGTTTGGTGAAAATGTGGTTTCTCATTCTGTTGTGGCCAGTGCGTAGGCGAAGTAAGATGACTTGATCCCTCCTTGATAGTTGGAGGTATCCATCCCTCTCGTTATAATTTGGGTGTTCTTGTTTCCATTTTTCATGATACTGGCCTTTGATGATGGATTTGGCTTCATTGTAGCTGACCAGATGGTTCTCTTGTGGTAATCTCCCTCCCTCTTTAGCTAATTTGTCTGCGCGTTCGTTTCCATGTATATTACAGTGTGATGGTATCCACTGGATATTGCCGAGAAATAATGACAGCCAAAATTAAAATTAAAAAATCTAAAAAATCTGATGGTGAGGCCCTAAGGCCAGGCAGATCAAACATGGGAATTGAAGAAATGACCAACAGCAGTGCGGGTGCAAGTAATAGTGATGACGGCCTAAAGCTCAACTGTATTACTTAGGAAGTCCTACTGCTGGATAATGTGAAATAATCAAGCTACATTTTATAATTATCAAATTAGCGAGGCAACTAAAATATCAATAATAATCATCCGTGAGAAATAAAACTCAATAACAACGGTAGAGGAAACAGTCATCAAGTTTGGCGAGGTAATGAGAGCTGCTGGAACAGGTTGCTGCAGGGGGGAAACAGTCATCAAGTTTGGCGAGGTAATGAGAGCTGCTGGAACAGGTTGCTGCAGGGGGAAACAGTCATCAAGTTTGGCGAGGTAATGAGAGCTGCTGGAGCAGGTTGCTGCAGGGGGGAAACAGTCATCAAGTTTGGCGAGGTAATGAGAGCTGCTGGAGCAGGTTGCTGCAGGGGAGAAACAGTCATCAAGTTTGGCGAGGTAATGAGAGCTGCTGGAACAGGTTGCTGCAAGGGGGAAACAGTCATCAAGTTTGGCGAGGTAATGAGAGCTGCTGGAACAGGTTGCTGCAGGGGGAAAACAGTCATCAAGTTTGGCGAGGTAATGAGAGCTGTTGGAACAGATTGCTGCAGGGGGGAAACAGTCATCAAGTTTGGCGAGGTAATGAGAGCTGCTGGAGCAGGTTGCTGCAGGGGAGAAACAGTCATCAAGTTTGGCGAGGTAATGAGAGCTGCTGGAACAGGTTGCTGCAGGGGGGGAAACAGTCATCAAGTTTGGCGAGGTAATGAGAGCTGCTGGAACAGGTTGCTTCAGGGGGAAACAGTCATCAAGTTTGGCGAGGTAATGAGAGCTGCTGGAACAGGTTGCTGCAGGGGGAAACAGTCATCAAGTTTGGCGAGGTAATGAGAGCTGCTGGAGCAGGTTGCTGCAGGGGGGAAACAGTCATCAAGTTTGGCGAGGTAATGAGAGCTGCTGGAACAGGTTGCTGCAAGGGGGAAACAGTCATCAAGTTTGGCGAGGTAATGAGAGCTGCTGGAACAGGTTGCTGCAGGGGGAAAACAGTCATCAAGTTTGGCGAGGTAATGAGAGCTGATGGAACAGATTGCTGCAGGGGGAAAACAGTCATCAAGTTTGGCGAGGTAATGAGAGCTGCTGGAACAGATTGCTGCAGGGGGAAACAGTCATCAAGTTTGGCGAGGTAATGAGAGCTGCTGGAACAGATTGTTGCAGGGGGGAAACAGTCATCACGTTTGGCGAGGTAATGAGAGCTGCTGGAGCAGGTTGCTGCAGGGGGAAAACAGTCATCAAGTTTGGCGAGGTAATGAGAGCTGCTGGAACAGGTTGCTGCAGGGAGGAAAACAGTCATCAAGTTTGGCGAGGTAATGAGAGCTGCTGGAGCAGGTTGCTGCAGGGGGAAAACAGTCATCAAGTTTGGCGAGGTAATGAGAGCTGCTGGAACAGATTGCTGCAGGGGGAAAACAGTCATCAAGTTTGGCGAGGTAATGAGAGCTGCTGGAACAGGTTGCTGCAGGGGGAAAACAGTCATCAAGTTTGGCGAGGTAATGAGAGCTGCTGGAGCAGGTTGCTGCAGGGGAAAAACAGTCATCAAGTTTGGCGAGGTAATGAGAGCTGCTGGAGCAGGTTGCTGCAGGGGGAAACAGTCATCAAGTTTGGCGAGGTAATGAGAGCTGCTGGAACAGGTTGCTGCAGGGGGGAAACAGTCATCAAGTTTGGCGAGGTAATGAGAGCTGCTGGAGCAGGTTGCTGCAGGGGGGAAACAGTCATCAAGTTTGGCGAGGTAATGAGAGCTGCTGGAGCAGGTTGCTGCAGGGGGAAAACAGTCATCAAGTTTGGCGAGGTAATGAGAGCTGCTGGAGCAGGTTGCTGCAGGGGGGAAACAGTCATCAAGTTTGGCGAGGTAATGAGAGCTGCTGGAGCAGGTTGCTGCAGGGGGGAAACAGTCATCAAGTTTGGCGAGGTAATGAGAGCTGCTGGAGCAGGTTGCTGCAGGGGGAAAACAGTCATCAAGTTTGGCGAGGTAATGAGAGCTGCTGGAGCAGGTTGCTGCAGGGGGAAAACCGTCATCAAGTTTGGCGAGGTAATGAGAGCTGCTGGAACAGGTTGCTGCAGGGGGGAAACAGTCATTAAGTTTGGCGAGGTAATGAGAGCTGCTGGAGCAGGTTGCTGCAGGGGGGAAACAGTCATCAAGTTTGGCGAGGTAATGAGAGCTGATGGAACAGGTTGCTGCAGGGGAAAAACAGTCATCAAGTTTATCGAGGTAATGAGAGCTGATGGAACAGGTTGCTGCAGGGGGGAAACAGTCATCAAGTTTGGCGAGGTAATCAGAGCTGCTGGAGCAGATTGCTGCAGGGGGAAAACAGTCATCAAGTTTGGCGAGGTAATGAGAGCTGCTGGAGCAGGTTGCTGCAGGGGGAAAACAGTCATCAAGTTTGGCGAGGTAATGAGAGCTGCTGGAACAGGTTGCTGCAGGGGAAAACAGTCATCATGTTTGACTAGGTAATGAGAGCTGCTGGAACAGGTTGCTGCAGGGGAAAACAGTCATCAAGTTTGGCTAGGTAATGAGAGCTGCTGGAACAGGTTGCTGCAGGGGGAAACAGTCATCAAGTTTGGCTAGGTAATGAGAGCTGCTGGAACAGGTTGCTGCAGGGGGGAAACAGTCATCAAGTTTGGCTAGGTAATGAGAGCTGCTGGAACAGGTTGCTGCAGGGGGAAAACAGTCATCAAGTTTGGCGAGGTAATGAGAGCTGATGGAACAGGTTGCTGCAGGGGAAAACAGTCATCAAGTTTGGCGAGGTAATGAGAGCTGATGGAACAGGTTGCTGCAGGGGGGAAACAGTCATCAAGTTTGGCGAGGTAATGAGAGCTGATGGAACAGGTTGCTGCAGGGGGAAAACAGTCATCAAGTTTGGCGAGGTAATGAGAGCTGCTGGAGCAGGTTGCTGCAGGGGAAAACAGTCATCAAGTTTGGCGAGGTAATGAGAGCTGCTGGAACAGGTTGCTGCAGGGGAAAACAGTCATCAAGTTTGGCTAGGTAATGAGAGCTGCTGGAGCAGGTTGCTGCAGGGGGGAAACAGTCATCAAGTTTGGCGAGGTAATGAGAGCTGCTGGAGCAGGTTGCTGCAGGGGGAAAACAGTCATCAAGTTTGGCGAGGTAATGAGAGCTGCTGGAACAGGTTGCTGCAGGGGAAAACAGTCATCAAGTTTGGCTAGGTAATGAGAGGTGCTGGAAAAGGTTGCTGCAGGGGGAAACAGTCATCAAGTTTGGCTAGGTAATGAGAGCAGCTGGAACAGGTTGCTGCAGGGGGGAAAGAGTCATCAAGTTTGGCTATGTAATGAGAGCTGCTGGAACAGATTGCTGCAGGGGAAAACAGTCATCAAGTTTGGCGAGGTAATGAGAGCTGATGGAACAGGTTGCTGCAGGGGGGAAACAGTCATCAAGTTTGGCGAGGTAATGAGAGCTGATGGAACAGGTTGCTGCAGGGGGAAAACAGTCATCAAGTTTGGCGAGGTAATGAGAGCTGCTGGAACAGATTGCTGCAGGGGGAAAACAGTCATCAAGTTTGGCGAGGTAATGAGAGCTGCTGGAGCAGGTTGCTGCAGGGGAAAACAGTCATCAAGTTTGGCGAGGTAATGAGAGCTGCTGGAACAGATTGCTGCAGGGGGAAAACAGTCATCAAGTTTGGCGAGGTAATGAGAGCTGCTGGAGCAGGTTGCTGCAGGGGGAAAACAGTCATCAAGTTTGTCTAGGTAATGAGAGCTGCTGGAGCAGGTTGCTGCAGGGAGAAAACAGTCATCAAGTTTGGCGAGGTAATGAGAGCTGATGGAACAGGTTGCTGCAGGGGGAAAACAGTCATCAAGTTTGGCGAGGTAATGAGAGCTGCTGGAGCAGGTTGCTGCAGGGGGGAAACAGTCATCAAGTTTGGCGAGGTAATGAGAGCTGCTGGAGCAGGTTGCTGCAGGGGGAAAACAGTCATCAAGTTTGTCTAGGTAATGAGAGCTGCTGGAGCAGGTTGCTGCAGGGGGGAAACAGTCATCAAGTTTGGCGAGGTAATGAGAGCTGCTGGAGCAGGTTGCTGCAGGGGGAAAACAGTCATCAAGTTTGTCTAGGTAATGAGAGCTGATGGAACAGGTTGCTGCAGGGGGGAAAGAGTCATCAAGTTTGGCTAGGTAATGAGAGCTGCTGGAGCAGGTTGCTGCAGGGGGAAACAGTCATCAAGTTTGGCGAGGTAATGAGAGCTGCTGGAGCAGGTTGCTGCAGGGGGGAAACAGTCATCAAGTTTGTCTAGGTAATGAGAGCTGCTGGAGCAGGTTGCTGCAGGGGGGAAACAGTCATCAAGTTTGGCGAGGTAATGAGAGCTGCTGGAGCAGGTTGCTGCAGGGGTAAAACTGTCATCAAGTTTGTCTAGGTAATGGGAGCTGCTGGAGCAGGTTGCTGCAGGGGGGAAAACAGTCATCAAGTTTGTCTAGGTAATGAGAGCTGCTGGAGCAGGTTGCTGCAGGGGGAAAACAGTCATCAAGTTTGGCGAGGTAATGAGAGCTGCTGGAACAGGTTGCTGCAGGGGGAAAACAGTCATCAAGTTTGGCGAGGTAATGAGAGCTGATGGAACAGGTTGCTGCAGGGGGGAAACAGTCATCATGTTTGGCGAGGTAATGAGAGCTGCTGGAGCAGGTTGCTGCAGGGGGGAAACAGTCATCAAGTTTGGCGAGGTAATGAGAGCTGCTGGAGCAGATTGCTGCAGGGGGGAAACAGTCATCAAGTTTGGCGAGGTAATGAGAGGAACTGCTGGAGCAGATTGCTGCAGGGGGAAAACAGTCATCAAGTTTGTCTAGGTAATGAGAGCTGCTGGAACAAGTTGCTGCAGGGGGGAAACAGTCATCAAGTTTGGCGAGGTAATGAGAGCTTCTGGAGCAGGTTGCTGCAGGGGGAAACAGTCATCAAGTTTGTCTAGGTAATGAGAGCTGCTGGAGCAGGTTGCTGCAGGGGGAAACAGTCATCAAGTTTGGCTAGGTAATGAGAGCTGCTGGAACAGGTTGCTGCAGGGGGAAACAGTCATCAAGTTTGGCTAGGTAATGAGAGCTGCTGGAACAGGTTGCTGCAGGGGAAAACAGTCATCAAGTTTGGCGAGGTAATGAGAGCTGATGGAACAGGTTGCTGCAGGGGAAAACAGTCATCAAGTTTGGCGAGGTAATGAGAGCTGATGGAACAGGTTGCTGCAGGGGGGAAACAGTCATCAAGTTTGGCGAGGTAATGAGAGCTGATGGAACAGGTTGCTGCAGGGGGAAAACAGTCATCAAGTTTGGCGAGGTAATGAGAGCTGCTGGAGCAGGTTGCTGCAGGGGGAAAACAGTCATCAAGTTTGGCGAGGTAATGAGAGCTGCTGGAACAGGTTGCTGCAGGGGAAAACAGTCATCAAGTTTGGCTAGGTAATGAGAGCTGCTGGAGCAGGTTGCTGCAGGGGGGAAACAGTCATCAAGTTTGGCGAGGTAATGAGAGCTGCTGGAGCAGGTTGCTGCAGGGGGAAAACAGTCATCAAGTTTGGCGAGGTAATGAGAGCTGCTGGAACAGGTTGCTGCAGGGGAAAACAGTCATCAAGTTTGGCTAGGTAATGAGAGGTGCTGGAAAAGGTTGCTGCAGGGGGGAAACAGTCATCAAGTTTGGCTAGGTAATGAGAGCAGCTGGAACAGGTTGCTGCAGGGGGAAAGAGTCATCAAGTTTGGCTATGTAATGAGAGCTGCTGGAACAGATTGCTGCAGGGGAAAACAGTCATCAAGTTTGGCGAGGTAATGAGAGCTGATGGAACAGGTTGCTGCAGGGGGAAACAGTCATCAAGTTTGGCGAGGTAATGAGAGCTGATGGAACAGGTTGCTGCAGGGGGAAAACAGTCATCAAGTTTGGCGAGGTAATGAGAGCTGCTGGAACAGATTGCTGCAGGGGGAAAACAGTCATCAAGTTTGGCGAGGTAATGAGAGCTGCTGGAGCAGGTTGCTGCAGGGGAAAACAGTCATCAAGTTTGGCGAGGTAATGAGAGCTGCTGGAACAGATTGCTGCAGGGGGAAAACAGTCATCAAGTTTGGCGAGGTAATGAGAGCTGCTGGAGCAGGTTGCTGCAGGGGGAAAACAGTCATCAAGTTTGTCTAGGTAATGAGAGCTGCTGGAGCAGGTTGCTGCAGGGAGAAAACAGTCATCAAGTTTGGCGAGGTAATGAGAGCTGATGGAACAGGTTGCTGCAGGGGGAAAACAGTCATCAAGTTTGGCGAGGTAATGAGAGCTGCTGGAGCAGGTTGCTGCAGGGGGGAAACAGTCATCAAGTTTGGCGAGGTAATGAGAGCTGCTGGAGCAGGTTGCTGCAGGGGGAAAACAGTCATCAAGTTTGTCTAGGTAATGAGAGCTGCTGGAGCAGGTTGCTGCAGGGGGGAAACAGTCATCAAGTTTGGCGAGGTAATGAGAGCTGCTGGAGCAGGTTGCTGCAGGGGGAAAACAGTCATCAAGTTTGTCTAGGTAATGAGAGCTGATGGAACAGGTTGCTGCAGGGGGGAAAGAGTCATCAAGTTTGGCTAGGTAATGAGAGCTGCTGGAGCAGGTTGCTGCAGGGGGAAACAGTCATCAAGTTTGGCGAGGTAATGAGAGCTGCTGGAGCAGGTTGCTGCAGGGGGGAAACAGTCATCAAGTTTGTCTAGGTAATGAGAGCTGCTGGAGCAGGTTGCTGCAGGGGGGAAACAGTCATCAAGTTTGGCGAGGTAATGAGAGCTGCTGGAGCAGGTTGCTGCAGGGGTAAAACTGTCATCAAGTTTGTCTAGGTAATGGGAGCTGCTGGAGCAGGTTGCTGCAGGGGGAAAACAGTCATCAAGTTTGTCTAGGTAATGAGAGCTGCTGGAGCAGGTTGCTGCAGGGGGAAAACAGTCATCAAGTTTGGCGAGGTAATGAGAGCTGCTGGAACAGGTTGCTGCAGGGGGAAAACAGTCATCAAGTTTGGCGAGGTAATGAGAGCTGATGGAACAGGTTGCTGCAGGGGGGAAACAGTCATCATGTTTGGCGAGGTAATGAGAGCTGCTGGAGCAGGTTGCTGCAGGGGGGAAACAGTCATCAAGTTTGGCGAGGTAATGAGAGCTGCTGGAGCAGATTGCTGCAGGGGGAAACAGTCATCAAGTTTGGCGAGGTAATGAGAGGAACTGCTGGAGCAGATTGCTGCAGGGGGAAAACAGTCATCAAGTTTGTCTAGGTAATGAGAGCTGCTGGAACAAGTTGCTGCAGGGGGGAAACAGTCATCAAGTTTGGCGAGGTAATGAGAGCTGCTGGAGCAGATTGCTGCAGGGGGAAACAGTCATCAAGTTTGGCGAGGTAATGAGAGCTGCTGGAGCAGGTTGCTGCAGGGGGGAAACAGTCATCAAGTTTGGCGAGGTAATGAGAGCTGCTGGAACAGGTTGCTGCAGGGGGAAACAGTCATCAAGTTTGGCGAGGTAATGAGAGCTGCTGGAACAGGTTGCTGCAAGGGGAAAACAGTCATCATGTTTGGCGAGGTAATGAGAGCTGCTGGAGCAGGTTGCTGCAGGGGGAAAACAGTCATCAAGTTTGGCGAGGTAATGAGAGCTGCTGGAACAGGTTGCTGCAGGGGGAAACAGTCATCAAGTTTGGCGAGGTAATGAGAGCTGCTGGAACAGGTTGCTGCAGGGGGAAAC
Organism: Megaustenia siamemsis; assembly: GCA_032433765.1. Classification (NCBI taxonomy): domain Eukaryota; kingdom Metazoa; phylum Mollusca; class Gastropoda; order Stylommatophora; family Ariophantidae; genus Megaustenia; species Megaustenia siamemsis. Next base: position 30,266,794 of record JAVIAB010000088.1, on the reverse strand, counting down.
AGTCATCAAGTTTGTCTAGGTAATGAGAGCTGATGGAGCAGGTTGCTGCAGGGGGAAAACCGTCATCAAGTTTGTCTAGGTAATGAGAGCTGCTGGAACAGATTGCTGCAGGGGGGAAACAGTCATCAAGTTTGTCTTGGTAATGAGAGCTGCTGGAGCAGGTTGCTGCAGGGGGGAACCAGTCATCAAGTTTGTCTAGGTAATGAGAGCTGCTGGAGCAGATTGCTGCAGGGGAACCAGTCATCAAGTTTGTCTAGGTAATGAGAGCTGCTGGAACAGATTGCTGCAGGGGGAACCAGTCATCAAGTTTGTCTAGGTAATGAGAGCTGCTGGAGCAGATTGCTGCAGGGGAACCAGTCATCAAGTTTGTCTAGGTAATGAGAGCTGCTGGAGCAGATTGCTGCAGGGGAACCAGTCATCAAGTTTGTCTAGGTAATGAGAGCTGCTGGAGCAGATTGTGCTGCAGGGGGAAACAGTCATCAAGTTTGTCTAGGTAATGAGAGCTGCTGGAGCAGGTTGCTGCAGGGGGAAACAGTCATCAAGTTTGTCTAGGTAATGAGAGCTGCTGGAGCAGATTGCTGCAGGGGGAAACAGTCATCAAGTTTGTCTAGGTAATGAGAGCTTCTGGAGCAGGTTGCTGCAGGGGGAAACAGTCATCAAGTTTGTCTAGGTAATGAGAGCTTCTGGAGCAGGTTGCTGCAGGGGGAAACAGTCATCAAGTTTGGCGAGGTAATGAGAGCTGCTGGAGCAGATTGCTGCAGGGGGAAACAGTCATCAAGTTTGTCTAGGTAATGAGAGCTGCTGGAGCAGATTGCTGCAGGGGGAACCAGTCATCAAGTTTGGCGAGGTAATGAGAGCTGCTGGAGCAGATTGCTGCAGGGGGAAACAGTCATCAAGTTTGTCTAGGTAATCAGAGCTGCTGGAGCAGATTGCTGCAGGGGGAACCAGTCATCAAGTTTGGCGAGGTAATGAGAGCTGCTGGAGCAGGTTGCTGCAGGGGGAACCAGTCATCAAGTTTGGCGAGGTAATGAGAGCTGCTGGAGCAGATTGCTGCAGGGGGAACCAGTCATCAAGTTTGGCGAGGTAATGAGAGCTGCTGGAACAGGTTGCTGCAGGGGAACCAGTGGCAAGAAAATACTCATAGAAAGGGAAACAGATGGCGAAAAATATAAACTATCTTTCATCATCATCATCCAGTGCCTTCTCTGCAACGAAGGTTGGCTACCATGAAGCGTCATTCTGCTCTGTCTCTTGCTGTGATGGTGCAGGTTGTCATAGGCTGATTTGTCGCCATCTTTTGATGTTACTCGTCCATGTTAGTCTTTGTCTGCCTCTTTTACCTTGTATTTTCCCTCCATGGTTACATTTAGTAGGCTGTTGTGTCTTTTAACATGACCCAAAAATCGTATTTGTTCTGAAGGTGATCATGATATTGTCCTTGTATTCTCAACATTCTGATATATATTGTCCTTGTATCCTCAACATTCTGATATATATTGTCCTTGTATTCTCAACATTCTGATATATATTGTCCTTGTATTCTCAACATTCTGATATATATTGTCCTTGTATTCTCAACATTCTGATATATATTGTCCTTGTATTCTCAACATTCTGATATATATTGTCCTTGTATTCTCAACATTCTGATATATATTGTCCTTGTTTTCTCAACATTCTGATATATATTGTCCTTGTTTTCTCAACATTCTGATATATATTGTCTTTGTTTTCTCAACATTCTGATATATAATGTCCTTGTATTCTCAACAATCTGATATATATTGTCCTTGTTTTCTCAACATTCTGATATATATTGTCCTTGTTTTCTCAACATTCTGATATATATTGTCCTTGTATTCTCAACATTCTGATATATATTGTCATTGTATTCTCAACATTCTGATATATATTGTCCTTGTATTCTCAACATACTGATATATATTGTCCTTGTATTCTCAACATTCTGATATATATATATATATATTGTCCTTGTATTTTCAACATTCTGATATATATATATATATATATTGTCCTTGTATTCTCAACATTCTGATATATATATATATATATATTGTCCTTGTATTTTCAACATTCTGATATATATATATATATATTGTCTTTGTATTCTCAACATTCTGATATATATTGTCCTTGTATTTTCAACATTCTGATATATATATATATATATATATATATATATATATATATATATATATATATATATATATATTGTTTTTGTATTATCAACATTCTGATATATATTGTCCTTGTATTTTCAACATTCTGATATATATATATATTGTCCTTGCATTCTCAACATTCTGATATATATTGTCCTTGTATTTTCAACATTCTGATATATATATTGTCCTTGTATTCTCAACATTCTGATATATATTGTCCTTGTATTCTCAACATTCTGATATATATTGTCCTTGTATTCTCAACATTCTGATATATATATATATATATATATATATATATATATATATTGTCCTTGTATTTTCAACATTCTGATATATATATTGTCCTTGTATTCTCAACATTCTGATATATATTGCATATTTTGATGACAATAGCAGATTAGAAGTTATCTGGAGTCACAATAACATCAACTATATCAGAGCAAGTGATTTATTTTCAAATAAGAAAGTGCAGCCAGGAGCATAAATAGAGAAAAGTAGCTCTTGATTTGTTTATCCTTCCAATGCCGTTAGACAGTCCAGACATCTCGTAGAATCTCCCGTCATTTGTTTCTGTTCTTGGCGAGCTGTTCTGTTATGTAGAGTGAGTATGTGCTTGCCAACCTAGCCTCTCTTGTTATAGTTCACTTCTGTGTTTCTCGAGGTTGTCCTCTTTTCCTCTGACCTGATGTTTCCCATTTGAGAGCTGCTTAGTAATGCTCTGGTCGTTTCTTCTAAATAGATGCTCGACATTTCCATATTTTTTCCCTTAGTCGTAGACGAGAAAAATGGTTGCATGGCCATTTTCTCTTATTTCATCACTAGTGTTGAATTCAATCCATTTAATGCAACGTGTCTTAGAGACAGATAGTACTGACAATTACATTTATATTCAAATGAATGTGAAGCATCTTTGGATTAGGAGGCAAAAACAATAATGTACTTGGGTATCAGTTGAGAGATAAAGTGAAACTAAAGAAAGGTGTGGAGCCCAGCATTTATGGTTTTTGATGACGACATATTTCTTTTCATTTTATTAGTACAGTTTAACTTGTTTATTTTTTATTTTATATTGTAATTCTTTTAAATGTGTATTTTAGCTGCATCTCTTTCGTGCAGATTGCCACTTTTTCTGATTATTTCAGCTACTTGGATCATCATTCATGTTTGTCTTGCCTAATTTTCGTGTCTGTTTTCTGCATTTAATATCGATCTAATTATCATTTCAGGGGATTAATGTGTAGATAACCTATTGAAAGAGAATAATATAAATATTGGTATATAGAACAGTCATGAAGGTCCAGTCAACAAGAGCAACGAAAACTGAGAAAGGTGAACGAGACAATAATAACAAGAACAAGTAAGAATACAATGATAGAATATGAAGTAGTAGCAGAAGAGGAAGAAGAAAAATGTAAAGAAAATGTCTTCGGTCTACATCTTCGTCTTTCCTTCCTCATTTGCCTTTCAGCGTCGAGGGGAGAAATAATATACGGTCTGATGCTCATCTGTTACCCTCTGCTGCTGTTGTTTCCTAGTGTTTCTAATATTCCATCAATCCATCTTTTTCATTGTCGGCCCTTGTGTCTGGTGGTCTCGCAACGTTTATTGAAGATTTGTTGTGCTGTGTTTTAATCCCTCTGTCTTATCACGTGGCCAAACCATTTTATCTGTTGTTTCTTTATATACTCTATGACATGTTTTATTCCTAGCTGAAAAAGTGAGGGGAAAATAAGAAGGAAAGTTATTAAATTATGCTAAATAAAAAGAAAATTACTATACATTTTTTTAACGATAAGAGGAGGAATAAGAAGAAACGAAAGAAAAATAAATGCAAATATTGGTAGAAAGAAGATAGTGAAAAATACGCAAACAACAAGCAAGAAAGTCTAAATAGATGTGGATGATGTTGATGAAGGACGATCAAGAATATCAACAATAACAAGAAACGTGTGAAGAATAGGATGAACAAAGGATAAATACTCTTGAAACTCGTTACAAAAATGAAGTCCACTGATTAATGTACAAGCAAAAGATGAAGCCCAGCCTTAAATGGGTTCTTGATTTTTTTCTGGGAAAGCAAAGTGGCACGGGCGTAATGCAGACCACATTACCCCAAAAATCATGTGCCGAGGGTCTATACAAGTTATTGTCGCTAACACCGTATTCCCTATACGCCACTTTTCGTGACGGGGGCTCTTTAGGTAAATTAGAAAAAAAGAAGGAAGGGATAAGAAATCATTTATTTTCAAACTGTCTTGATAGTTCATATTTTCAGAGCAAATACACAAATGAAAGCGGATAGAAGCAGCGATGACTTGGACTTGTTGCACGAACGGAGCTCACTTGTACAATGGGTTTTGCCAAAGCTACTTGTATGCCTGGGTGTGTGCTGTGCGGCTCTCTACATCTCACTGGCGCACATAGCAGCTAAACTTGAAAACTACGAAGGAAACATCCAGAAAGAAATCAAGTCTGTGAAGGTAGCAATATTTCAATCTATGTTACGAATGCCAGTTTGTGTTGGTATTTTTTTAATTGAAGGAACGAAACAAATTTCCATATTATTTTATTTATTTTATTAAAAAAAAAAAAGCAACTAACTTTACGACACATAGTACCTACCATTGCTGGTGTATGTCCGGGGATTCACGACTAAGGGATAAAGGCCGCTTGGCCAAGCAGTCGCCACGACGTGTGAGACTCGGGATTTTTATTACACCCCCCCCCCCCTTTTTAGAAATGATCCTTTATTATTTTATAATAATAATAAAATAAGAACTTATTTTTTCTTTTAAAAAAAAATGTTTACGGAACTTTTTCAACAAATCCCATAAAATCTGAAAATCCGTGACATACAAGATCTTTCAGTCCATATTGAAATGACATTTTCTTAAAGAAGAATCACAAGAACGATTTCAATCTGTTGATTGATTGTCTACTCTGTTCTCCAAAGTCGCTGCTGTTAAAATTTTAATTTTCGAGCACTGCAAAACGTTTCATGATAAAATGCTCCATAATTATTTTATGTATCCAAATAAGCCACCAGGTGAGGATCGGTGTTTTTGATAATGAGAAACGAGAGAGAAAATAATGATGTAACTTTGCCTTTAACATCGGTGTATGTAGGGGAGGCGAATGATACGTACTTTTGAAAAGGCGCGGCCGACATCCAAGAAGTGTCGATCACTTGACAATCTTTGCGACATAACGACTGAGAATTATAATATTGTAATTATAGTAGCTGTTGGGTCACAGAATACGAACGAATCCGATTACAAAATGTTTATCTCGGCATTGTTAAAGAGATGAACTGAAACAAAAACCGTGATTATGATGATAATGATGAAAATAATAATGACAATAATATTAATATAATGACAATAGCTTCAGGCCTATTTAACTGATCCTTCTATTTTTTTAATAGATAATTAAGAACAAGGAAATAACAAAATAAACAGGCTCAAAAGACATGGACATACCAAGATCTTCAGATTTATTTATACGGCGCTGTGGCCTCAAAGCACACATTCATAAAGTGAGTCTCAGAAACGCTGCCACCTGCTTCTGTGGAGCACCCAGGCAGACTTCTTTGCTTGTAAAATCAGACGTCAGCGTACTAAAGAGTGAGTGAGCGAAGTTTAGCCCACAGAATGAAGCCTGCACAGAGGGGAACGACCGAAGACCTCAAGGGCACTGTCCGGTTATTGATCTCTTTCGGTCCTGATGTATAGCAAACGTTGGTAGAGCAGAAGAAAATGCAGGAACAGCAGCAGAAGTAGAAGAACAACAACAAGAACAAGAAGCGATTATCTTATGTGGGTGGAGATGACTGTAAAATCCAGTTTTAGTACAACTCCGCATGCCACATGTTGGACTGTGTTCACATATATGGTCTGTGGCGTCTTGATAGACGGTTGGTAGCAAGTTATCATGATAAGTCAGCAGTTCGGTAAAATATTAGTGTCTTATGCTAGATGCTGCTTTGCTGAACAGTTTCTCTTTAGGCCGAATCTGCCAATATTAGATAGACAGACGCGGCTACCGAACGAACAAGATGTATTTATGGTACCTGGCGTCGTCTCCTTTCTCCTGCGCATTTTGTCTTTAGGAATTTGATATCAGCTCTGCCTCGAAGGTTGCTGTGTCATTTTTTTTATTTTTTTTCTCCATATGCTACAATCTGCAGCCAGATTTACCAAGTTTCTTTCACTGATAGAGAATTTCCTCAAGGACAGCACTGCACGTTATATCTCAGCACTGGTCTGCCCTTTGGTCTCTTTTCGTCCTTAAATTCGTCATACAATATTTGTTTGGAAATACTATTGTTTGCATTCTTCTTACGTGACCCAGCCACCTTATTCTCCGACTCCTAAGTGTTGCCATGATGGATGGGAGTTTGGTTCGTTGTAAGACATTAGAGTTGGTTACTTTGACCTGCCATCTGATACTCATAATCTTTTGAATGCAACACACATGTAAACTGTTTAACCTTTTTTGCTGCCCTGCATAGGTAGTCCAAGTTTCTGATCCGTATAGAAGTGTACTGAGCATACAACTTAGATCAATTTGAATCTTAGTTTTGGGTGTTAATTTGGTGTTGGCCCATGATGATTATGGCACATCTTTAAGTTTACCAAATATGGAAGCTGCCTTTCCGATTCGGGAATTTATTTCTTCTTCAAGGGAGACATTGGTTGTGACCATAAAGCCGAGATAAGTAAACTTTCTCGCAGATTCCAATGGGTGTGTTATTTAATGATATAGCTGCGGGACTGGCTACACCTTTTTGAAGCACCATAGTCTTCTGGATACTTATTTACAAGGAGAATGAATCTCATGATCCATGATAAACACATGATCTGTGTTAGACAACTACATAAAAGGGCATGTTGTGAGAATGTCGATCTCGTCAGGTACCTAATAATGGAAGCCAAGAACGTGACCTCCCACAATTAAATGCCCTGTAGACTTAACGCCCAACAGCCGAGGGAGATATCTATTTACTATTCTTCTCATCTCAAATATATAATTAAGACCGATCAACATCATCATCATGTACACTGTACTCCTTTAACTACTGAATGTTTCTCAATGACTAGCTAGGCTGTCTGCCTCAGTAAGTGCCGACTGTAGTGTGACTAGCTAGGCTGTCTGCCTCAGTAAGTGCCGACTGTAGGGTGACTAGCTAGGCTGTCTGCCTCAGTAAGTGCCGACTGTAGGGTGACTAGCTAGGCTGTCTGCCTCAGTAAGTGCCGACTGTAGGGTGGGTTTTCTTAATCAAATCATCTTGTTCCTCCCCCATTATCTACTCTCCGTGAACTATTCCCTTCATTATTGTCCTATGAAGCCCATTATAACGTTAGATGCAGTGAACATATGTGAGATGTCGTTCCTTAATTACATTCATTAACCAGCTTTAGTTTATTATGAGTTCTATTAAAAATACTCTTGTTTGTTCTATCGTCCATCCAGGATATTTGAAATATTATTCTGCATTATTTCATCTAAAATTGTATTTTCTTTTCAGCTGCCCTAGTAAGTGTCCGGTTTAAGGGAGATTTGAAAATAACATATATATGCGGATATATATATATATATATATATATATATATATATATATATAGCATCAACATCATCACCATCATTGAGTGCCGTCTTAGCATATATATATGATATAAATAGCCTTATTTTGATAAAGTACGAGTTCAGTCATAACAGATATTTCATCTTTTTTTTTTAACATATGTAAGTAATTGCTAATCACTTCCTATGATTTATTTTGAAAGTTAATGGGTTTTTTTTTTTTTTTAACAATATAAGTGCTTTAAACTGTTTAACCAAATAGCCATGACGATGTTATTAAATAAATTGCTTTGATTTCTTGTCTTTTCCGTAGTCTGGAGAACACAAGATATTGACTCAAATAACACGCTTAACCTTACAACAAGGTCAGACCATGCAAAGGCATAATGCTCTTGTGGAAAACATCCTCTCGCAGGCGGCAGTTCTTTTCAATGACATAGCTATGTACTCACAAAGATTTGAACGAAACCGCTACAGATTTCTAAACAAGACAACGCCTCTGGAATCCTTCAATGAACAAAATGAGCTAAGCTACAATACTGAATACGCAAGGAGAAGAATAGAAAACATAGTCGGAGAGCTCTGGAACTTCGTGGGCAGTCAACTGCTTGATTTTGAGAGAATACTAGAACTCCACTCAACCACGGACAGTCGAGAGCTGTCAACGCAGAACGAAACATTAATCTCGCAATTGGATACTGAAGTTGAAACCACAGCGGACAAAAATGTTACTTCGAAGAGAGGGCACGTAATTGTTACTTCGACATCAGAAGGTACAGTGGGAATTAATTATATTCGTCAGAAATTAGACATGTTCTCGTCTGCTATTAAAATTAAGTTAAACATTTTCAAACTGGAACTAACCGGTTACAAAAGATCACTTCTAGACGCGTTTGATCTCTTAAGGGACGCAGACCACGCAGATAAGCTTCGACAAATGATGTCAACAGTGCTGGGAAACATTGTTCAAGACAGGCTTCATGTCTTACAGAAAACGAACGAGTGTAACAGATCGCAGATGCTCTTTTGTAAAACGAAACTCTGCGGGTTTGGTTGTAACTTTCATCATTTCGTGTATTGTCTTATTACCGCGTACGCAACTAATAAAAAACTGTTGATCGATTTTCCATCTACGTGGTTACAATTATTCCAGCCTGCAGATAATTGTGTTGTCGCCGTGCAGTCAGGTTATGATGTTTTCATTCAAATGATGGAAAACAGCTTTCATAAAGACATTAATAAACAGGCAAACGGCGATGAAGACCCTAATCAAAACGCAAACAACGAATACTACAATAAAATAGATTCAAACAACGATGCTATTAACAAACGTCAATTTGACGAAATTGACCAGTTCCAGGGTATTAAGACATTGCCCCCGATAGATGAACTAGCTCCCAACAATGAGTTTCTTCCCTTGAGAGTTCCACAAGATTTTGCACAAAAACTGGCAACCCTTCACGGCAATCCGGCAGCTTGGTGGATTGGGCAGATCGCCTCGTTTCTATTTAGGCCGACGGAACTTTTCATGGTTTGTATTGTAATCATTTATAGCTGTAGCGTGCACACAAACATAGTAGAGGCGTTAGAGAGTGAGAGAGAGTGGGAGAAAGAGACTGAGATAGAGTGTGTGAGAGAAAGAGTGACAGTGAGAGTACGAGAGAGAATTAGAGATAGGGTGAGAGAGTGAGAGAAGAGGGTGAGAGAGAGTGAGAGAGTAAGAGTGAGAGTGAGAGACAGAGTGAGAGAGAGTGGGAGAGAGAGTGACAGTGAGAGTACGAGAGAGAATGAGAGTGAGGGTGAGAGAGTAAGAGTGAGAGAGTGAGAGACAGAGAGAGAGTGAGAGAGAGTGAGAGAAAGTGACAGTGAGAGTACGAGAGAGAATGAGAGTGAGGGTGAGAGAGAGTGAGAGAAGAGGGTGAGAGAGAGTGAGAGACAGAGAGTGAGAGAGAGTGGGAGAAAGAGAGTGAGAGAGAGTGACAGAGAGTGACAGTGAGAGTGCGAGAGAGAATGAGAGTGACCGAGAGTGAGATTGAGGGTGAGAGTGACAGAGAGTGAGAGAGAGAGTGAGAGAGAGAGAGTGAAAGTGACAGAAAGTGAGCGAGAGTGAGAGTGAGAGTAACAGTGAGTGAGAGAGAGAGAGAGTGAGAGAGTGAGCGAGTGAGAGAGAGTGAGAGTGACAGAGAGTGAGAGAGAGAGAGAGGGTGAGAGTTAAAGATAGTGAGAGTGAGAGAGAGAATGAGAGTGACGGAGAATGAGAGTGAGAATGAGAATAAGAGTGAGAGAGATTGGGAGTGACAGAGAGTTAGAGTGAGAGAGAGAGTGAGAGTGAGAGAGAGTGAGAGAGAGAGTGAGAGAGAGAATGAGAGAGAGTGACAATGAGAGAGAGAGTGAGAGAGTGTGAGAGTGAGAGAGAGTGTGAGTGAGGGAGAGTGAGAGAGAGGGTTAGAGTGAGAGAGAGGGTTAGAGTGAGAGAGAGTGAGAGAGTGAGAGAGAGTGAGAGAGAGAGTGAGAGAGAGAGTGAGAGTGAGAGTGACAGAGAGTGAGAGTGACAGAGAATGAGAGAGAGAGTGAGAGAGAGTGAGAGTGATAGAGAGTGAGGGTGAGAGAGAGAGTGAGAGCGACAGAGAGTGACAGTGAGGGAGAGAGTGAGAGTGACAGAGAGTGAGAGAGTGAGAATGAGGGATTTAGAGAAGGAGTGAGAGTTAGAGTGAGAGAGTGACACTGACAGAGAGTGAGAGTGAGAGATGGTGAGAGTAAGAGTGAGAGTGAAAGAGTGAGAGTGACAGTGCAAGAGAGTGAGAGAGTGAGAATAAGAGTGAGGGAGAGACAGTAAAAGTGAGAGCGAGAGTGACGGAGAGTGAGAGTAAGAGAGAGAGAGAGTGTGTGAGTGAGAGAGTGATAGAGAGAGTGAGAGAAACAGTGAGAATGACAGAGAGAGTGATAGAGAGAGTGTGAGTGAGAGAGTGATAGAGAGAGTGAGAGAAACGGTGAGAGTGATAGAGAGAGTGATAGAGAGAGTGATAGAGAGAGTGAGAGAGTGAGAGAGAGAGTAAGAGTGAGAGAGAGTGATAGAGAGAGTGATAGAGAGAGTGAGAGAAACTGTGAGAGTGATAGAGAGAGTGAGAGAGAGAGTGATAGAGAGAGTAATAGAGAGAGTGAGAGAAACGGTGAGAGTGATAGAGAGAGTGAGAGAGAGAGTGAGAGTGAGAGAGAGAGTAAGAGTGAGAGAGAGAGTGACAGAGAGTGAGAGAGAGAGTAAGAGTAAGAGAGAGAGTGAGAGTGACAGAGAGAGTGAGAGAGAGGGAGAGAGAGTGAGATAGAGAGCAAGAGTGAGAGTGACAGAGAGTGAGAGTGAAAGGGAGAGTGAGAGAAAGTGAGAGAGAGAGTGAGAAAGAGTGACATGGTGGTGAGATTGACAGTGAGAGAGAGAGTGAGTGAGAGTGAGGGTGAGAGTGAGACAGTGAAGGAGAGAGAGTGAGAGCGAGAGAGAGAGAGAGAGATTGAGAGTTAGAGTGACAGAGAGTGAGATAGAGAGAGAGAGAGTGACAGTGACAGAGAGTGAGAGTGACAGAGAGTGAGAGAGAGTGAGAGTGACGGAGTGAGAGAGAGTGAGAGTGACAGAGAGTGACAGTGAGTGTGAGAGCGGCAAAGAGTGAGAGTGAGGGAGAGTGAGAGTGAGAGAGAGTGAAAGTGAGAGAGAGTGAGAGTGACAGAGAGTGAGTGTGTGAGTGACAGAGAGAGAGTGACAGAGAGTGAGAGTGACAGAGAGTGAGTATGAGAGTGACAGACTGAGAGTGACAGTGAAAATGACAGAAAGTGAAAGTGACAGAGATTGGGAGTGACATAGAGTGAGAGTGACAGAGAGTGGGAGTGACAGAGAGTGGTAGCAACAGAGAGTGAGAGTAACAGAGAATGCGAATGACAGAGAGTGAGAGTGACAGAGAATGCGAATGACAGAGAGTGAGAGTGACAGAGAGTGAAAGTGAGAGAGAAAGTGTATGTGAGATAGAGAGAGAGAGAGAGAGAGAAGCGAATAAGTGAGTAAACGAGAAGACAAGAAAAATGAGAATTATCGGTAGAAAGAAGTGATCATTAATTGTGCAAAGTAGATAATATGATCCCAGCGCAAACAAATCAAAGTTAACGTTAATGAACATTAACAAAGTAAAATTGTTGTAAATAATGCGATACTAATGGTAAAAGGGACACAATAACGAGATAAACGGAAGCAAGAGATGGGATGCTATTGATAAAATTAACAATAATAAAGTGTATGAGACTGTTAAATAACGTTAAAATGTTTGAGCATGTGGGATGCCGTTAAATTAAGAAAAAGAAGATGATAACATGTATCATCATCATCATCAGGTGACATGGAGGTTGGCGTAGGCGGTCATCTCTCTCCATCTTTATCGGTCCTTCAATACATGTCATAATTTCAATCTGTTATAACGTTTGGTTATGTCCACAATTTTTTTCCTCTTGGTTTTCCTCTGCTCTTCTTGTCCTTCACCTTGTCCGCTGTTATAGTATGTACAAGAATGATATTATTACTTAAAGAACTTCACTTTGACATTGCTTAATATGATGTTCTAATATTTGTTTTATGACAAAACATTAACGGGCTTGTTGAGATGTTAGAGATTGAGTTATTTGAGTCATCATCATCGCACTACGAACATGTCCATAGGTGCAAAGATCCCCTCCCCAGCAAGTCCCGCGGCGTCCAGCGACTGACGACTCCAGTTCTGTGTTGGTTGATAAGTCTTCTTACACGCCCACAAATTTTATTGTTTCTGGCTGTGCCCATCTTAACTCCCATCTCTTTTACCCGGAGGAGTGACGTGGACTCATGGTTGTCAAAGTCCTGTGACCTTCCCACATCTTGGAGGGCACTGATGATGTCCGCTGATCCATTGGTTGACCGTCTTCAACAACATCACAGCTAGCCAACCTGTTCGCTCTTTCATTTCTCCGTATTCCCGCATGTCCAGGGACGTAGACAAAGGTGACTCTGCGTATTTTGGCTTCTGCAATTACATACGTACAAAGCCCGCCTCCACTTTTTGTATTCATTCTCATCGAATCACTCCGTATGCAGGCGTGGGTGTAGTCTTGTGACTCTAACCAGGTGAATGCCTTGGTTACTGCCATCACCTCCATTGTCATTCTATTCGTGGTTATAACGAATGTACCACTGTCTTTTTTGACTGTTCTGCCTGCCGAGCGTGCTGCAAATGCCCATGCACTCCTTTGGTATCTATTACGGATCCGTCTATATATATCTCTTCATCATCGGTGGTTTCCCAGATGAGACCTTTGACCTCCGCATTGACCACGACTGAGTTCTGTTCCCTATATTTCCTGTCGAGTGTGACAATACACGTGAATGTCCCTCTGAATGATGTAGGCATCAGTACCCACTCCTCGCCAGTGTTGATATTGATAAGCCCACAGACCGGTTTGATGACATCTTCTACTCGGCTCACCCATGATTTGCCTCCTTTTAGCCGGTGAAACAGAAACAGATTAACTGTCTAGTTCGGGCAAGCGATTATGTATCGATGAGGGAAGACATCCAGGTAAAACAAATGCCGTGCTGAAGTCGGATGTGTTGGGTTGAAAGGCGCAAACATGTTTTACTGCAAACCACAACACAGCGCATTAACGACAGCTTAACGTAACTTTAAGGGCGGATGACGAAAGGTGTATTACTGTAGTCATCGAGCGAACGCAAGAAAGCTAGATACAAACGACGAGTATATATAATTCATACATCAGTAATGATTTGTATGAGAAACATGATACCCGTAAAGTAATGTACTGCACGAAAACTAATCATTTGATTTAAATAAATATGTCAAAGTATAGAAAATCGTAAGTAAGGCTTCTGCTGTTAGGAACATCGTCACTGCACACCGGACGGATTCACGCGTGTTCCGATATCCCCCTCTCAAGAATTTCGAGAAAATAGGAGAACCCTGACCCACGGGTACGAACTCCGAAGTACGGCCTGTGAACCATGGTGTGGGTATGTTTTCGATGACAACTTTCCAGGACAGCGGTCATATTTTACGGCCTACTCTTCTCAGGACAGCGGCCATATTTTACGGCCTACTCTTCTCAGGACAGCGGCCATATTTTACGGCCTACTCTTCTCAGGACAGCGGCCATATTTTACGGCCTACTTTTTTCGTTTGTAACTAGCAGGATGTTATTCTTCAGAAGTGACATAATTTATGTCCCTAAACTAGGACTTTGCCGCCATATTTTATGTTTACACCGACATTTTTCACGGACAGCATAGTCCAGCACTTATGAAATCATAGTATGTTGATTGCCAGAAATCTCCCGTGTTGTCAGCTTTTTGAAACGCCCGTGTAGTTAGCTTCTACAAAGATTACATTATTGAAACGCCCGTGTTGTTAGCTTCTACAAAGATTACATTATTGAAACGCCCGTGTTGTTAGCTTCTACAAAGATTACATTATTGAAACGCCCGTGTTGTTAGCTTCTACAAAGATTACATTATTGAAACGCCCGTGTTGTTAGCTTCTACAAAGATTACATTATTAAAACCCCCGTGTTGTTAGCTTCTACAAAAACCACCTTATTGAAACGCCCGTGTTGTTAGCTTCTACAAAGATCACCTTATTGAAACGCCCGTGTTGTTAGCTTTTACAAAGATCACCTTATTAAAACCCTCGTGTTGTTAGCTTCTACAAAGATCACCTTATTAAAACCCTCGTGTTGTTAGCTTCTACAAAGATCACCTTATTAAAACCCCCGTGTTGTTAGCTTCTACAAAGATTACATTATTAAAACCCTCGTGTTGTTAGCTTCTACAAAGATCACCTTATTAAAACCCTCGTGTTGTTAGCTTCTACAAAGATTACATTATTAAAACCCTCGTGTTGTTAGCTTCTACAAAGATCACCTTATTAAAACCCCCGTGTTGTTAGCTTCTACAAAGATTACATTATTAAAACCCTGTGCTGTTAATCGCCACTGAATGATTTAAAAAAAAAAAACAAGAGAATATTTCGCTAAATTTGTGTGAAATAACAATCTGACCTGTTCTGCTGCAAATCCTGCAAATATTTTATGTAATAATGTTTATAACTTGTGGTCGCAGCCTTTATTACTGAACACATACACATACAGTAATTACACACATAACAATAAAGTTTTTTTTTTAAAATAATAAATGCTTACTGAACGCCAAAAATAACCAATATATCAGTTGAAAAGAGAGCTAATTTCACATATTAGGAAGAAACAATCATCATTGATTGGCCATGTAATGAGAAGAGAACAACTGGAATATATTGTAACAAGTGGAAAAATTGAGGGACGAAGAGAGAGGGAAGCAACGAGAAAAGATACCAGACAGCTTAAGAGAATGGCTTGGCAGAAGGTCAACAACAGAAATGATAAGTAACTGTCGTGATCGAAAGTTGTGGAGAGACATGATCACCTACGCCAGCAGGCTTGGTACTTGATGATGATGATGATGATTATCAATAATCTTTATACAGAGCTTCGCAGCAGGAGGCAATCTGATCATCAGAAGGGACCCCGTCGTGCACGAGTTTCAGCCCTGTAGCTTCTTGACCCTCTAAGGTAGGTGGGCCTGCCTGAGTCAGTACTCCCAGACGTCGACCTCCTGTTGCATAGACTCTAAAGCTTACAATATATATTCGGCACAAACTACACTTGCTCTTTGCAATACTTCTGTTCGAATTTACGGTCTTTACCAGCGTGGTATACTTACTTGTCTCAGCTTTAACGCATCACATTAATGTCCTCTTGGTAGTGCAGTCGTATAAAATGGATGTTAATTGCAGCGTCCTTTTATATGCTCACGTACCAGCTGCTTTGGTATTGTGTGATTTCGGTGGGAAGGAGTGGATCAGAAAATGACAATATGTGATTGATAAAGATAGCTCTGATTACTGAATAGTTTCCATTTGAAACTTAGGAATATAGATAGATAACGGGAAAAAAGTGTTGTAAATGCATCCTAAAATACTGCACAAATCGGTCTAACGATCTGTCTGACGATTTACTACACTTTGGCAACACTGAAGAGAGAGGATTCCAGCGAAATATCGCATCGGTACTAGATGTGTAAATACTGGATAGACTGGTGTCCTGGCATGGAAAACAGTCAACAACAGAACTGATACGATGCACTGTAGATAGAAGATTGTGGAAGGACATGATCGCCTACGCCAACTGGTATGGTGCTTGATGATGATGATGACTAGATGTGTGTTGCGATTTACGTATTTAAAAAAAAAGTAAAGTACCCCCGTCACGCCAAGTGGCGTATAGGTAACGTGGTGTTAGTGACCATAAATTTTACAGACCTTCAGCACATGATTTTTGGGGTAATGTGGTCGGTATTACGCCCTTGCCGATTTACTTTCCCAGAAAAAAATTTGGTACCCATTAAAGATATCCGGTACACATTTAAGGCTGGGTACACCCGGAAGCCATCGGTTGGGATCGAACCCTATCTCTTGTCCTTTGTAGTCCAGTTCACTAACCACTGAGCTATCGCGGCTACCCCGATTTACGCATGGTTCATGTTAATTGAGTAAAGTGTTTTAAGTATGACTTACAAGCTGTGTTCTGTCGCCGGATTTGTTTTCACTTTACAGCGAACATATTATGAGATCAATAGTAAACAGAACATGAATTGAAGTAAACGGTCACAACATAAATAATTTACGATATGCGGATGACACAGTCTTAATAGCAGAGACAGAGAATGAGCTACAAGAAATGATAGATAGACATAATAGTAAAAGAAAGCAACAAGAAAGGTCTCAGTCTGAATAGTAAGAAAACAGAAGTAATGGTTATATCGAAGAAACAATAATCACCATCATGCAGCATAAAAATAGACGAGACAAACCTGAAACAAGTGCAACGTTTGAAATACTTGGGCACAGTGATAACATCAGATGGGAGATGCACCACAGAAATAAAAAGCAGAATAGCTCAGGCCAAAATAGCATTTCAGAAAATGAAAAATGCCTTATGCAACAAATCTATGTCAATGAAAATGAGAAAGAGAGTTCAACGATGCTATATAGAACCAATTCTGACCTATGGAAGCGAATCATGGACAATAGACAAACAAATGAATAGACGATTGGAGGCCACAGAGATGGGATTTCTCAGAAGAATTTTGAAAGTTCCCTGGACAGCTAAAAAGACCAATGAGAAAGTTATCAAAGAGGCCAACACAAAAAGGGAGCTCTTAAAAAACATCAGAAAGAAGCAATCAACATTTTTTGGGCACATCATAAGAAGAGGAAAGTTGGAATACTTTGTTACAACTGGCAAAATAAAAGGAAAGAGAGATCGCGGGCGACAAAGAGAGAAAATACTGGATAGCTTGGTATCATGGCATGAAAAACAGTCAACAACAGAACTCATACGATGCAATGTGGATAGAAGATTGTGGAAGGACATGATCGCCAACGCCAACCGGTACGGCACATGATGATTATGATGATGACTTAAGTTAAATAATATTTCCGAGAAAACCTTACTTATGTTAAGTAATATGCAGCGCCGAAACGTGGTTTCAGTTAAACAATGCATGTGAACAATTTCAAAAGACCTAAATGATTTTAAGCAGTTGTTTTTCCTATTTTCTTCCATTCTCAGAATCATTTAAGACACACAAGACAAACATTGGGATTCCAGAAGCCGATAGTTGGAGTACACGTTCGAAGGACTGACAAGATTATTGCTGAGGCGCAGTTCCACGCCCTGGAAGAGTACATGCAGCATGTGGAGGACTACTACGACCAGCTTCAAAGATCTACGCCTGAAGTCGTTCGCAGAGTATTTCTAGCCACGGACGATGTATTCCTTCTATCGGAGGCTAGAAGTAAATACCCTCATTACACTTTTGTCAGCGATGACAAATCATCCAATTTTTCCGTGAGCGATCGGGATGGGTTGGATTCAGTAAAGGGGGTGGTTGCAGACATCTACTTTTTATCTCGATCTGATTTTCTAGTTTGCACCTTCTCGTCTCAGGTGTGCAGACTAGCGTACGAGCTCATGCAAACGCTCCACGGTGACGCCTCCCAGTATTTCCGCTCTTTAGACGATATTTATTATTTCGGTGGACAAAGCGCGCACAAGATGGTAGCCTTAGAGCCCCATCAGGCGGACTTGAATAGGCCTGACACTATTAGTCTGGAAAAAGGGGACACAATACTGGTACAAGGTAATCACTGGAATGGGTTTTCCATAGGGACTAACGTACGCACACAACAATCAGGGTTCTATCCCTCTTATAAAGTGGAAGACACAATTCCGGCTGTTAAAATGCCAGTGACATCGTTTCAGTGAAATCGTTTCAGTAAAATCCAGTTTCAGTGAAATCTTAAATATTATTAGTTCCTGAAAAGTGACAGCTGAAAGTAGGCAACATTTTTTTTTTGGTAATGAATTTATAAATATAAAAAAAAAGTTTTTAAAAAAGTGCCCCCGTCACACCAAGTGGCGTATAGGGAATATGGTGTTAGTGATCATATATTTTACAGACCTTCGGCACATGATTTTTGGGATAATGTGGTCGGTATTACACCCATGCCACTTTACTTTCCCAGAAAAAATCCGGTACCTATTAAAGGCTGGGTGAACCCGGAAGCCGTAGGTTGGGATCGAACCCTACCTATTGTCCTTTGTAGTCCAGTTCACTAACCACTGAGCTATCGCGGCTAATTTATAAATATAACGGATATATTTTGATTCTAGCCATACCACCAGTGGCGGATGTGGTTACTCACGACAAGCTATATGTGGTTACTCACGACAAGCTATATGTGGTTACTCACGACAAGCTATATGTGGTTACTCACGACAAGCTATATGTGCAAGTTGGTTACTATAGAAATAAGATGTTCTAGGACATCAAATGGGGTGACCAGAAGAGACGAAATTAGAAATGAGGCATGCGGAAAAAGAATTGACATAAAACCTATCTAGATCTACGTACAAAAACAATAAATACAGTGGCTCGCCCATTGTAAAGAATGTACTTACCATACAAGACTCATAAAGAAGAGAACGACGCAGAGCTAGAGACAGGCGTAAGAGGGAGTTTCAACATCACAGACATTTACAATAAAATTATACGACAATGTTTACGAGGGCTAAGAGGGGCTGAATACCGATCTCTCTCCAACATAAAAGAAGAGAAATATAAGAGAAAAGAGAAAAACAAATAAGTGTAACACCTTTGGCAGGCAACATTTAAATACTATCTTACACTTAGTTAAAGGGCCTTGGGGATTTTGTATGTTTCTCCTTGGCGTTGCACAATCTATTCATCTTCAGGCCACGTTTTCTGCATTATATTAATTGACAAGTGCCATTTTTAAAAAAAGTAACGAAACTTACATCTTTAGTTGCGGTGACATCATCCATTGACTATTCGCTCAAGTTGTATAACATTTCTTTTCTATCATGCGCACGCATGTAATAGGATTTCTACCTCGCTAGACAAACTGTAGTGTCACACTAGGACGTTTACCATCGTTTGTTATGACTGAACAATTGTCCTATTACATGTATTAAATGGTGGTGGCGCCTACATTTAGAGCAGATGTACTTAGAAAATAAATTTGACATTAGTGTTTTACATGTGTGTGTACATATTCATTCTTGCATCTTCTTCATTCTTTACAAATGTTTTGTCTCTTTTTCATCTTCGATCTTCATAAACTTCGTTACAAATGCGCAAAAAAATTTATTTATTTTTATGACTTGATTTTAAGAATGTTACTGTCAATCATGAACTCCTTAAGCTGGCATCTTTAACACTATGTATTGGGTGGCTGATACGATTACGTGTCGATCGTCAGTTCCCTGTACATAACGTCTATTGGAATTCAATCGTCCTCCATACGTGTCACGGGTTCCAACCATCTCAAACAACGCTGGTTCAGCACGAAATATATGCCTTTTCTATTTTCTGCCTTAAGAACTGCACTGTTGGTACGTGTTCTTGCCATGCAGTACCTATGATTCTTCTTTAGTAAGTAAAAAAACAGTAAAGAGCCTCCGTCACGCCAAGTGGCGTATAGGGAATATGGTGTTAGTGACCATAAATTTTACAGACCTTCAGCACATTATTTTTGGGGTAATGTGGTCGGTATTACGCCCGTGCCGCGGTTTTTTTACCGCCCCCAATTTAAATTTACTTCCCCCCCCCCCAAAAAAAAAAAAATCCTGTACCCATTTAAGGCTGGGTGAACCCGGAAGCCGTCGGTTGGGGTCGAACCCTATCTCTTGTCCTTTGTAGTCCAGTTCACTAACCACTGAGCTATCGCGGCTACCCCGATTTACGCAAGGTTCATGTTAATTAAGTAAAGTGTTTTAAGTATGACTTACAAGGCTGTGGGATGGTCCAGAACAGACAAAAGGTCAATGGATAACAACCGAAAAGTATAATTATTCAGGCAGGGAAGATGGGAAAACCCCGCGAAGTGGTAGGAATACTGCTGCATACAAGAAGTTTAAAGAAACAGATGCTGACTTAGGTAAACACTAACAAAACACTTTTAGTTCTTTTAGTGTTAATTATTACTAAAAGTTATTTAGTGTTTATTATTACTAAAAGTTATTTAGTGTTTATTATTACTAAAAGTTATTTAGTGTTTATTATTACTAAAAGTTATTTAGTGTTTATTATTACTAAAAGTTATTTAGTGTTTATTATTACTAAAAGTTATTTAGTGTTTATTATTACTAAAAGTTATTTAGTGTTTATTATTACTAAAAGAACACTGTACGGTTTGCTGCCGGAGCTACTGAGTTTAGTGCTCTGTGCACACCGTCAGCTGTGTTTTTCATCCGGATCGTGTTTCGATATTCCTATTGCTTACGTTGAATGATGATATTGTATGACGAAGAACAGATAGTTGCGTTCTTTTTCGGTACGGCTACGCCCTACCTTTCACTGCAGCTGCCTTTCTTTGTTTTGATCCTTCAATGAGATAAGATGTTAATTCGGATGATTTCACTTGCGCAGGCGGTTGAGCAATTATGGATTTTAGTTCGTTTGCAGTGATGCCGGGGCCTTCGACTAACTACAACTAACTAAAGTAACACTGAGACGAGAGGTAAAAACAGGAGGCATCAGCTCTTTTGCTGAGATTGAGAGGTTCATTCAGAACAGGTACGGATGATACAATGCGGGTCCTGTGCAAGGTCTGACACGTGATAACAAAGATAATCAGACATAACAGTCTAGAACATAAAGAGTCTAGAATTTCTGCCCTGTATGCTGTCTTAGATTCGAAAGTACAATAGACAGGCAGACAGAAAGACATATACACAGGCGGGCAGGTAGGCAGATGTTAGGTAGATAGAAAGACAGATAGGCTGACAAGATAGACTGATAGATAAACGGGCAGACAAGCATGCAAGCAGAGAAGCACATAAATAGATTAGACAGATACACAAACAGACAGACAGATAGTAAATCACTTTTATATTGGTAAAGTAAATATAATACAGCAGGATTCGGCTCCCTCAATGAGATAGAGCAGCTTGCACAGAACAGAGACAAATGGCGAGATTTGATAAAATATCTTTAAAAGAAAACTGCTAGAACAAAAATTCAGATAGGAGAAGGTGTATCTTGGTCTACGCCCTATGGGCCGACTACGGCTCGAAAATAGATAGACAGACAGACATACAGACAGACAGATAATCTAGCTCACGTTTGAATGTGTGATCACTTTTACATTGAGTGTTCTCTTCTGTTATCGTCATAAACACTTGTTTCTGTTACAGGATTAAATCATTTATACGTCATGATCTGTTATGATAAATTGTATTTTCCAATAGTTCAATGAATTGTATGTTCGAATGTTACAATAACTGTGTTGTTCTTAATTTCACAAATGAGATCTTATATACTTTCAGGACTTATGTTTCCCTTAAATACTTTTATACTGTTTCATTTTGTGTTTATTTTCAAGATTTGTGTTTCCGATTTTTGAGTTTCAATTTATTTTACTAGTGCTCTTTATCGTCTGCCTCTCTGCCTGTCTGCCTGTCTGTCTGCCTGTCTGTTTGCCTGTCTGTCTGCCTGTCTGTCTGTCTGCCTGTCTGCCTGTCTGTCTGTCTGTCTGCCTGACTGTCTGTCTGTCTGTCTGCCTGTCTGCCTGCCTGTCTGTCTGCCTGTCTGCCTGCCTGCCTGCCTGTCTGTCTGCCTGTCTGCCTGCCTGCCTGTCTGTCTGTCTGCCTGCCTGCCTGCCTGTCTGTCTGTCTGTCTGTCTGTCTGTCTGTCTGCCTGCCTGCCTGCCTGCCTGTCTGTCTGTCTGTCTGTCTGCTTGCCTGTCTGCCTGTCTGTCTGTCTGCCTGTCTGCCTGTCTGTCTATCTGTCTGCCTGTCTGTCTGTCTGTCTGCCTGTCTGCCTGCCTGTCTGCCTGTCTGTCTGCCTGCCTGCCTGTCTGTCTGCCTGCCTATCTGCCTGCCTGCCTGCCTGTCTGTCTGCCTGTCTGCCTGCCTGCCTGCCTGCCTGTCTGTCTGTCTGTCTGTCTGTCTGCCTGCCTGTCTGTCTGTCTGCCTGCCTGCCTGTCTGTCTGTCTGTCTGTCTGCCTGCCTGCCTGCCTGCCTGCCTGTCTGTCTGTCTGTCTGTCTGTCTGTCTTTCTGTCTGTCTGTATGTCTGTCTGTCTGTCTGTATAAATAAGTTTGATTGCAGTATGGACATCTTCTTCTTCTATTGCCGTTGGCGTCGAGGGGAGATACAATCTGCGATTCTTTGCTCTTCTGTTGGCCTCTTCTGGTGTTATCCCTCCCAGTGACTCTAGTATTCCCTTTATCCATTTCTTTGTCGGTCTTCCTCTTAATCAGGCGTTTTCGTAGCGTTTGTTTATGGCTCTTTGCGCCATTGTTAGTTCTTTTTGTCTTGTTATGTGGCCGAACCAATTTATCTGTTGTTTCTTTATGTATTCGATAGCTGGTTCAATTTCGAGTTTCTTCCTCAGGTCGGTGTTTCTTACTCTGTCCCTTAAGCTGCTTCCTGTCATTCTTCTGACACATTTCATTTCGGTGGTCGTTATCTTTCTTATTGTTCTAGAGTCCAGCGTCCAATTTTGGCACTGATAGCACAGAGTTGGAAGAAAAATTGATTTGTATATTGCCCTTTTTGCTTCCGTAGTTATTGCTTTGTTTTTCAATAGTGTTGATACTTGGCCTATAACTTGGCATGCTTTGTTACACCTTATATCTATCTCTGTCTCTTGGTTATTGTAATGTGTTAACGTGCTACCCAGATATTTAAAATTGTTTACTTGCTTCAGATAAGTATTATCTATTATGATGTTTAGTTTTTCTTTCTTTCTCGCTATTGCCATTACTTCGGTTTTGTTTATGTTGATCTTCATGTTGTATTGTTTACAAGTGTTGTTTAGCCTGTTGATATGTTCTTGCAGGTCCTCAGTTGTTTCATGTATCAGAACTTGGTCGTCTGCAAATAGTATTTCATTTATTTCTTCCTCTCTTCTGTTGTTTTCTGTTACGTATATTTCGTTCTCTTTTGTGTTATCGATTGTTATCATCCTTGTTGGTATAGTTCCTTTGACTGGGCATGCTAATTTGCATATATTGTCCATATATGTGATGAAAAGTAAGGGGAAAGGACGCAGCCTTGTCTTACTCCGGAGTTAATGGTGAAATATCTAGAGTAGCCTGCTGAAGATCTTACTGTAGTGCGACTACTTTCATAGAGGCTCTTGCATATCTCTACTAGATGGTGACTTACTCCGTACAAGGGCAATACGGACCATAGTTATTCCCTGTCCACCCTATCGAGCGCCTTTTCTTGGTCAATAAAAGCAGTATATAGTGTTTTATTATGCTCTATTGTTTTCTCTGCTAGTTGTTTTATGATAAATATATATGGCATCTGTGCAGAACCATTAATTAAAGAAAATGAAAAACTGAAAATATGGGACGAATACTTTAAAGAAACTCATCAGACCAGAACCAGTAAGTGAAGTTTCTATCTCCAACCACCTGTCCAATTTGAAATGAAGAAATGGAAGTTTACATTCCACGAATTTGAAATTGCTATTAAACAGACTGAAGGTAACAAAGTACCTGCTGAAGATAGAATTTATGCAGACATGTTAAAGGCAGATCCAGGTCTAAGTGCAAAAGTTTTCGAGAAATTATTCAATAAAATATGGGACGATTTAAAAGCAACAAAGCATAGGAAAGGGCATTATTGTCAAAATCCCTAAGAAAGGGGACCTCAATCGCTGTGAAAATTGGAGAGAGATAAACCTGCTGTTAGAACCTGGGACGAGATATTTTGCCGAATATTTCTCCAACGCATAAAGAATAGAAAGAACGAAAGCTCAGAGAAGAGCAGGCAGGCTTTAGAAGTGGGAGATCATGTACTGATTAAATCTTTCTCTCGTAAACCATTGTAGAGCAGTCACTGGAATGGATTTCATCCTTATACATAAACTTCTTGAACTCTGCGAAGGCAATCCACAGCATCTATTCATCGCTTATATGTATGCGGATTCCCAAATAAAATCGTCAATATTCTAAAGAAGATGTGCGAAGGCAACCATGGCTATGTAAGACATGAAGGACAGCAGACAGCTTGGTTTAGGGTCATAATGGGTGTTAGACATGAAGGACAGCAGACAGCTTGGTTCAGAGGCATAATGGGAGTTAGACAAGGGCCTATCTTGTCACCACTCCTTTTCTTAATGGTCTTGGATCATGCTATCGATTGTTGTCGACAGTCCAAGAGGAATTACATGGGGTCTTACCCCCCCCCCCCCCCCTCTCTGCGTTCAGGACTCAATCAGAGTAAGGATTCCAGACTCTCATATGAAGTCAGCTGTCAGGCTAAGTGTGTTGATCGCCCCCACCGACAGAACATCACAATTAGAGTCTGTCAGATCCACTCTGACTGAACACCCGTTAATACGTTGCACTGTGTTCTGCGCCAGTGGCCCAGTGCATCCGATTTCAGCCAGCATTTTATTCGGGTTTACTTTCCCTAGCCTTTGATTGTCCCCAATCTTCCTGCAAGGCAGCAGATTGTCTTTTCTGTAGGGGATTCTGCCCTTAGATGGTCGGCCCTCCCAGGTTTACGAGCACCATCTGCCCGAGTCACTAGAGGTGACTAACACAGACATGCACACACAAAGATATGAGATGTGACTAACACGGACACACAAAGATGTGAGATGTGACTAACACAGACATACACACACAAAGATGTGAGATGTGACTAACACAGACATGCACACACAAAGATATGAGATGTGACTAATACAGACATGCACACAGCGATACGAGGCATGACCAACACTGACACACATCAAGATATATGACACATGACTAACATAAATATGCACATAAAGATATGAGATATAACTGACATTGACATGCACACACAAAGATATGACACATGCCTAACATAGACATGCACACAAAGATAAGAGATATGACTAACATAGATATGCACACACAAAGATATGAGATGGGACTAACAGCCATGCACACACAAGGATATGAGATGTGACATACACAGACATGCACACACAAAGATATGCAATATTACTAACCCAGACATGCACACACAAAGATATGACATATGACCAACACTGGTACACACTAAGATATGAGATATGACTAAACACAGACACACATAAGATATGAGACATGATTAACACGGACACACCGAGATATGAGATATGACTAACATGACACACACCAAGATATGAACCATGGCCAGCACACACAAGCTAAGATATGAGCCACTTATAGATAAGATATTGGTTCCACTTCCCAATTGTGTGTGTGTGCAGTCATTGTCATAGAGATTGGTCTTTGTTTTGCTATTAACTTCGGCCTCTGGTCCACATCCGTCCCCTGTATAACAAGCATCAAATTTGTCGGTCTGGTTTGTGATCTGTTTGAGAGCCACTTTCCGACCCCCGCCAATGTAGATGGAGCAGATATTTGCAACTATCGCCCCCTCAATCCGTAACTTGTTGATCAGACCAGCCCCAAAGCAAAAGGCATCAATCTCGTGTGGACTAACCACAAACCTTGATACATTGTCACATGAGGCAGAACCATTCAGTTTACCGTGAAACTGTCCGGATATTTTAAGTCATTCGCATAAATCCTAAACCAGAAGCACGGCAAAGATTGATTGAGAGTTGCCTCAACTGATGTAGAATCTGTGTCCGGATTACATGAGGTGTCGTTGTTATCAAACAGGAAAGTAGGTTTAGATTTTTGGGCAGATTTGCAAATAAAATCCAAGTACTGACACTGGGGTCCGAAAATTGTGTGCTGACAACTGTCATTGTTTGGGCATGTCCCTGTAGTTTTGTCACAAACTAAGCCATTGTAGCAGAGACATTGTAACGTACAATTTGTCCCAAACCAACCGTCAGCACAAGTAAGGTAATTAGCTTCCATTGTTGCTAACGAAGCCAGCGAATATAGACTTGATCTACAGCGATGGTTAACGAACTGTGTACACACATTTATTATCAAACCCGTGATTACATTTCAAAAAAATCCGCCATCTCACTGTGGTAACAGATTGGACGCCTGGAGGATACTGGCTTTTAGATAATGCTGGACTGCTTGCCCACTGCCACTAAGACATACACAAGAAAACAGAGTAGATCAGTTTGCTAATTCAGAAGGCTGAAAAATAAATGCAAAGAAAACTAAGATTATGAGGGTAATTGCAAAAAAATACCCCAAAAAGTTACATTTAGAGGAGTGGGACTAGAAGAAGTAAAAAAAATAAAGTAAAGTTCCCCCGTCACGCCAAGTGGCGTATAGGAAATATGGTGTTAGTGACCATAAATTTTACAGACCTTCAGCACGTGATTTTTGGGGTAATGTGGTCGGTATTACGTCCGTGCAGCTTCACTTTCCCAGAAAAAAAACCCGGTACCCATTTAAGGCTGGGTGAACCCGGAAGTCGAGGGTTGGGATCGAACCCTACTCCTTGTCCTTTGTAGTCCAGTTCACTAACCACTGAGCTATCGCGGCTCCGAAGAAGTGGACCACTTTAAATGCCTGGGAAGCTATAGTTCATCAAATAGACAGACTGAAAAAAAAGTCTCTGCTAGAAGGCATGTCAGCTCAGGCATTCAATAGACTTCGAATCATTAGACGTTCAACCAGCCTCCATCTCAGTACCAAGCTTAGAATTTATTAATCAAATGTAGGAAACATTATTATTATTATTATTATTGGTTATGGAAGGCCTCGGTATCATAGCAAACGAATTAAAATCCATAATTGCTCAACTGCCCGTGCCAGTGGAATCATCCGAATTACTAACTCATCTCCCAAACAAAGAAAGGTAACTGTAGTCCCCATAGTAGCAGTCTCAGCACACGCCAAAAGACATAAGGCGAAACCGCACAGAAAGTGAACACAGCCAACAGTTTCCTGTCATACGATATCATCATTCATCGTAAACAAGCGGGATATCGAAGCAGGATCAAAACGGATGAGACACACAGCTCACGGTGTGCACAGAGCACTAAACTCAGTAGCTCCTGCAACAAGCCGGACTTGGAATATGAGGAAACTGCAACAAGGAACACTTTTCAGACATAGTCTTCAATGGTTCCTGCCGCCTATCAACCGTATACCATGGGAGTTCACATATGCAGCAGAAACGTGGAGAAGGAACCATCAGATAGGAAATCGACTTGGATGATTCGAATGATCGCTGTTTTAAGATGATTCTAAACATCTGTTGGGACCAGCACATTATGGACAAAGAAGTCGCAAGAAGATCAGGCATTGACATTAATCCAGAAGTAAAAAAAGACGTTGGAAATGGTTTGGTCATACTCTACGAATGGAACGAACATCCGCACCTTGGACACCATCTAGGTAGCAAATGAGAAGCAGACCAATGGGAACATGGTGAAGAACCATACCTGATGAAATGAAAGAGTCTGACAAGTCCTGGCGAGAGTTGTCCGTGCTTGCTCCAGACTGGATTGAGTGGAGATCTCTTCTGGGTGCGCTAAGCTCCGACCGACATTCAGGAGATTAAGAAGAAATGTGTTCTTATATATTTTCACGATCAATGTCTTCTTACACTCGTATAATTTTCCAGTTTGAATTTTCCTATCTTCCTGTCTTGAGTCAACGTCTTACTTCTAGATCACCTAGTCATCTCTTTCTCTCGCTCTTTTTCTCTCTCTATCTCTCTCTGAGGCAGAACCAGGCCTAAGCCATAATGTTATGGTTATGGGAGGCCTCGGTATCACTGCAAAAGAATTAAAATCCATAATTGCACAACCGCCCGTGCCAGTGGAATCATCCAAATTAGTATGTCATCTCCCAAACAAAGAAAGTTAGCTGCAGTCCTCATCATAGCAGCCTCAGCACACGCCAAAAGACATAAGGCGAAACCGCACAGAAAGTGAACACAGCCATCTATTCTCCGTGATACGAAATTATCATTCATCGCAAGCAATCGGAATATCGCAACACGATCAAAACGGATGAAACGCACAGCTCACGATGTGCACAGAGCACTTAACTCAGTAGCTCCTGCAACAAGCCGGACTTGGAATATGAGGAAACTGCAACAAGGAACACTTTTCAGGTATAGCCTTTAATGGTTCCTGCCGCATATCCACCATATTGACCGGAAGTTCACTTCCTCCTGAAAATTATGATCGCAATGTTTTTTTTTATATGTATAAGCCACAATGTCATCGCCGTTTCCACCGAGTCAGTCCACCATGACGTCATCAATATATGTGGTGTATTTCAGTATAATATAAATGCCCCGGTTCATATTTTGAATATTTCAGCGTCACTTTACAACAAAGTTGGAGATCATCTATTTCTGTTTAATCCGAAGATTACAGTGAAGTGAACAAATTGAACTTGCTCCGTCAAACTACCTTATCTGTTCAAAAATGCCAATGTCTTTTATAAAGAGCAGACAGTCTCTGCGACCAAGTGAAGTGGAAGCATATGAGAGGTCAGTTGTCTTAGAAGATCTCTATATGATTTTTAGTAATTTATATATATATATATATATATATATATATATATATATATATATATATATATATATATATATATATATATATATATATATATATATCAATGAATATGAAAATCCGGAACTACAAAGTTTATAAACTTAGAAAAGATTCACTTCTTCTTTTACTTTCTTTTCTTCCTCCTCCTTCTTGTTCTCCTCCTCCTTTTTCTTATTTTTATCGCCTCATTCTTCTTCTCATTTAACTTTCTTGTGCTCAACAAATGACATAAAGAGATGAGTTGACTCCGGGAATGTAACTGTCCTCATGGAGTCTCTCCCCCCCCCCCCCCCCCGTGTCTCATAATTGTCTTTTTATTGGAGAGAATATAATGGTTTATAGCATAAACTATCCCACACATAATAAAGTAAAGTAAAGTACCCCCGTCACGCCAAGTGGCGTATAGGGAAATATGGTGTTAGTGACCCTATATTTTACAGACCTTCAGCACATGATTTTTGGGATAATGTGGTCTGTATTACGCCCGTGCTGCTTCACTTTCCCAGAAAAAAAAATCCAGTACCCATTTAAGGCTGGGTGAACCCGGAAGCCGTCGGTTTGGATCGAACCCTACCCCTTGTCCTTTGTAGTCCAGTTCATTAACCACTGAGCTATCGCGGCTCCCCCCACGCATAATGCTGTATTCAATTAGCTTCAGAATGGTCGAACTGTTAATATTGTGATTAAGATCTGGTCAATAACACTTCGACAACTTAGAAACTCAGACTTAGTGACAACGATCTTTGCTCCTGATGTCATTTTCCGGAATATTCAGAACACGGACAGTCTTGTAAGATGTAAAATTTACTACGCAAGACATCCAGGTCTTCTGTGACGATTCTAAAGGACAAGATCTTTGCTCCTTTAATAAAAGCCTTGGTTCACAATGATTTGCTCCTTTAATAATATCCTTGGTTCACAATGATTTGCTCCTTTAATAAAAGCCTTGGTTCACAATGATTTGCTCCTTTAATAAAAGCCTTGGTTCACAATGATTTGCTCCTTTAATAAAAGCCTTGGTTCACAATGATTTGCTCCTTTAATAAAAGCCTTGGTTCACAATGATTTGCTCCTTTAATAAAAGCTTGGTTCACAATGATTTGCTCCTTTAATAAAAGCCTTGGTTCACAATGATTTGCTCCTTTAATAAAAGCCTTGGTTCACAATGATTTGCTCCTTTAATAAAAGCCTTGGTTCACAATGATTTGCTCCTTTAATAAAAGCCTTGGTTCACAATGATTTGCTCCTTTAATAAAGCTTGGTTCACAATGATTTTCTCCTTTAATAAAAGCCTTGGTTCACAATGATTTGCTCCTTTAATAAAAGCCTTGGTTCACAATGATTTGCTCCTTTAATAAAAGCCTTGGTTCACAATGATTTGTTCCTTTAATAAAAGCCTTGGTTCACAATAATTTGCTCCTTTAATAAAAGCCTTGGTTCACAATGATTTGCTCCTTTAATAAAAGCCTTGGTTCACAATGATTTGCTCCTTTAATAAAAGCATTGGTTCACAATGAAGAACTCGTATATTGTTGAGATCGGCATCGATGTAAAAGATTACCTGCAGGAAAAACGATGAACTCCTAATGTTTGTCATTCATAGAAGATAAAACAAAATCATGACATGAAACCAGAAATAATAGTACTAATAATAATAGGCCTTCTTGACTCGTAAGACATTGATTTATATCACTATTTCGGAATATCTATTTGTGGAAAATCACGTGCTGTAATTATACACGTCAGTTTTGAAAGTACAAACACCGCCCGCATACGCCGGTGACGAACAGTGGATAATTAACACAACGCATAAACTACACCGCCAATGTAAACGGTAACATCTTTCTTTGGTATTTCCTGTGATGAATCCAAGTTGCAGTCTTGATTACGTTAAACAGTTCACTAACACAGTTCTCTTGATACATTTAACAAAATCCGTTTACTATCTTGCTTGCATATAAAATTCTTTCACTAAAGAGAAAAAAAAACATTTGTATGGCCGTCTAGAATCTACACAACACTACGTCTTATGTGGTCGATTTATAGTGTCTAAGGCAACTGCTGATGGTTTGACCTTCAAGGTTGTGTTTTTTTTTTTTAAATAAAGGTAGCACGCGTCAAATTGACCCCTCACAAAGTCAAGTACAATATAATTTAATTTCTGTCAATTTTATATTCAGAAATATCACATTAGTCCATGAACAAAATCTAATCTGTCTACTCGGAACAACTTCATCTTCTGTCAGTTCTCTCGCTCTAAATATTGACTTAAAATAGCAGTTTTCCTGAACGAATATTGACTTAAAATAGCAGTTTTCCTGAACGAATATTGACTTAATTCCATTAAATGAATCTCTTGGCTCAACTTGCTTTAGACCCCACTTTTAGATGTATAAACGAACTCATCTTCCTACTAGACCCAGGATCTAGTATAATTCTCATAGAATGAAACTTCCTAACGGCTCTCCACCAACACCAACCTATCAAACACCACTTGCACTTGAAATTCTTTTCTTTTTTTTTTCCCATTCTTCGCTTAATGTAAATCAAGGTCACCCTCTTATTTTGTTTTTACTTGGATTATACTTTATGTGAGGAGCTTTCTGTTCAATCTTAAGCTGTGTCTTGTTGGTTATAATGTAGAGCATACACCTTTTGGTTGTGGACAGATTATGTGATGTCCTCGGAGTGGCTGATGAGGCGAACATGGCGAACAGTTTGAGCAGAAACGCTTGCGACCTGTGGTCGCAATAGCCGGGTCGGCGCACCATCATCCGACCAATACCTAGCAGTTCTACCGCCTCGTGGTCTCCCCTGGAACCTGAAGCTAGGATCGCCGTGTTCCCTGTAGTGGTGGCTGTTACTGATATAGAGGACCCAGTATTGCAGTACCTCTGGGCTGGACTAGTAGTTTCCTAGCATAGCCTGGAACAGACGAAATCCAACCTTTCCAGTAAGAGCCTGGAATGTCAAGAAAGCCATTACGACCCGCTACATCTTATGAGTCAAAGGGCAACATGTTCGCATCAACTCGTGGCAATCCGTCAACAACAAAAAATACATGACTTCGTGCTTCTGGGCATGATATTTCTGCTGTGAATGGTAGAGATCTCGCAAATCTGAATCCAACGGCGCAATGCCGTTTGAGAATATGAACAGTTGCTTCTTTGATGCGAGATCCTTTGGCGGTATTTCATTGTCATGTCCTTCCACAATCTGCTATCCTCAGTGCATCGTATCAGTTCTGTTGTTGACTGTTTTCCGTGCCATGACACCAAGCTATCCAGTATTTTCTCTATTTGTCGTCTGCGATCTCTCTTTCTTTGTATTTTGCCATAAGAACAGGAAACCAATTGGGAATGTTTCAACAAATAAAACAGGGTGTTAGACAGGGCTATGTGCTGTCACCAGATTTGTTTAATATTTATAGTGAGATTATTTTAATTCCATAAGGGACATGCCCGGAATAACAATTGGAGGTCATAATATAAATAATCTAAGGTATGCTGATGATACAGTCTTAATAGCTGTAGCACTCTAAAAAGAGTGAAAATGAGTTACAAGAAATGTTGGACATTTTAGTGAAGGAAAGCAAAAATAAAGGACTCAGCTTTAATAGCAAAAAGACAGAGGTAATGGTAACAACAAAGAAAAAGACATCACATCAGTGCAAAATAAAGACAAATGGAACAATATTAAAACAGATAAATGAATTTAAATATTTGGGAACTTTGTTAACCTCAGACGGAAGATGTACAAAAGAGGTGAGATGCAGAATGGCTCAGGCAAAAGCAGCTTTCCAAAAAATGAGGAAGATACTATGCAATCCATTTTTGACAATAGAAACAAGAAAAAGAGTTCTTAAATGTTAAGTAGAGCCAGTCTTAACATATGGATGCGAATCATCGACAATAGGACAACAGACAAGAAAATCACTGGAGTCTGTAGAAATGTGGTTTTACAGAAGAATGTTGAGAGTACCATGGACAGCTAAGAAGAGTAATGAAAAGTTCTGCTGAAAGAGGTTCTACCTACGCCAGTAGGCACGGTACTTGATGATGATGAGTATTAGTGTAATCTTGTTTATATAAATCTTCGGCGCTTGATTTTTTATGTACTTGTGTTGTTACTACGCCCTTGCCACTTTACCTTTCCTGTTTAAGGCTGGGGGGGGGGGGGGGGGGGAAAGAGAAGAGAAGGGGAGATACACCTGGAAGCCGTTGATCAGAGTCGAACCTGACCACTTGTCCTTGGTAGGCCAGTTTACTTCTCACTGAACTATCGCTGCTCCCAACAATAATTTTATTAGTACCTATATACTCTGACAGACGAACTCACATTTTTACCACATACAAATAGGGAGTTGGAAAATTAAAAAAAGAAAACAAAAAAAAAAAAACATATTATACAAGCTATTTTGTTGTGAAAATCACAGGGTGTGTAAATGATGCCAAATCAAGTAGAATCTTAAGATTTGTAAAGATGAAGCTGTAGATACTGTTAGAAATTATACTCTTAACTCTTTTTTTTTTCATCTTTTCTATTGTGAGCACAGTAATTGATTTGTTACATTGCCACTACTACCACATTTCCTTATACGTCTTGTGGCGTGACGGAACTCTCCCCCCCCCCCCCCCCACTACTACCACATTTCCTTATACGTGTTGTGGCGTGACGGAACTCTCCCCCCCCCCCCCCCCCCCACTACTACCACATTTCCTTATACGTCTTGTGGCGTGACGGAACTCTCTCCCCCACCCCCCCCAATCTTCTATTGTTGATTTCAAACCGCCGATATCAACAATAGTCTGTGACTTACCTGTGCTCCCCGACTTAATTAAACAATGAAATCATCTCAGAAAGCCAACATTTGTTCAGAAATGTCCAGGTACCAAGACTGGAGAATGCGTTTTGCACTTTCTGAACTTTGGAAACATTTTAATCTAAATAGTTGTTGTTTGTTTGTTGTTTGTTGTTTGCTGTTTGTTTGTTGGTTTTTTTTTTTTTTTTTGTTGATTATTTGTGATTTTTTGTTCCTAGTGCTATAAACATACCACTTCCCCTGAAATAAGTCACTGATCTATCGCCTCGGTGTTCCCCTCTATAATAATATTCAGTTATTATTATTTGTCTCCTGTGTATTTTGAGATTGAAATTGAAGCGTGTCCTAAGTACAAGACAGTTCGGCATGTGTATGAGAAGCAATATGTTAGCGTGTGTTGCCATGCCCGGAGCAAAGAAATTATTGTACCCCCAGTCTGCTCTTCTATTTATTACCACTACATTATTTTTTATTTTATGTTGAAATGGTGGTTCCCTAAAGATATTGCGCTCTTAGCTATCGCTTCTCCGCTCCCACTAACCCTACGCCACTGATGTGAGTCAGTCGTGCAACAATTCATGTTCAATAAATGTTTGTCTTCTTCTTTATCTACTTTCTGATGCCTTCTGATAAAATAATATCAAAGACGCAAAGTCACGGAACCTGAAACATTTCTACAACACAGAAGGCGAATGTTGCAAAAGGCTGTTTGAGATACGTCATATCAATAGCTGATGTTTATTCTTGTCTCGAAATGTCCAGGTACCAAGACTAGAGAATGTGTTTTGCACTTACTGAATTGTGGATTTCTAATCTAAATAGTTGGTGTTTGTTTGTTGTTGTTGTTGTTGTTTTTTTGTGTGTTTTTTTTTTCGTTCGCCAGCTTTATATCTCCAGCAAAATCCCAGGGGCCTGAATTTTGCGTGAATATAGCTTCCCTACGGGAGAAACTTGTCTTAATAGGAAACTACAGATGTAATAATAATTATAGGAAACTCTTTATACATCTTGTCTTGGGGAGTTTTACCTATTTCAGATCGAGGCAAGATCCGTTCAACCTCACGCTATGTTTTCTAGGTTGTATTAGACCAAAATTACCATTCAAAAATGAAAGTGAAAAATAATTTTGGGCTGGCGCTAATGGGTCTGTGATCTAAGGCCAGAGAATTAGATAGAATATGATTAATTATGATCTTTAGAGCTGCCATGCTGTCGGTATTTGGAGTATTTGTGCATAAACAATGGGACGGAGACACTAATCAATGAACAACCAGAAAGCGGTCAGCGACCTGTAGGTGCCTCCCTGCACCAGGGTCGGTAAATTAGAATTATCCAGACACTACTCCACCCCTTCGCAGTTATGGTTATGGTTAGTCGAAGGCCCCGTATCACTGCAAACGAATTCAAATCCATAATTGCTCAGCCGCCCGTGCCAGTGGAATCATCCAATTTAAAACTCGTCTCATTGAAGGATCCAAACAAAGAAAGGCAGATGCAGTCCTCATCATCTATCTATCTATCTATCGATTGACCTTTCGAGCCGTAACCGGCCCATAGGGCGTAGACCAAGATACACCTTTTCCTATATGAATTTTTTGTTCTAGCAGTTTTCTTTTAAATATATTTTATCAAATCTCGCCATCTGTCTCTGTTCTGTGCAAGCAGTTCTATCTCATTGAGGGAGCCGATTCCTGCTGCTCTTGCCTCTCTCATCAATGTTCTTCTCAGTGTCTCCCTGGGTCTTCCTCTTTTTCTTTTACCTGTTGTTTCCCATATGAGGGCTTGCTTTGCTATTCGATTATTATCTCTTCTCATCACATGTCCACATATGTCCTCATCATAGCAGCTATAATACACGCCAAAAGACATAAGGCCAAGCGGCACCGAAAGTGAAAGCAGCTAAATTGTCATTCGTCATACAATATCATCATTCATCGTAAGCAATTGGAATATCGAAACACGATGAGAGTGAAAAACACAACTCACATTCTGCACAAAGTGCTAAGAATTCAGTAGCTCCGGCAGCAAGCCGGACTTAGAATAATAGGAAACTGCCAAAAGGAACACTTTTCAGATTGAACCCTAAAGGTTCTTGCCGCCTATCCACCTTATTGACCGGTATTGACCCTTCTCAGTTCTACTAGTAATAAACTAACCAGACTGGCCAAGTATGTATGGACCAAGGGAAGACAACCAAGTACTCAAAAATGTCATGCTGAAGACGAGTGTATTGAGTTCAAAACGTAAATATAGCAACTTGCTGAAAACAGCAAAACAACGCATCTACTCCCGTTTAACGTCCTCTCAAAGGAGAAAAATTATGAGCAGTACTCGTCAGGTGAATGCAGAGCATGGCTGCTTTTGTTTTAATTTTAAAAATGTCATTTTAGTTCCAAATTCGTGGTACCACGCATAAAACTCAACATTGTTTAGCTAAAATAAATGTCGATGTAGGAATGATACTTTGTTGTAGTTAATGCTCGTTATTAAAAGATTTGTAAAAATTGAAGTTATGAGATATTCAATTTTTAACTTCACAATTTTTTTACACATGGGAAACAAACCAGTGGAAGAGATCGATCACTTTAGCTATCTTGGAAGTCACATTGATCGAGAAGGGGATACAAGCAAAGAAATCAGAATAGCTAAAGCCACAATGTCTTTCAGAAGCCTTGAAAAGTTGAGGAAATCAAAACTCATCAGCACAAACACAAAACTTACACTATTCAAATCAAATGTACTATCAACCCTTACGTATGCGTGTGAAAGCTGGAAAACGACAAGAGATATAGAAACAAAGTTGAACTCATTCGAAAATAAATGTCTAAGGAAAATACTTGGTATAGCGTGGAACGAATTCAAAACAAACGAGGAAATTAGATAAATCGCCAATCAACTACTAATATCTTCAGTAATAAAGAAAAGACGATGGTCATACGTTGGACATGTGATGAGAAGAGATAATAACCGAATAGCAAAGCAAGCCATCATGTGGGAAACAACAGGCAATAGAAAAAGAGGAAAACCCAGAGAGACACTGAGAAGAACATTGATGAGAGAGGCAAGAGCAGCAGGAATCGGCTCCCTCAATGAGATAGAGCTGCTTGCACAAAACAGAGACAAATGGCGAGATCTGATAAAATATTTTTAAAAGAATTGAAAACTGCTAGAATAAAAATTCAGATAAGAGAAGGAGTATCTTGGTCTACGCCCTATGGGCCGGCTACGGCTCGAAAGGTCAATAGATATAATTTTTGTATATTTTCAAACATCATCATCAAGTATATTGAATTCTGAAGTAGGTGATCATGTCTCTCCACAACTTTCGATCTCGACAGTTATTTATCATTTATGTTGTTGACCTTCTGCCAAGCAATTCTCTTACGCTGTATGGTATCTTTTCTATTTAATTCCGTCTATCTCTTCGTCCCCACAATTTTCCCAGTTGTCACAATATATTTCAGCTGTTCCCTTCTCATTACATGGCCAGAAAAGTATGATTGTTTCTTCCTAATATTGGAAATTAGCTCTCTTTTACTTTATCCTCTTTAGAACGTTTTCATTACTCTTCTTAGCTTTTCATGGTATTCTGAACATTCTTCTGTAAAGCCACATTTCTACAACCTCTAGTGATCTTCTTCTCTGTTGTCCTATTGTCCATGATTCCAATCCATATGTTAAGACTGGCTCTACATAACATTTAAGAACCATGTGAATTGTATATTTCTGGAAAGACAAATAAGTAAATGAACTAAAGTACAATTAACAAACTGTGAGAGGAAAACAATTTTTTTTTTAAACAAAAACCTACATGTAATTCGGCTTATTGTGTTCATGTATCTAACCTCGGTGTGTAATTTATATCTTCAGATGCTACTTCGACCTGCTGAGTTGGCATCGCTGGAAGCAATATGCCACATTGGGCGCTATCCTGGACGAGCAGCTTCAATACAAGGGTAAAGTCACCAGGTGCACTCAGACCGACTGGAACTGGGCCAAAATGGCGGCGAGATGGAGACACGCTAAAATAATGATACCAAAGGAATCTTTAAAAATTCCTGAGTTTCGTTCAGACAGCATTTCTCTTGAGTTCGTAACTGCACAGAGTTAGTAGAAGTTACTTTTTAAGTTTTTTTTTTTCAGATGCATGAAATGATTTTTCTTCTTAACGTTTATCCGCTAAGAGGGCGTGGATGCACTGTGTCGCTAATGTACAGATAAAGCCGTGATATCTACCCCTTTTAGACCGACACATTCGTTGTCGGCATGGTTAGATTTGCTTAACAATTTTGTAAGGGCAGTGCTCATTTTTGGCCTATTCTTCTCGACTTCTAACTACCGTTCTTTAACGCTCGCAGAGTGCACACGCCAGCTCCTAAATTGTTGCAATTATCAAAGAGGGTCGGATATCGGATCTCAATACCCAGAGACCAGGGTGGGTAAAGCCATAAGGGAGTTGCGATAGCTCAGTGGTTAGTGAACTGGACTACAAAGGACAAGAGGTAGGCTCGATCCCAACCGACGGCTTCCGGGTTCAACAGGCCTTAAACGGGTACCAGATTTTTTTTTTTGGAAAGCAAAGCGAAACTTGCGTAATACCGACCACATTATCCAAAAAATCATGTGCCGAAGATCAGTAAAATTTACAGTCACTAAAACCCTATTCCCTATACGCCACTTGGCATGACGGGGGCTCTTTACATTGTTTTACTTTTCTTTCCTGTCCGCCTCACCCGTTCTCTTTCATTTCCATTTGTTAAATATGCTGAAGCTTCAGGGGATTAGTGTAGTGATGGTTACCAGAGGGCATGAATACAAGCCCTACATTTGTAAGTGTTGTGTTTCTTGCGCCAACTCAGGCATTGTTTAATTTAAAGGGGTCATCATCAGGTCTTATGTCCTTTGCAGAAAGTTGCATTCACCATAGCTTGTCTGAAACATTCTCTGTCTCCAGCCAGATCTCCCACAGAACGTTGCATTCACCATAGCCCGTCTGAAAGAAGCTCTGTCTCCAGCCAGATCTCCCACACAAAGTTGCATTCACCATAGCCTGTCTGAAAGAATCGCTGTCTCCAGCCAGATCTCCCACAGAACGTTGCATTCACCACAGTCTATCTGAAAGAATCTCTGCCTCTTAGCAAGATCTCCAACAGGACATTGCAATCGCCACAGCCTGTCTGAAAGAATCTCTGTCAGAACTCCTACTTCTTCTGTCATTTTTTTCGGAATCTGCAGCCAGTAGGGTGCCGTTGCTTTCTGATTGGCTCTGGACACTGAACACCATAGGTCCCTGTTATGCCCTAAGCCCGATATCAAGCTGTTCCAGCTCCTAACTTCAAGACCGTTGTCGACTGAGACGATCCTGCGACCTTTCTACAGGAAAGAAGGGTGACTACATTCCTTAACTTGTCCCCCGTAGTTTAGCCGGCTGGCAAAAGTCGTTGCCCAAGGGGGGAGAGGGGGGGGGCGCTGCCGTACACAAGCAAACACTAAAAGTCATACTTTTACTGGATAGGAGTGGGGGGAATCAAACAGTCCCGGATGATGTGGCTGTTAGGGGGTCAAAAAATTCACAATGCAAAGCTGTAGTAGAGCTGATTAATAAAGATGAAACGAGCAAAAATTATAAAGAGTTACATACTCAAATCGTCGCATGAGCAGTCGAGTAGGACGTGCAAGGAACGAACTTCAAAAAAAAATAAAAGTAAAGAGCTTCGTCACACCAAGTGGCGTATAGGGAACATGGTGTTAGTGATCTTAATTTTTATAGACCTTCGGGACATGCATTTTTAAGGTAATGTGGTCGGTATTACGCCTGTGCCGGTTTACTTTCCCAGAAAAAATCCGGTTCCCATTTAAGGCTGGGTGAACCCGGAAGCTGTCAATCAGGATCGAACACGATCTCTTGTCCTTTTGTAGCCCAGCCCACTAACCACTGAGCTATCGCGGCTCCCACGGAACGACCTTGTTAACGAAATTTACCGATGCATTTTGGAAAATGTTGTGACAAGCGGTGGAGCGGAAATGGGAATTCCTGCTGCAATTAAACTGGTTCTACGGCTAGAATAGAATATGTTGCAGCTTTGCCTAGGTGTGTAACACAAAACCAAAACGTCGTAGTGACTCCGTAGGCCTTCATTTCTATTTTTAAATATTTCTATTATTTAGTCGCTCTGTATTTGGTCTCCACATTTGTATGCCTTTACCTCCTAATTAGTCGTTCTGTGGTTTTGTTTACTTTTTAAAATACATATTTTAGTGTTTTGTCCATTGTTCCATCTAGAGGTCTACTGAGCCGCAACGCCAATTTGATTTGTGTTGCCACTCATCCACGTTAAGCTGTAACCATAATTTTTTTAAATATTTTTTGTTCCTTTTATCGTTGTTCCTTCTTCTATTCTCTTTCTCACTGGTACCGTAAAGGTCACTGCATCTATCCATCTTCTTCTGGGTCTTCCTCTTGGTCTTTTTCCATGCATTCTCGAGAAGAATGCCCTTGATGGTGATTGGTAAGGGTTCATTCTGACCAGGTGGCCAAACAATTTAAGTTGTTGTTGTTGTTCTATATATTCTTGGCAGGGTTTCGGTCCTACCATTTTTCTTATGGTTTCATTTGGTATTCTATCTCTTCTTGTGTTATTTGTTACTTTTCTCAAGCATCGCATCTAACATGTATTGATCTTTCTTAAATGTGATTATCGTTGTTTCATTTCCTTATTATATCATCATCATCAAGTACCAAGCCTGCTGGCGTAGGTGATCATGTCTCTCCACAACTTTCGATCTCGACAATTATTTATAATTTTTATTGTTTACCTTCCGCCAAGCCATTCTCTTAAACTGCCTGGTATCATTTCTCTTTGCTTCCCTCTATCTCTTCGACCCTCAATTTTCCTAGTTGTCACAATATATTCCAGCTGTTCCCATCTCATAACATGGCCATACATTTTTTCTTTTGCCTCTTTCAGAACGTTTTCAATACTCTTCTAAGCTGTCCATTATATTCTCAACTTCAGTTTTTCTTAACCGTATTATATATATATATAAGTAATTATATATATATATATATATATATATATATATATATATATATATATATATATATATATATATTATATATATGAGTAAAGTACCCCCGTTATGCCAAGTGGCGTATAGGGAATATGGTATTAGTGACCATACATTTTACAGACCTTCAGCACATGATTTTTGGGGTTATGTGGTCGGTATGACGCCCGTGCCGCTTTAATTTCCCAGAAAAAAAATCCGGTACCCATTAAAGGCTGGGTGAACAGGAGGCTGTCGGTTGGGATCGAACTCTTGTCTTTTGTAGTCCAGTTCACTAACCACTGAGCTATCGCGACTGCCAACCTTATTTTACACAATATTTAAATTAAGCGCGCACATTATCATGTTCTTTGATGAAAAATATTTCGTCTTAAAATCAAACGTCTGGCACCCACCCACCCCCCCCCACCTCATTATTTTGGAACCCTAGGCATATTACGATTTTCTCGTTTTATGGGGTGCAATGACAGAGAGATAAGATCTGAAATGAAGAACTGAGAAGAAAAAAAAAAGTTAGAAATAATTCTCGCCATAGAATACATAAAGAAACAACAGATAAATGGTTTGACCACTTGATGTGTCAGAAATATCAAAACACAATATACAATGAACCTTCAATGGACGTTACGAGAACACGACACTCAAGGACCGACCACGAAAAAGGATGGATTGACGGAATATTAGAAACATAAGGAAACACAACATCATCAGAGGCTAACAGAAAAACAAAAGCCCGCAAATTATATCTCCACTCGGCGCTGAAAAGCAAATGAGGAAAGAAAGAAGAAGATGATAGAGTTCCGATACACA
The DNA here is from genome assembly GCA_032433765.1 of Megaustenia siamemsis. NCBI lineage: Eukaryota > Metazoa > Mollusca > Gastropoda > Stylommatophora > Ariophantidae > Megaustenia > Megaustenia siamemsis. Next base: position 30,225,199 of record JAVIAB010000088.1, on the reverse strand, counting down.
TTTTTTTTGTAGAAACGAAACAATCATTGGTTTTTTTCTGCACTTTTCCTGAATTCATTATTTTACATCATCTTTGTCGTCTTTGGACTGAGATAAGGAGTGTGGTCGCTTCCACGCCTTTAGGCCTGTTACAAAAAGTGTTGTGATGTCCATATTTGTCCACATTTGATAAATGATGTGGTTGTTATCGCAACAGGCAACAATATCCAGATTATTTTTTTTTTCTGCCGTCCACTTTAAGAGGTTTTTAAGCGAACCAGGGATGAAAGTAATCAGCGACTCAAAGCTGACTGCTTGCGTCAAGATCTGTGAACTGCCTGCGTCAAGATCTGTGAACTGCTTAACCACTGTAACAGATTAACCAGCCCGCTCTGATCAAGTGAATATGGTTCAAGAGAAGGCAACCCCGTACTCAAAAATGTCACGTTGAAAACGGATGCAGCTGAAGGAAGCAAATTAAACGGCAACACAACGCATACGCACAATTAATATCACCAATATGGGCGGATAATGAAGAAGACAAAGAGAAAATGCCTTTAGTCGTCAGGTAAACGCAAACAAACAATGAACCCGGGCCGCTCTGGTCAGTAGCGAGCGCGCCAACCACTCGTACACGGTGCTTGAGTTGTGAGTTTCGCATTTCGCTTTCTGTGCTGGTAAATTCTAGTAAATCCATGCCCGTAATAATTAACTGGCCCACCCTTTTTCGCAATTTGCTTCTTAGTTTACGCTTCTCATAATCACATAATGTCCCGTGAATATACGAGGTCATGAAACAAAGAAGCACAAAAATGCAGCCATGTTGTAGTATCGTCGCTATTTTAGTCCACTCAAATATTTAAAAAAAAAATACTAATCAACGCCTGCCTGCATGTTTTGATGGAGCAAAAGAATCAATAGAATTCCTTGAGGCGGGAGACAATGTCCATCACTGCTTCCCATAACGTGCAATGTTGCACACTTGTCAATAGACTGCGTAGTCTATGAAGCAGGCGTGCAGGCTCTCCTGTATTTATTAGCAACTTCTTTCTTCACTTCCTCTTGTACCCATTTGGATGTCGAAGAAGAATACAAACTTCTGGCCCTTGCCCTTTTGGCGGCTTCAATCATTGCCAATTGTTGTAGAGTTTATTTCATGTTTTCTGTACAACTTTCTCTGGGTCTGCCTCTTGCTCTTCTCCCTTCTCCTTCTTTAATATATACATTGTATGGTAATGAATCACACGACATTCTTTCTAGATGGGCAAACTAGCTAATTTGATTTTTCTGTTTGCAGCTTAGGATTCGCTCAATGTCTTCTCTGTCTCTTATAATATAATTTCTTATTTCTGTCTTTTTTCTGGTCACTCCAAATGATTTTCTCAGACATCTCACTTCTGTGGTGACAAGCTGTCTGTTATTATTATTAGTTGTAAGTAACCGTGTTTGGCATTGACAGCACACTTATTATTATTAATTTTCTTACATTTCTCTGTGATTAATCTAATAATCATAGCCTGATGATTGATGATGATACAATAAGACAAATGGTAGGAACAAAACCCTGCCAAGAACATATAGAACAACAACTTAAACGGTTTGGCCACCCGGTCAGAATGAATCCTCATCAATCACCATTACGAGTGTTCTTCTCGAGAATGCATGGAAAAAGACCAAAAGGAAGACCCAGAGGAAGATGGATAGATGCAGTGACAGAGACATGTAACAACAAAGGAAAATCGCTAATTCAGACAATTCGAGCAGCTCAGGAACGACAAATGATATAAACCACGACACCTTTTAGGTATCAGTGAAAAGAGAAAAGAGGAAGAAGAATCTAATAATCTAAATGACGCAAGTACCACCCTGAAACATGTCTGCGACATATGTAGTTATTCAATTTTCAGTCGCATATTTTTTCGGCTAATTTTAAATACACTTTTCATTGACGTGGCTATTCATGCAACGTGCGCTATAGTTAGAAGAACGGCTCGTGTAAATGGGAACTCGGTGGTCTAGAAATAACTCGATGGATTGACGAGAAAGTGAACTAGGACTCCATCCCACACTCTCCAGGTTACCCATTTGAATAAAGAATGAATATCTAACTCACTGGTAAAGAAAGATACCGACAGCGAGGACAAACACTGGCCACATCACTTCCAAAAGTTGCGGACCAATACGATTAAGTTTGATACTTCACTCCACTACATTATATATGTTACAAAACATCCCTACTTTTATTGCTTATTTATTCTCATTAGTTTTAGTTACTTTCTATAATATAGCCAGACTCTTTCACAATTATCTTGTTTGTCCGTTTGTTTAATTATGTTGTTATTTGCAGAGAAAATACGTATGTAGGCCTAAACATGATAACTTTGTATTGTTCTCCTTTGTAAAGCTGTCACAATATACTGTGCTCAATTCGTTCCTTTTTTACTTTGAGTTGCTGTTGTACAGTTATAATAATAATAATAATAAATAAATAAATAAATAATGATAATAATAATATCAATAGTAACAATAAAATAATAAAAATAATCATAAATTAACCATAGTAACAATAATAACAATAATAATAACAATATTGATACAAATAATAATGTACTGTTATCTTTTTCTCTCTTTCTCCTGCCTCGATTGCACAAATATCTAGAGAAAGTGCTCTCAACACTTCGCACGGTGACACAAAACGACAAAATTGTGGATACCTCCGACCTGGAGTACGATCCCTACAACATCGTGTCGCAATACACACATAGATCGTCTAGTATCCAAGCCAAGTACCTCCCACCCGGAATGAAAGACACCATCAAAGCATACGGCAGGCGCTGGAAATTGTACAGCGCTGCTAACAGTATTCCTATGAGCAGAAGACACATTATAGGTTACCCACTGAGCCCTGAGCCATTTGAGGATGGTCGAAAGGGGAGCATGTCCAGAAAGCTGCCCAGTGTTAGAACTCACAGACCAATTCGTAAGAAATATGGCAGGGATTACTTTTAAAGTATTGAAACAAAGCAAGCAGTTACAACAAAGCGTGAATATTATAAAGGGTGTCTCACTCGCTACGGAAACCAGTATTTCCTCAATAATTGTAGTTCATGTTTGGACGCAAATTGTGGTCACTTCCGGTTTATGTTAGGATGACGTCACATTTATTACAAAATGAAGTAAGTCTGCTTCAAGTTGATTTACAAAAATACGCACTCCTGCTAAAACTATTAAAGAAATGTCCGGTCTCCGTTGCGAGTGAGACACGCACTGAGTGTATGTGCATGTGTGTGCAGCGTGTATGTTGAGTGTGTGTGCTATGTGTGTGTGTGTAATTATATCAGAAGAGAATACTATTATTTAGCTTGTTGGAGTGCTTTATAATTAAATACTAGTGTGTGGGTGGGGGGGTGGGGGGGTGGCGCTGGGTGGTCGAGAGGTAAGATGTCGGCCACTGGACAGGAAGGCCCCCGGTTCAATTCCACCAGTGGCACTATTCTTAAAATTTTTTTTTTTATTGGATCCGTGGTTTCTTCGTGGCTTTGTCCTCCCCTGGCCTCCTGAGAGTGAGATTCAATATCTAGTCCTCTAGGATAATGGCAAAAAACATGAGGTCCCGTGTGCACTCGCGCACGTTAAGAACCATTGACAGTTAAAAGTCGAAAAGAGCAGGTCAAGAACAAATGGCCGCTGTTCGGACAAAACTGTCAGCAAAAACTAGATCCACCCTAACGATGGATCCTAGGTTGTGCTGCGGACTTCGTGGACTTGGGTCAGATTTCTCCTCTGAGATTCTCGATATTTCGATGGGAAAATTGGAGCACCTATGGGATATTCTGGTATGCGGTGATGATGATCCTAACCTAACATAACAAAATATAACATAACATAACATAGCATAGCATAACATAACATAACATAATATAACATTGCATAACATAACATAACATAGCTTAGCATAGCATAACATAATATAACATAATATAACATTGCATAACATAACATAACACAACATTGCATAACATAACATAGCATAGCATAACATAACATAACATAACATAACATAATATAACATTGCATAACATAACATAACACAACATTGCATAACATAACATAACACAACATACTTATTCCTCTTTATGCCAAATGGTACGTAGGACCAGTACAAGAGGTCACGATTGTAGTCTGTCGTGAGCCAGTATTCCAAGCCTACCCCATTTGAAACTGTTTTCCTTCAGATTCTTATCCAACGTGCCCATAATCCTTTCTACCCCATGTCTCTTTTTCGTCTGATTCTTGTTTTCTCACTATCTGGGTCCTGTTAACTACTCTCGATACAACTGTATGTACAGTTGTTTGTTTTCGCCTCAAAGTGGCATTTTAGCTCTTACCTTGGAAACTTTGCATCGTTTATAGATAAAAATGTCCTAAGTCTCGTCGCTTTCTTCTTCCTCTTCCTCTTCCTCTTCTTCTTCCTTTCAATTCCCTGTGAAACATAGGTCTTCAACAAACACTTCCCAAGCTGTTCTGTTTCTTGCCATTCTTTTAAAATCGTCCAATCTCTTCCCCATCATCTTCATCTCTGCTTCTACCTATCTTCTCCGAGTATATTTTGGTCTTCCTCGTTGTCTTCTCTCCTGGGGATTCCAAAACAAGGGCTTGTCGAGTGTTGTACTCTCAGTTAGCTTCAGCAGTATGTGTCCCATCCAGCGTCACCGTCTTCGTTGTGTCTCTCACTGATATTTGGCTGGTACTTTCCCATAGTTCTAAGATAGTGATTTTGTCTTGCCATTTTCATCCTTTTATTCTGCGCAAACATCCATTAATTAGTGTCTGTATCTTCATGATTGCCAGTTTTAACGTTCTCCATATTTAAGTCATATAATAGGACTGATTTAACGTTGGAAATAATGTTAAATTTTGTATGTAAACTAATCTCTTTGGATTTCCAAATATTTTCTAGTGCAATGAAGGCTTCTCTTACTTTTTGTATCCTTATTTTACTACCGTTCTCAGTTCCTCCCTCTTTATCAATATTACTGCCCAGATACATATATAAGATTTTAAGTCTAGTAGAGGTACTTCTCCAACTATTATTTGCCAAACTGCATTTATTCTCACAATTTTGGTCTTATCTCCATTTGTTTTCAGTCCCATCTGTTGTGATCTCTCATCAAGTATGCTCAATTTATCTTGCATTTGTTGAAGATTATGTGATAGGAGAGCTACGTCATCAGCAAAGTCTAAGTCATCAAGTTACTTGGTCAGTGACCACTGGGTTCCATTTCTGTTGTTCTGAGTTATTCTCATAATCCAATTTATGGCCAGTAGAAAGAGAAATGGAAATAGAAGGCATCCCTCTCGTACTTCTGTTCTTATTTTAATTGTTTCCGTAAGCTGCCCTTTGTTCACAACACTACATTTAATTCCTTCATACATTGTTCTTATGTTAATAAACTTTATGGGGATTCCGTAATACTACTGACGCTGCTTCTGCTGCTGCTGCTGCTGCTGCTGCTGCTACTACTACTACTACTACTACTACTACTACTAATAGTACAACTACTACTACTACCATTACTGCTGCTACTATTACTACTGTTAGTACTATTATTACTACTACTACTACAACTACTGCTACTACTACTACTACTACTAATAGTACAACTACTACTACTACCATTACTGCTGCTACTACTACTACTGTTAGTACTATTATTACTACTACTACTACAACTACTGCTACTACTACTACAACTACTATTGCTACTGCTACTACTACTGCTTCTACGCCTGCCCCCTACCCAAACATTTAGCGTTACCGTCGTTAATTAAGCTGGATAGTCGAGTGATCCTAAATCCCTAATTATAAACAGAGCTGTTGAGTGGTAGTGCAAATGAATGTATGTTCTGTTACCAAAAGTACAAATTAATTTTTGATATACATTCAGGACTAGGAATTCACTCAAAACTGCATGTGTGTCTCTTACAGGTTGGTGTAGTTTTATTGTGTGTCAGGGTGGTTTAAAAAAAAAAAATAGGCCATTAGTTTTATGTGTTTTATGTGTCTGCTATAAAGTGACTTGTTAGTACGATGCCGTATTTGTAAATAGCTATCCGGTTGGACTGAATGCATGACTAGTATAAATTAAGTACTCTCAAATACGTCTATATGTGTGTGTGTGTGTGTGTGTGTGTTTGTGTGTGTGTGTGTGTGTGTGTACTGATATGAGCTTGACCTTGAACATTCCAGCGCCGCTAGATGTCGCATTAGGCTCGTAATGTTTTTCTTTCAGCCGCCCATCTCAAATTCTTGGCGAGATGTCCGATCTTATCTAATAAGTGTATCTAATGATGTCTGTCAACCTTGTTTCTCTTATAAGTGATCTTTTTAGTGTCTTTCGAGAGGGTTTCCTCTTTTCTTGTATCCTGATATTCCCCATAGAAGATCATGTTTTGAAATTCTTTTGTTGTCTCTTCTCAGTACACGTCCGATCTATGTCTATCTTCTCTTCCTAATAGTAGGAAGGATCGTTGGTTGCATGGCCATTTATCTTACCTCTATATTAGTCTTGAATTCATTCCATTGTAAACAGAATGTTCTTCTTAGGAATATCTTTTTAATAGAATTTAGTTTTCTCTCAATCTCTTGTGTTTATTTCCAGCTTTTACGTGCACAAGTAAGGGTTGATAATACGTTTGGGTTGAATATTCTAAGTTTAGTTTTCTTGCTCAGCAATTTTTATTTCCATGTTTTGTCCTGTTTTTCTTTTAATTTGCTGCTGCTTTTGCTATACTGCTTCTGATCTCTTTCTTTTTTTCTCCTTCTTGATCTATATTACTGCCTATATATATATATATAGTGATCCACTGTTTCCAATATCTAACGATTTAGATATGTATTGCCTTCTGGTGCATTTTTATTTGTCCTTATTTTTATTTTATTCCTGTTGATTTCAAGTCCTATTTATTCCGACATGGATGATAGTATATATGTGATATTTTGCATTTTGTTGATATTATCACTTCAGAGCACAACGTCATCTCAAAATCTAAATCTTCCAGGTATTTCTTGTTATACCATTTAATTACATTACTGCCTTTACACAGGCACAAAATACAGCATGAAACTCAACATCAACAAAACAGAAGTCATGAATGTCTCCAAAAATAAACAGAACATCAACATAACTATAGAAGGCAGACAACTAAAACAAGTAGAGGAATTCAAATACCTAGGAAGTTTAATGACAAACGACAATTCACAAACAGGAGAGATAGAATTAAGATGCAACAAAGCTTGTCAAATCATTGGACAGTTATCACCACTATTGTCCAACAAGGAAATAACTCTGGAGGCAAAACGAGCACTATACAATACAATCTTCATCCCAGACTGTTTCCTATCATTCGTCTAACACATTTCATCTCTGTAGAGGATATTTTCTTATTGTTCTTGCATCTAGGGTCCAGGTCTGGCATTGGCAGCACAAAGTTGGGATGAAGATTGTATAGTATAGTGCTCGTTTTGTCTCCAGAGTTATTTCCTTGTTGGACAATAGTGGTGATTACTGTCCAATGATTTGACAAGGTTTGTTGTATCTTGATTCTATCTCTGCTGTTTGAGAATTATCGTTTGTCATTAAACTTCCTAGGTATTTGAATTCCTCTACTTGTTTTAGTTGTCTGTCTTCTATAGTTATGTTGATGTTCTGTTTATTTTTTGCGACACTCATGACTTCTGTTTTGTTGATGTTGATTTTCATGTCACAAATTATCAATAACAAAAACAAAACAAAACAAACAACAATAGACGTTCCGAATCATTTCATATTTTGCATTAAGACTATGAAAGCTTCGTAACATCTTTAAGGTCTCTATACCTTATATTAATTATACATTACATATAATTATATATTATAACATTATAATTAATGAATGACAGGAAACTGTGTGAGAGATAAGATCAGAAATGAAGAACTGAGAAAAAAGCTAGGAATAGCCCCCACCACAGAATATATAAGGAAACAACATATAAAATGGTTTTGCCACGTGACAAGGCAGAAAGAACAAAACACAACACAACGAGCCTTCAACAAACGTTGTGAGAACACCAGACCCAAGGGTCGACCACGTAAAAGATGGGTCGATGGAATATTAGAAGCACTAGGAAACATAACAGCAGCAGAGGCGAACAGAAAAGCAAAAGACCGCAAATTATATCTCACCTCGACGCTGAAAGGCAGATGAGCAAGGAAAGAAGAAGACGATAATTAATGTGTATAAGAAACAGAGCGCGGAATAGAAAAAGAAGAAATTGAGCGCAGAACAGAAAAAGAAAAAAAACACTAAATACATAATTTAAACGAATACAAGGTAATGAAACACCTCCTGTTCTTAAAATTTCATATATGACTCGTTATGTTCACTTTGGATTTTATTATGTGCTTATTTTATCTCCAATAGTGCTCTTTAACATGCTCTTTTAGGACTGTAAGTTTTCATTAACTACGTTAAAATCTTTTTGATATAAACTGGCTTTCTTTCCTTTTCTGATTAAAATGTTTTGCATTGTTTATGCGTTTGTGTAAAGTGCATGGGTGTGTGTGTGCGCGCGCGTATATGTGTATGTGTGTGTGTGTCGATGGGTGTATCAAAGAGGGTGTAACTACTTTAAAAAAAAAAGCATTCAACTGAACTTAACCAACAGCAATATTGAAATATGACCTGACGGTCAAATATTGCAGAAGTTGACTGTTTCACAAATCAAGACAGAAAAATTGTCATAAAATGGTAACATCTGACAAGAAATTACGATCCACACAGCTCTAGTTAAAATCATTCAGCAAACTAACAAACATCTGGACGTCCCTGATCATTTATCAAGACAACAAACCATTGGACGCTCCTGATCATTTAACAAGATAAAATTTTTAAAAATACTATTGGACGTTCCTGATCATTTAACAAGATAACAAACGATTGGACTTTACTGATCATTTATCATGATGATAAACGATTGGACGTTCTTGATCATTTTAACAAAATGATAAACAATTGGACCTCCCTGATCATTTATCAATATAACAAACGATTGGATGATTATTTATCAAGATGAAAAAAGATAGTACTTTCCTGATCATTTATCAAGATAACAAACGATTGGACGTTCCTGATCATTTATCAAGATAACAAACGATTGGACGTTCCTGATCATTTATCAAGATAACAAACGATTGGACGTTCCTGATCATTTATCAAGATAACAAACGATTGGACGATCATTTATCAAGATGAAAAACGATTGCACCTTCCTGATCATTTAACAAAATGAAAAACGATTGCACCTTCCTGATCATTTAACAAGATAACAAACTATTGAACGTCCTTGATCATTTAACAAGATGAAAAACGATTGCACCTTCCTGATAATTTAACAAGATGAAAAACGATTGAACGTCCTTGTTCGTTTAACAAAATGAAAAACGATTGGACCTTCCTGATCATTTATCAAGATAACAAACTATTGAACGTTCTTGATAATTTATCAAGATGAAAAACGATTGCACCTTCCTGATAATTTAACAAGATGAAAAACGATTGGACCTTACTGATCATTTTTCAAGATGAATAACGATTGCACCTTCCTGATCATTTATCAAGATGAAAAACGATTGCACCTTCCTGATAATTTAACAAGATGAAAAACGATTGGACCTTACTGATAATTTAACAAGATGAAAAACGATTGAACGTCCTTGTTCGTTTAACAAAATGAAAAACGATTGGACCTTCCTGATCATTTAACAAGATAACAAACCTCTTGAAGTTCCAAAATATCGATAAGACTAAATTATAAAAAGGTATAGAGTTTGCATAATACCAGTACTAAACTATAAGGCGTGCAAGAGCTGAAAATCAACACAGGCATTAAAACAGAAGTTGAATACTCTCGGGAGTCACGATAGCTCAGAAACCAGTGAACGTGGTTACTAAAGACAAGAGGGCGGGTTCGATACTAATTGATGGCCTTTAGGTTCAGTCACCCTTAAAATGGTAGTGGATTTTTTCTGGTAGCGGAAAACAGCACTAGTGTAATACTGACCACATTACCCAAAAAATATTGTGTCGAAGGTCTATGAAAAATATTGGCACTGGTTTAGTTGACAGGGCGCCATCACTGAACATCGAATAAAACTATGGGCATTCCTTTCATGTCACCAGATGGAGTGAAGGACCCTTTCTTTTCTGATTTTTTTCAGAAACGAAGGTCTGCAGAATGTGCTAATATCAAGTGGTAATCTTGAATATTAGATGTAATTATCGGTGAAGCGACAAGCCAAAGAAAAGTGTTAAACTTGTTACCGAGAAGAGTAGATGGTATTTCATGGAACATATTCTCAGAATAAATGAAAACTAGATCATGTTTTAGATGCACGATTAGATCATAAATTTCAACAGAAATAGAGGACAACTGATAGAAGACATAACCAGCATTTGAGGAAGGTCAGATACTCTACTTCTTCTTTCCTTCCTTATTTGCCTTACAACGACCTCTTCTGTTGACTTCTTCTGCTGTTAGGTTTCCTGGTGTTCCGAATACCCCATCAATCCATCTTTTTCATGGACGGCTTCTGGGTTTAGCGTTCTCACAACCTTCATTAAAGGCTCATTGTGTTGCATTTTGATCGTTCTATCTTATCACCTGGCTAGACCATTTAATATATTGTTTCTTTATGTATTCTATGGCAGGAATTATTCCTAGTTTTTTTCACAGTTCCTCATTTCTGATCTTATCTCTGAGGTTTTTTTCCCTATCATTTGTCTAACACATTTCATCTCGGTACTTGTTATTTTTCTTATTGTTTTTGAGTCTAGAGCCCAGGTCCAGCGTTGGCTGCACAATTTTGGTTTTAAACAATTTAATTTAAAAAACTTAAGTCCTACAATGTCCCAGATAGAGTGCGGTTGGTCTGCCCGAAGCTTTATCAAGTGTGTTTTCGGCTGGAAGGAAACATGATGATGATGATGATTATTATTATTATTATTATTATGATTATTATTATTATTATTATTGTGATATACATAATGTAAGTGTATGCTGATGGACGGTAGACAAGACTTGAGATTACACGACGTAGACGTGAAGGAGATGAAAGCAGTCAACGACTCGTAGCTGAATGTTGACGTCATGATCAATAAGCCCGAGATTATAAAGACCAGAGGTTCTCATATGAGAACTATATGGCCCCCTGGAGAACCACGGAATATTTTTTTAAGGCGGGCCACAGGGAAAAAAAGGCATAATTAGGGAGCCATTGCACTAGGCGGGGGGTTAAGGCAAAGAAATGCAAATGAATGCATAAACATGCGAAGCTGCAGTAAAGTTGAACTATATGAGGAAAAATTTAAAAAATACAAAAAAATGATATGTTAGAAGCTTTACGTGATAAGTGGACGACACAGACTAAACGACGTTTCGGCCCAATAGGCCTTCAGCAGGAACAAACAAGAAAAACACACACACACAAAACTAATAACGAAACATTCAAAACAAAAATATTCGAAATATGTTAAAGCTAGTAAAAGGACTAACCTAAGATATAAATACTAAAGTAAACACTTATATTTCGTCCTAAGTGTTTACTTTAGTATGTATATATTAGGTTAGTCCTTTTACTAGCTTTAACATATTTCGAATATTTTTGTTTTGAATGTTTCGTTATTAGTTTTGTGTGTGTCTGTTTCTTGTTTGTTCCTGCTGAAGGCATATTGGGCCGAAATGTCGTTTAGTCTGTGTCGTCCACTTATCACGTAAAGCTTCTAACATACCATTTTTTTGTATTTTTTAAATTTTTCCACTAGGCTGGGGGGGCCAGGACGCTAAACTAGAAAACCATGTATGTGAATACAGATGCTTGCAGAATACAACCGCAGATATCACTTGTCTCCACTCATTACCTAAGACAACCCTATATCAGAAATAGTCTGTGGACTTCAAAATTGACCATCTTCATCTGCGAATATATGCAAACACGATCTGTGTGAAAGTACGGTTGAAGGGAAGGGGGGGGGGCATGGGAAGAAAACACGGTCCGAAGGAGGCCACGGTTTAAAAAGGTTGAGTAACACTGAACTAGACCACATCCATCTACAATAGTAAGACCACTACTATATGGGCCACTGCAAGAATTACAAAAGACAGTAAAATTTATACAGGAAACGACATTGCAGATACAGAAAATACTTCAGGTGAACGAAAGATAGATTAGATAGATAGATAGATAGATAGATAGATAGATAGATAGATAGATAGATAGATAGATAGATAGATAGATAGATAGATAGATAGATAGATAGATAGATAGATAGATAGATAGATAGATAGATAGATAGATAGATAGATAGATAGATAGATAGATAGATAGATAGATAGATAGATAGATAGATAGATAGATAGATAGATAGATAGATAGATAGATAGATAGATAGACAGACAGATAGATAGACAGACAGACAGACAGATAGACAGACAGACAGACAGACAGACAGACAGACAGACAGACAGACAGACAGGCAGGCAGGCAGGCAGGCAGGCAGGCAGGCAGGCAGGCAGGCAGGCAGGCAGGCAGGCAGGCAGGTAGGTAGGTAGGTAGGTAGGTAGGTAGGTAGGTAGGTAGGTAGGTAGGTAGGTAGGTAGGTAGATAGATAGATAGATAGATAGATAGATAGATAGATAGATAGATAGATAGATAGATAGATAGATAGATAGATAGATAGATAGATAGATAGATAGATAGATAGATAGATAGATAGATAGATAGATAGATAGATAGATAGATAGATAGATAGATAGATAGATAGATAGATAGATAGATAGATAGATAGATAGATAGATAGATAGATAGATAGATAGATAGAATAGTGAGGCCAGCAGTCAAGAAAGACTATCCCAATTTTAGAGACGTTTTCAGTTTTGCGAGCAGAGGCGATTGTGGGTAGAATGTCGTCTGCTGTCTAAAGCTTGCATAGATGAAGACACCACGAGATTGTGGAAATTTTCTGAGATTTCCTTTTTTAACTCGCCGTGATGACTCCGAGTCGGGAAAACTCCGAACGAGAAAATATACCAGACAGCTTAAGAGAATAGCTTGGCAGAAAGTTAACAACAGAAATGATAAATAACTGTTGATGATGTTACAGACCTTCGGCACATGATTTTTGGGGTAATGTGGTCGGTATTGGGATCGAACCCTACATATATTGAATATTCATCATCATCATCATCGAGTGCCGTCTCCGGAACGAAGGTTGGCTACCATGGAGCGCCATTCTGCTCTGTCTCTTGCTTTGATGGTGCAGGTTGTCATAGGCTGATATGTCCATCTTTTGATGTTACTCGTCTATGTTAGTCTTGGTCTGCCTCTGCCTCTTTTACCTTGTATTTTCCCCTCCAGGATTACTTTTAGTAGGCTGTTGTGTCTTTTAACATGGCCCAAAAATCGCACTTGTCTTGTTTGAATTGTGCTTAGTAGTTCTCTTTTCATTTTTAGTTCTGTTAAGACTTCATCGTTTGTTTTCTATTCCTTCCATCCAATTCTACATATTCTTTTATATATCGACATTTCAAAGGCTTGAATTCTCTGTTCTGTTTTCTTGTCTAATGTCCATGTTTCTGCACCATATAGGAATATTGAGAAGATGTAACATTTTACTATTCTTAGTTTTAGCCCTGGTGTTATTTGTTTTGATGTTAGTATGTTCTTCATGACATTAAAATTACTTTGGCCATTCCTATTCTTTTGTTTATTTCAGTTGTACATTTTCAATCACTGGTTACAGTATGTCCAAGGTAGTTGTAGTTCTGAACTGTCTCCAGGTATATTCCTTCAATTTTGATATCCACTTGTGAGTTTTGAGTATTTTCTTTGTTTATGATAATAGTTTTAGTCTTTTTGATATTCATATCTAGTCTATATTTTTTGCATGTCATGTTTATTTCATTAAGTAATTGTTGTAGATCTTTAGGATTTTCTGCTAGTAGTACAGTATCGTCAGCATATCTTAAGTTATTGATTATCTTTCCATTAATTTGTAGGCCTGGCATCTCTATGATGTTTTTAAAGATTTGCTCAGTGTATAGATTGAACAAGCTTGGTGATAGGATGCATCCCTGTCTTACTTCTCTTTTTATATCAATGGGTGTAGAACTCTGTTTGTTATATTTTATTATTGCTGTTTGCTCCCAGTATAGATTACATATTAGTCGTATGTCAATGTCATCTAGATGTTTCTCTTTTAGACATTCTGTAAGTTGTTTTTGGTGTACTCTATCAAAAACTTTGGTGTAGTCTATGAAGCTGGCATATATTGGTTTGTTTACTTCTGTGTATTTTTGATTAATGTTCTCATGCAGAATATGACTACTTTTGTCCCACTATTTTTCCAAAATCCAAATTTCATCTGATTCAGTATTGATTTTATTCTGAATCCTTCCTTGTATAACTTTTAGCAAGATTTTTGTAACATGGCTCATTAGGCTTATTATTCTAAAGTCACCGCATTTAATTGCACCATTCTTTTTAGGCAATGCAATAAAAGTTGGTGTTTTTAGTTCATTTGGTATGTATCCTGTGTGGTATGTGTCGTTGCGTATGTCTGTAATCACTTCAATGCCAAAATCTTCTAGTGCCTGTATCATCTCTATTTGTATGCTGTCAGGTCCTGTCGCTTTTCCCTTTTTCATTGCTTTTATAGCTTGCTCCATCTCAGATTTTAAGATTTTATAGCCTGATATACATTTTATAACTGGTTTCTTGTCCCTTTGATCATGAAATAGTTTTGTTATATATTCTTGCCACCTATCTATAATATCTTTATTGTCTGTTAGCATTTTTCCTTTGTTGTCTGCAATGCATCCACCTTCTGTGGCTTTTTAATTTTTATTAGTCATTCTCTTTATTTCTGTGTGCATTCCTCTTTAAGTCTTGTTTGCTTTCCATAGTTTCTACATCTATACATTTTTGGCTGAGCCAGTCTTCCTTTGCCTTTTTGCACATTTTGCGTATTTCATTATCTATTTGATTGTATTGGGCAGTGTTCTTTGCTTGTCTCCTTTCTTCCATTTTTTCTAAGATGGTGTTAGTTATCCATTTTCGTTTTTTGTTCTTTTCTCTTTTGGGTAAGGTGTCGCAGGTTATTGAATGTTAATATTAATTTTTTATTTAAAGTAAAGAGCCCCCGTCACTCCAAGTGGCGTATAGGGAATATGACGTTAGTGACCATAACTTTTACAGACCTTCAGCACATGATTTTCTTTACTTTCCCAGAAAAAATCCGGTACCCATTTAAAGCCTTAAACCCGGAAGCCGTCTGTTGGGATCGAACCCTACCCCTTGTCCTTTGTAGTTCAGTTCACTAACCACTGAGCTATCGCGGCTATTAATATTCACTAATATGAATATATTATTCTTATATATATATATATTGACTTTGGAGGTGAAATTTTATGTAAAAAAAAACTGTATTTAAAAACAACCTCAAGCAATTCTCTTGAGGGTCACGTCACACAAGCTGGAAGCCATGATTTGGGAAAAATAGTAGACGCAACACTATTTCTGAGTTACTGTGTATTCAGAAACAAGACATTAAATTATTTGCAAATATAACTTGACTGCCAGAAAATATAACATGACTGCCAGAAAATATAACGTGACTGCCAGAAAATATAACATGACTGCCAGAAAATATAACGTGACTGCCAGAAAATATAACGTGACAGCATATATATCATGACTGCTAACAAGCAGCATCCCTAAGTAATCATTAGAAACAATATATAATAGTAAATGAGGGGGGGGGGGATAATCATGCACAATATTTATAGCTTAGCGCATGCGTCAAGACCAACTAACAACGGAATTGTATCTCCCTCGTCTGCGTTCTTTAGTTTTGTTTAGGTTATGATCGTTGCACTCCGAACATGTCCACAGATACTCAGATCCCCTCCTCGACATGTCCCACAGCGTCCTGCCGCTCCAGCTCTGTGTTGAATTACAAGTCCTCTTGTGTGCCCACTAAGCCTCTCCGTCTCTAGATGTACCCATCTTTACTCCCTTCTCTTTCATTCGAAGGGGTGATATGGACTCATGGTTGTCAAAGTTCTGTGCTCTTCCAACATCTCGGAGAGCATTAATAATGTTCAACTGATCCAGTGGTCTTCAACGACAGCACAGCTAGCCAGCCTGTCCGCTCTTTCATTTCTCCGTACTCCCGCAAGTCCTGAGGTGACTGTGCGTATCGTTGACTTCTGTAATGACTCGATCAACTGCCTGTGTACGGAGACACCCTCCACCTTTCTTATTTGTTTCTTTGCTCTAATTCTTGCTCATCGAATCACTCAGTATACAGGTGTGGGTGTAGTCTTTCGACACAAACCAGATGGTCGTCGTCATAATGCACCACTATCTTCTATTTTTTCTTAATTTGGAGAGGTGGTGCACTAGAAGTTGAAAAATAGAGAAATGGTGTACCTGAAGTTGATATATAGATAAGTGTTGTACTAGGAGTGGATTAATAGAGAGGTGGTGTGCTAGGAGTGGATTAATAGAGAGGGGGTGTACTAGGAGTAGATTAATAGAGAGGTGGTGTACTAGGAGTGGATTCATTGAGAGGTGATGTACTAGAAGTTGAAAAATAGAGAAATTGTGTACCTGAGGTTGATATATAGATAAGTGTTGTACTAGGAGTGGGTTAATAGAGAGGTGGTGTGCTAGGAGTGGATTCATTGAGAGGTGATGTACTAGAAGTTGAAAAATAGAGAAATTGTGTACCTGAGGTTGATATATAGATAAGTGTTGTACTAGGAGTGGGTTAATAGAGAGGTGGTGTACTAGGAGTGGATTAATAGAGAGGTGATGTACTGGGAGTAGATTAATAGAGAGGTGGTGTACTAGGATTGGATTAATAGAGAGGGGGTGTACTAGGAGTGGATTAATAGAGAGGTGGTGTACTAGGAGTGGATTAATAGAGAAGTGGTGTACTCAAAGTACATTAATAGGGAAGTGATGTACTATGAATAGATTAATAGAGAAGTGGTGTACTCGAAGTACATTAATAGGGAAGTGATGTACTAGGAGTGGATTAATAGAGAAGTGGTGTACTCAAAGTACATTAATAGGGAAGTGCTGTTCTATGAATAGATTAATAGAGAAGTGGTGTACTCGAAGTACATTAATAGGGAAGTGATGTACTAGGAGTGGATTAATAGAGAAGTGGTGTACTCAAAGTACATTAATAGGGAAGTGAGGTACTAGGAGTGGATTAATAGAGAAGTGATGTACTATAAATAGATTAATAGAGAAGTGGTGCCCAATAAGTATATTAATACAGGAGTGGTGTACTAGAGTTGATATAGAGAGAAGTGGTGTACTAGAGTTGATATAGAGAGAAGTGGTGTACTAGAGTTGATACAGAGAGAAGTGGTGTACTAGAGTTGATATAGAGAGAAGTGGTGTACTAGAGTTGATATAGAGAGAAGTGGTGTACTCGAGTTGATATAAAGAGAAGTGGTGTACTCGAGTTGATATAGAGAGAAGTGGTCTACTAGAGTTGATATAGAGAGAAGTGGTGTACTAGAGTTGATATAAAGAGAAGTGGTGTACTAGAGTTGATATAAAGAGAAGTGGTGTACTAGAGTTGATATAGAGAGAAGTGGTGTACTAGAGTTGATATAGAGAGAAGTGGTGTACTAGAGTTGATATAAAGAGAAGTGGTGTACTAGAGTTGATATAGAGAGAAGTGGTGTACTAGAGTTGATATAAAGAGAAGTGGTGTACTAGAGTTGATATAGAGAGAAGTGGTGTACTAGAGTTGATATAGAGAGAAGTGGTGTACTAGAGTTGATACAGAGAGAAGTGGTGTACTAGAGTTGATATAGAGAGAAGTGGTGTACTAGAGTTGATACAGAGAGAAGTGGTGTACTAGATTTGATATAAAGAGAAGTGGTGTACTAGAGTTGATATAGAGAGAAGTGGTGTACTAGAGTTGATATAGAGAGAAGTGGTGTACTAGAGTTGATATAGAGAGAAGTGGTGTACTAGAGGTGATATAGAGAGAAGTGGTGTACTAGAGTTGATAGAGATTGAAGTAGTGTATTTGAGTTGATACAGAGAGAAGTGGTGTACTAGAGTTGATATAGAGAGAAGTGGTGTAGTAGAGTTGATATAGAGAGAAGTGGTGTACTAAAGTTGATACAGAGAGAAGTGGTGTACTAGCGTTGATATAGAGAGAAGTGGTGTACTAGCGTTGATATAGAAAGAAGTGGTGTACTAGAGTTGATACAGAGAGAAGTGGTGTATTGGATGGTCAATAATAGAGAAGTGGTTACTATAAGTGGATAGAAGGAGAAGTCGCGTACTAAAAGTAGATAAACAGAGAAGTAGTGTAGTAAAAGTAGATATAGTGACGTGTACTAGAGGTAGATGAGTGCAGAAGTGGGAGGGGGGAGTGAAAGGAAGAGGGGTAATCTGAGGGACAGGGATACGTTAACTCTTTCGGTACGTGTCGACGCAATGTACGCCATGCCAAATTCAATTGCGTACGTTTATCCGCATAGTGCTCCACTTTCAATTTGATTAATGTAAGCCGTCATCAACCCATATTCTTTTCACATATCTTGTATAATCTTGGTATTGGTGAAATATAATTCATTGTTCAATTATCTAAAATTGCATATACAATATGTCATGTGTTAGATAAATATAAACATGTAGATTGATATTTAAACCCATGAAAAATGAAGCCTCTGAAATCATTTCCGTTGCATTGATGGAAGCCTTCCGTACTGAAAGAGTTAATGCCTCGAAGGGTGAAGCAACCCATACGGGCTATCAGGCGATTCACAAAAGTGAATTGACTGCGGCTGTCAGAGGAGCATGACAACAGGCCGGTAACTAGGACATCAGCCTTGTCTCTTCTTCCTCTGAATTGATTCGCTGATTATCGCCTCGGAAGTTTCCCTCTATAATAATATTCATTTATTATTATTTGTCTCCTTGTCTCGATGACTCTGGCAGTTGAAGTGGGATGCTACGTGCCTGCATTACGGGTGACGTCATATAGATGTTCACGGCATCTCCCACTGAGATGGTGTCCAGATTCACCAGATGTCAGCTTACATCGCTTACATATGATGGCATAAATAATGTTGCGCGATGTACAAGAGAATCCCTATCTGATCTCGAAAGGACTATTGGGGGAGAGAACCGTATCTGTCTGGAGGAAGTGGTAGCAAGTTTTGTATACGCTGCGGTCACAACGGATCGTTCCCCAATGGATGTAGGGGGAAGCAGTAAGTCGGCTCCTAACAAGCATGTCACGAAGGTTGCAATCACGCTTGAAGGCCACTAATGTGGAGGGGGAGAGAGAGAGAGGGGGGGGGGGGGTCGGGGAAGAGAAGACGGGTAGTGGAGTCAGAGCAGAGAATTGGGAGGTTTGCGGTGAATGATCCTAATCGTAGCGTAGTGGTGAGGGCGATGGATAAGGGAAGAGAAGACGGGTAGTGGAGTCAGAGCAGAGAATTGGGAGGTTTGCGGTGAATGATCCTAATCGTAGCGTAGTGGTGAGGGCGATGGGTAAGGGAGAGCACTACCCTGTCAGAAGGGGATGGGTACAAGGGGTGAGAGCAGTTTGACGTGAGATGCAGAGGATCCGACGGAGGGCAGAAAGGAGAACTGCTTCAGGATAGAGGCATGGGCGGAAGAAGTCGAGCATCAGGTGGGCTTTATGTAGGAATTTTCTCATCGTCCTGGCAAAAACGACGAAACCTGAGAAGCTGTGAATAGGGAAGATAGTTCTTGTAGGATGTGAGGTGAGGTAACAATTAAAAAAAATAACAATCGTAGCGGAGGAAACAATGAGGAGTAGTAGCGGAGGAAACAATGAGGAGTCGTAGCGGAGGAAACAATGAGGAGTCGTAGCGGAGGAAACAATGAGAGTCAGTAGTGGAGGAAACAATGAGAGTCAGTAGTGGAGGAAACAATGAGAGTCAGTAGTGGAGGAAACAATGAGAGTCAGTAGGTTTGTAAAAGTAACCTTGGAAGGCAAAATACAAGGTAAAAGAGGACGATTAAGACAAACATGGACGAGTAACATCAACAGATGGACAAGTCAGCCTATGACAACCTGCACAATCAAATCAACAGCCATAAGGAAATGGTGCTCTATGGTAGCCAACCTTCAATGCGAAGACGGCATTCAATGACGATGATGAATATTGTTTCGACCGTCATTCACCAAAAAAAAAAAATAAAGAAGAAACTAGTCTTAATTGTGCACTTTTTATGTGAACATGATACATACAATATTGAAATGTCTTGCAAACTGTGAGGAGGAGAAACAGCTAACCTTGCGTATGCCATTCGAAAGGGCGCCGCGATAGCTCAGTGGTTAGTGATCTGGACTACAAAGGACAAAAGGTCGGGTTCGATCTTGATCGACGGCTACCGAGTTCACCCAGCCCTAAATGGGTACTGGATTTTTTTTTTCTGGGAAAGTAAAGCGGCACGGGCGTAATACCGACCACATTACCCTAAAAATCATGTGTCGAAGGTCTGTAAACATTATGGTTACTAACACTATATTCCCTATACGCCACTTTCTGTGACGGAGCTCTTTACTTTTTTTTTTTTTTTTTTTTTATGCCATTCGCGTGCCCAAGGAATGAACAGTGTAAGCGTCGAGACAAAAATTCCAACTCTTCTCTTTAAGAAGTTTATCTATAGTGTTATGACGTCACTTCCTGCAGTCAACAAATTGAGCGGATACAGAACCAACTAAAAATATTCTTGAATTTATTATCAGTTTTATGCACAAACGACCAACAACACTACACTACAGCAGTTAAACAATACCTTTTTTTGAGTAAGAGTTTTTCCTTTTTGTATATCGTTTCAAAGATTTAATCGAACTCTTCGTTAAATAACTAAACTAATGTCTTTATTTCTTTTTTATTTATAATAAATAATATAATTAATAATTATTGTTATTGGAATTACACTTGTTAATTAATTTATTATATTCAATTCATTTGATTATTAATATCATTTATTATAATATATAATATTATAATATAATATTTATAATATTATTATATTAATTATTCACTATTTTTTAATGAGAACAATATTTAATATTAATTAATTTTATTATCTGTAAAATTAAGTAATTAAGTGCTAAAAGGCTAAAGTTTAATAAAATTATTTTGTTTAAAAATTTAATAAAAAAGTAGTAATAATTATTTTTATTATTGATTTGCCCGGCTTATCGTCTAATATTAAGAATCTCTCTTCTGACGAGTAATTCGATTCTGAGTCAAATTCTTATTTAATTAATTTAATAAGTATAAGTTATTAAGTTGTCGGGGAAATTAAATATCAGTGAGGAGGGAGTGGACGTTGCAAACGGCAACGCCATTTGCGAGTGTCACTCAATGTAACCGAATTATTATATCAACTGAGTTTGAGTATATAAGTATAGAGTAGACAGTTAAGACAGTATAGTATTTACAAACAAATTACAAAAACTCCCGAGTAAGGCGGTCATGCAAGGTTAACTTAACATTCTTCTTGAGTGACTTGTGCCTCATCAAGACTGGAAGTGAGCTGGTGTGGTCAGGTATTCATGATGTGCATGTGAATTGTGGTTCCTGAAATGTGATTATTTCAATATCAGTATCAAAGAGTCAGAATTAGACAAATCTGAAAAATTTTCAAAAATTGTCATTATTAGGAAAATACTAAAATAAGTTCTCTTCAAATCAGTGTTACACATGGGACATCTGATTGTATTCTCTTCGATGAAACAGAAAGAGTCAGTAATGAACAATTCAACATAAATTAAATAGTAGAAACATTAAAACATGAAGATTGCTGTAGGCAGGAGAATGTATAGAAAAAATATTGTTGTTATGGATCCAGAAGCCTGACATCCTTCGGATCAAATGCCATGTAATGATATCTGCTGGTATTTCTGAGTTCCCTTCTAGTTTCGTACAAAAAGTTCCATTTGTCAGGTCTTTGAGGATGTAGAGTTACTCTTATGCCAGTGAGCTTTGGACAGTCTAAAAGGTGATGTTTTACTGTTTCATATGGGTGTTTACAGTAGATATGCTGGAGTTAAGTTTCATTGTATTCCATTGATGTGGCTGTTAATGGTACAAGCCCGGTTTTCACTCTGAAGATGATGGTTTGGTCTCTTCTCTTGTCAATTTTGTCTTGATGATTTGACCTTGACATTTTTTTAGAAGATCTCTCTGTTTTTCCCATGGCCCATCCTTTCAGCCAATCTGCTCTCCTGTTAGAGTATGTTTTGTTTGACTGTGTTCAATGAGATGTCAGTATGTTTTGTTTGACTGTGTTCAATGAGATGTCAGTATGTTTTGTTTGACTGTGTTCAATGAGATGTCAGTATGTTTTGTTTGACTGTGTTCAATGAGATGTCAGTATTAAATTGTGTCTGTCTGGATTCTGTCTTAAGTTATGTATCTGCCTTATCTTATAATTTCCTGGTGTTTTGGAGTGTCATAGATTCCATTGCACCACTAGTCTTATGTCATGTATGTTAATGAGGTTATCTATGTCTATGGTGAGCTGTGTGAGTTCCGGTTTGTTTGTGCTATTCCTAGTGCCTGCAAGGCTGATTTTGAATCAGCAAATATGACAAAACAGTACAGTAATATGCATTTGTCTCATTTGATATACGTCATATGATTTATTTCCGTGAAAATAAATTAATGATGTGGTGCTATGACTGAAAGCAGATTTTCACTTTGGCACATCCATTACAGACTTTTGTTTTCACTGTTTACTATTCTAAGACTTTAGTATTTGAATTTGTAATCTGTTTTATTTTTATTTGTCCTCCCTTGAAAACCTTTTCTATTAAAATGTTGGTTTGTCCAGTCTTATCTTATCTGCAAAGTGGAAACATCCTGTATTTAGTTATTCTCTTGTATCTGCACTATCTTTAACATGGCTCCGCATGACTGTATTCTTTTTAATGTCAAAATCATCAAATTGCTTAGTATAGAGGCGTGGGTGTAGTCTTGTGACTCCAAATAGAGTGGTTCTACGGAAAATGTTAAGAGTAGCAAAGGAGTAATGAAGAATCTTGATTTGAAGTCACTGGAATAAGATTACTTTTGAAGCATCTTAGAAAATAAAAGTTACCTTCTTTGCTCATGTCACTGCAAGAAAGAAGGAATAAAAAATATACAAAAGGTAAGAATTTCTGAAGTTTTGCTTTATAAAACATTTCAGGAATCTGGTACCAGATAACATTGCAGCATTTTTTTTTCACATGGCATTTGCTTCTCTCCATCACCCGCCCTTAAAAGAATATTAATCCCTAGATTACGGTACCGCAGTTAAATTAGGGCATCAAAACACACATTTTTTAAATTCGATAGTTTGTGGTGTTCAAACATGATCACTCTCCGTGTACCCTCCTAATTACTAATTCAGATGACTCCTGAGTGTTTAATTAGTTTATATTAATGTAGTAATTTCAATTTATAAAACAAGGAGTTAGACAAGGGTGTGTTCTGTCGCCGGATTTGTTTTCACTTTACATTGAACATATTATGAGATCAATAGTAGACCAAAAAGGAATTGAAGTCAACGGTCACAACATAAATAATTTGTGATATGTGGATGACACAGTCTTAATAGCAGAGACAGAGAATGAACTACAAGATATGATAGGCATAATAGTAAAAGAAAGCAACAAGAAAGGTCTCAGTCTGAATAGTAAGAAAACAGAAGTAATAGTCATATTGAAAAAATAATCATCACCATCATGCGGCATAAAAATAAACAGGACAAATCTGAAAGAAGTGTAATGTTTGAAATACTTGGGCACAATAACAACATCAGATGGGAGATGCACCACAGAAATAAAAAGCAGAATATCTCAGGCCAAAATAGCATTTCAGAAAATGAAAAATATCTTATGCAACAAATCTATGTCAATAGAAATGAGAAAGAGAGTTCATTGGTGCTATATAGAACCAGTTCTGACCTATGGAAGCAAATCACGGACAGTAAACAAACAAATGAAAATACGATTAGAGGCCACAGAGATGGGATTTCTCAGAAGAATGTTGAAAGTTCTCTGGACAACTAAAAAGACCAATGAGGACATTCTCAAAGAGGCCAACACAAAATGGGAGCTCCTAAAAAACATTAGAAAGAAACAATCAACATTTTGCGGGCACATCATGAGAAGAAGGAAGTTGGAATACTTGGTTACAACTGGCAAAATAAAAGGAAAGAGAGATCGCGGACGACAAAGAGAAAAAATACTGGATAGCTTGGTGTCATGGCATAGAAAAGTCAACAACAGAACTGATACGATGCACTGTAGATAGAACATTGTAGAAGGACATGATCGACTATGCCAACCGGTATGACACATGATGATGATGGTGATTGATGTATGTTTTTTTTCTCCAATAGGTGAGATACGATCTTATAATTTAAAAAAAATTTCCAAAATTTCAACAAATTGGTAGTTTTTCTCTTTGTTTCCCCTTTAACCAGGAACATTTCCTAAGTCATCAGCAACATCAAACAACCCTTTGTGACTCTGGAAACTCAACGAATAATGCTTTGAGGTAGTCGAAAATATGGACGAATTTACTGTGTCCGTAACATATATCGCAGTTCTGATGTCTGTCAGTAACATTTGTTATTTTTATGTCTACCTTCATAGAGAACAATGTCTGGAGCTGATAAGAATTGTGGTGATCAACGTGGCACATTTCATACCCCAGACACTTCTGAAGGAGAAGAGGAAACTGATGAGATATATAATGAGCTTGTGTTAGAGGATCCTAATGCAATTGTGAGTAGTTCTAACGTTGTTAGTAATAATGGATAGAGATGGATCATTGTTATTTATCTGTTTTAGTTGTTTGTGATTTTACAATAATTATTGGTGTTAGATTTTGTTTTTCTTTGGATTGTTGAACTGGTCAGATAAGTTTTTCATGTTTAGGTTTTTTTTTTTTATATTTTTTTTTTTACCTACTAATTTTAGCTTTACCTTTGAGTTTTCTAGTTTCTGTTTGTGTATATTGTCTGTGTCCTAACAGAAAGCCAGCATTTAGACCGCCACAACAACATTTGTTTGTTTATTTTTTTATCACCTAAGAGCTGTAACCATACCAGTTTTTGTATAAATTTTTTTTCTATCCTCCCTTCTGCCATCTTGACCACATCATTGCCTATCTTCTGGATTATCTTCCAGTCTTACTTTTAGAAATTAATTTGATATTGCCACGTTACTTACCAATTCTTTATGCAGACCTGACCTCTCATCATATCTTCTCCTATCCTCCATTGGTTTTATTCAAATAAGACAGGAATCTTTGCAATATTTTCATCAGAAGTCATTTCTTCAACTACCACCTTGGCATTCGGAAGACATTATTTTGTGGCCACCTGTCTGTTTGTGTTTGAGACCAACAAAGTCAACAATTCTCCACTGGTTGTTTTAAGAGTAAAGAAGGAAGAAATTACCCGTATATCTAGAGTCTAGTAAAAGTGATCATTGGCTCATGTTGCCATAAAACAGCAGGCATTTGGATGATCTTTTCCAGTACATATTTGTGACATGTCTCACAGTGATGGAACTCTGGTGTCAGCACACTTCAGTTCTGAAGACCATTGGTGTCCCCATGACATTTGAGTCAATGATATTGTCTCATGCTTCTTGGATGACCAGAGCTAGTGTGCTCTTGAGAACAGTCTCATAAACCATTTTTCATTCTTTTCTCTAGCCATTTCCTAGTGTCCCTCCCACTATTTACTTTAGTGTTCTTCTTATCTGATTTCATTGGTTTCCTTACCTGTCTTTCCTTTTTACTTCAACTTACTTGTGCCTCCATCTAACTTCTTTGCCACCATGTACATTTGTATAGTCACACGACAATGGTGAATTGCTCTCCTTTCATATTTCCGTCTTGCTGACAAGTAGATCGATTTAGTCTACACACTTTGATTAATTATCTTATCAATTTGTAATCAGTATTTTATCCCAGTTTATTCTTGTAATCTATTATATTTTTGTCTTTGTCACTGCTCACAGATGAAGACTATAAATTAAAGTATTTATAATTGTCCTGTTTTATTTGTTTAAAACTACCACATACAATATATGTGTGAATATGTTTCCCTCACCAACTTACGTAATTTGTGTTCTCTGTCCTTGTTAGTAACTTCAGGTACATTTAAACCAAAGTTATTATTCTTAGATGCCCGGTGAAATAAATTATTTTAGTTCATCCGTGTTCTTTTTTCTTCTGTGAATTTTGTCATCTCATTTAATTTTCTTTATTAATGCCTGTCTAATTTATAGAACTGTTAGATTGCTTCTTTTTTTAATTGTACAGGACATAGATCTGAACCACTGTCGCATTGGAAAAATTAGAAACTTAGAGAATGCCTCCGGTGCTGAGGTGAGTATTCTGTCTTATAGCAGTTTAATTTGTAGATAATTAGATGTCACTTTACCAAGAACTATAAGAAAATTATACTCCAGCGTTTGTCACAAATATGAAACAGTAGAACATCTGTTTCTTCTCTTTTTCTTCTTCTACCTTTCAGCTCTCTGTGAAGCATAGGTCTTCAGCAAACACTTTCCAAGCTGTTCTGTTTCTTGCCATTCTTTTAAGATAATTCCATGTTTTCCCCATCATCTTTATCTCTACTTCCATCTGTCTTCTCTAAGAATATTTTGGTCTTCCTCTTTGTCTTTTTTCTTGGGATTCCAAAAAAGGACCTTTTGTGTAATTCTTTCAGTTGGCTTCCACAGTGTGTGTTCTATCCAGCGCCATCATTTTTGCTGTACCTCTTTATCCACTGGTATTTGACTGGTACTTTTCAATAATTCTATGTTAGTGATTTTGTCCTGCCATTTCCATCCTTTTATTTTGCACAAGCATCCATTAATGAAGGTCTGTATCTTCATGATTGTCATTTTTGCTGTTTTTACTGTTCTCCATGTTTCACAGCCATATAATAGGACTGACTTTAACATTGGAGTTCAACATTTTTATTTTAGTGTTTAACATAATTTCTTTGAATTTCCATGTTTTCTAATGGAACAAATGCTCCTCCTGCTTTTGATATCCTTATTTTGGTATTATTCTCTGTTCTTCCCTCTTTGTCTATATTGCTGCCCAGATCACCTGTTTGTCCAAAACTCAGTGATGTCAGAACAACTTTATTTCCTCAAAGTCCTGATAAATAGAATATGTTGTACAGAACTGTAAGGGAAATAATAAATTGCAAGCTTATTACTTGCAGTAATATCAGATTTCCAGCAGAGGTAATGTCCTGAGCACCTCAGGTGAGAGTAACAGTTTGAATAAAAAAGATTTAATTTCTTCATTGCTCCTGACAATAACAGTTTATTTACAAATGATTACGGTTGGTATTTATTTTATTACTTAAGCAAAACAGCTTTTTACTAACTTAATTTTTACCCATTTCAGTCATATTTGTCGACATTGTTTAGCTTATAAACCATCTCAATTTACAAATTTACTTTTTTTTTCCAGACACTCTGTCTGCGTCAGAATTTGATAAAGAAAATTGAAGGACTCAGTACTCTCATCCATCTGAGAGAACTTGACCTCTATGATAATCAACTTACGAAGATAGAAAACCTGGAACTACTTGTCAGCTTGGAGTAAGACAATTGCATGGTTATTATCAGTGCTCTTTGTGCTTCTAAGGTTTACTGGAACTCTATCATCCGATTCCATAAAATGAGAAAACTGTAAAGAACCAGGCCACTGAATCTCTGGTGTACTTATATTTGTTGAATAAACACTCTATTATATTATTTTATGTTATTCATTATTTTTTGGTCATGTAATGGGAAGCAAACAGCTGGAATATATTGTAACAACTGGGAAAATTGAGGGACAAAAAGATAGAGGGGAGCAAAGAGAAAAGATATCAGACAGCTTAAGAGAATGGCTTAGCAGAAGGTCAACAACAGAAATGATAAATGACTGCTGAGATTGAAAGTTGTGGAGAGACATGATCACCACATCAGCAGTCAGGACACTTGATGACGATGATGTTATGTTGTATTATGTTATGTTAGATTATGTTATATTATACTATATTATGGACAGTAGATTCGTTCTGAAGTGTTGTGCAGAATCAATTTAGTAATTTAGAGGACTTTCTGTCAATATAGCGGATAGGCAACAGGAACCAATGGGGCTCTGTCTGTAAAGTGTTCCTAGTTGCAGTTTCTTCATATTCCAAGTCTGGATTGCTGTTGGAGTTACTGAATTAGTGCTCTGTGCACACCTTGACCTGTGTTTTTCATCCGAATTGTGTTTTTATATTCTGACTGCTTATGATGAATGATGATATCGACGAAGGACAGATAGTTT
Organism: Megaustenia siamemsis; assembly: GCA_032433765.1. NCBI lineage: Eukaryota > Metazoa > Mollusca > Gastropoda > Stylommatophora > Ariophantidae > Megaustenia > Megaustenia siamemsis. The sequence goes on along the minus strand of JAVIAB010000088.1, from coordinate 30,196,749 downwards.
CGTTCACTTTCGGTGCTGCTATGCTTTATGTCCTTTGGCATGTGCTGTGGCTGCTATGATGGGGACTATAGCTACCTTTCTTTGTTTGGATCCTTCAATGAGATGTTAATTTGAATGATTCCACTAGCACTGTTGGTTGAGCAATTAGGGATTTTAGTTCATTTGCAGTGATACCAGGGCCTTCAACTAACTACAACTACACAGTTAGTTATCATATGCCTAATATAATGTTTATCCAAAGAAGCTGCTATAAAGGCTTATATATCTGCATGAGTGCTTATATTCTTGATGATAAGATGATAAGCGTTGTATTTTTTTATGATGAGGCTGGTATTATCATCTATGATGTAAGGCCAGATTTAACCAGACAGAATACCTCTCCTTGACTTCTGCTAGAGGCGTTAAAGAAGTGAACAACTAGTGGACATCAACATCAATGACAACTTCATTTATAAGATTTCTAGTCTGGCACCACTAGCTAGTACTCTAACAGGTTTACTGGTATATAACATCATAGGCCAAGAATTACAAAGATCTGCACTCAATCATATGAATATCCTGATCATGCCATCATGAGATGTCCTTCAAACTGACCAGCATTCAGTGTGGATGAGTAACTTAACATTTCCCAGTTAACTCTATGAACTCCCACTCTCCTAGTATACTATTTAACCCTCTCAACACCAAGATCTGGTACAGTGTGAGCCTCCAGGTTCAATGCAACAGGAAGTCAACCCCTGAGAGTCATGACCCAGGTAGGTCCACATCCCGTAGAGTGTCAAGAAGCTAAGGGCAAAAACACTTGCTCAACTGGGTATTTTTCTGATGATCAGATTGCCTCTTGCTCCAAGTTCTGTATAGTTTCCTGTTATATTATATTATATTATATTATATTATATTGTTATGTTATATTATATTATGAGCGATTGAATACATTAAGTTATAAGTGCAATGAAGCAAGAGAAGCATGGCTAAAAGAGAGATGCAAAAAGACTGAGATGCAACAAAAAGAGATGTCAAGTAATATACAAACGAATTAAAGAATTAACAGGAAGAAAAGCACAATCAAGAACTGGATGTTTAAGATCAAAGGCAGGAGAGCTGTTGATTGAACAAGAAAACATAAGGGAACGATGGACAGAATACATTAAAGATCTTTATGATGATGAACGAACAGAAGTAAATATTAAGAATAATGAGGAATGACCAGAAATACTGAAAGAAGAAGTGGAAAACGCCTTGCGCAATATAAAAGGAGGAAAAGCTCCTTGACCAGATAATATACTAAAGAAGAGACTGAAGCCATAGGTGATTTTGGAATAGAAATAATAGCCAAGATATTGAATAATATCTACAACAGAGGATATATACCAGGGTGACCTGCTAAAATCAATATTCATCGCCCTATCAAAGAAATCTGGTGTGATTGAATGTGAAGGATCATCACAGAATAAGCCTTATGTGTCACGTGACTAAGATATTACTAAGAATCATCATGCATAAGACTGATACTTATATACATCCATGTTGGTGAAATTTAATATTTTCTTCAAACTGAAGGTTTTTTTTCTAGAAGGTAGTCTTCTTTTGTAAGTTTCCTGAGGTCTTCCTAGTTACCTTGTTCAAGTGGTTTCACACACTGTAAAGCTTGGCATATGACAGAGTTTTGGAATTTTTATTTTTCTTCAATTTAAAATCTTTCTTTGCTTGAATAATGGACAGGAAGTACACAATTTTAAAGGTTCCACTTTGAATGAGTCGTGTGTGAGTGTTCATGCGTGTATTCTTTGCAAAGATACTTCTTTCTTTCTTTTCCCTTTTTTCTTTCTTTCCTTTCCCTTTTTTTTTCCTTCATTTTCTTTCTTTATTTCTTTAACTGTAACTAGTTGTGTATGAACTTAAAGTTATTCCTTGTCATGAATGCATAAATTAATAGTTTTTTTATTATTAATAGGCACCTAGACTTGTCATACAATCGTCTACGGAAGATTGAGGGTCTGGAAACTTTGATCAATCTCAGAAAGCTATTCTTGGTCAATAACAAGTTCAGCAAAATTGAGAATATCAATCATTTGACTCAGCTAGAGATGCTTGAATTAGGAGATAACAGAATCAGGGTACGTTTATTTTTTTTATATATATATGTATATATATATATATATATATATATATATATATATATATATATATATATATATATCATCATCATCAAGTACTTTGCCTGCTGGCGTAGGTGATTATGTCTCTGCACAACTTTTGATCTCAACAGTTATTTATCATTTCTGTTGTTGACCTTCTGCCAAGCCATTCTCTTATGCTGTCTGATATCTTTTCTCTTTGCTTCCCTCTATCTTTTTGTCCCTCAATTCTTCCGGTTGTTACAATATATTCCAGCTGTTCCCTTCTCATTACATCACCGAAAAATAATGAATGTTTCTTTCTAATATTTGCAAAGTGAGGGGAGAAAGAGAAAGGTGACAACTTTCTACCTAGAAAAAAAAAAAGTAATTTTTACCTTTAGTTTTATTATATCCAAAGTAATGTTGATGGAGAACAACAAAATTGACAATCACGAAGATACAGACTTTCATCAATGGATGCTTATGCAGAATAAAAGGATGGAAATGGCAGGACAAAATCACTAACATAGAATTATGGAAATGTACCAATCAAACACCAGTGGATAAAGAGGTACAGCGAAGACGATGGCGCTGGTTAGGACACACACTACGGAAGCCAACTGAGAGTATTACACAACAAGCCCTTTTTTGGAATCCCCAGGGGAAAAGACAAAGAGGAAGACCAAGGAATTCTTGGAGAAGACAGATAGAAGCAGAGATGAAGACATGGAATGATCTTAAAAGAATGGCAAAAAAAAACTGAACGACTTGGAAAGTGTTTGTTGAAGACCAGTAGCTCCACTGGAAGCTAAAAAGGTAGAAGAAGAAGAATGTTGATGGGAATAATTCACAAATATTTACAATCCAATTGCCAATAAATGTTCAAAATTTCACATGAATAACTTGAAAAATAAAAAGTTATGTACACAAATCTGAATGCAACCCTATATATGAGAAAATGAGAAGCACAGAAATGTAAGTCAAATTATTGCCTGTATTGTTTCCATGAATATAACATTTTAAAGCAAGGCTCCCTACATTAGAATGGTCGTCCAGAGCAGATAGCACATATGTTTGTAGTCCTTTTCCTAGCCCCTGCTTTACTACAGACTTGGAAATTCATATCTTTGTAAACACTTTTTGCATAATGGTTTGTTTGGTGCAGTTCGCACTAATGGATTGTCTGTGACTATTTTCCTATCAGGTTGGAGCTCACATTTCCCAGAGTATAACTGAAACTCATCAGCAGCTACTTGTGCTAACTGTGAGATTTATTTTGTTTAAAACTTGCAGTATTATTTACTCTCCTCATTACATGTCCAACATATGACCATCGTCTATTCTTTATTACTGAAGATATTAGTGGTTGATTGGTGATTTTTCTAATTTCTTCATTTGTTTTGAATTCGTTCCACGCTATACAAAGTTCCCGTGTGTTACCGGGGCATCATTATGAGGGAGGTAAAGAATAGTGACACTGTGACCTTCCAAGCATGTCGTAAGAGGCGACTAAGGAGGTTGATTGATGGCTTGACGAGCTGTCATTGTAAAAAGTATTGTTATGGAAACAGCGCCATAGATTTTAGAGCAGTGATCTCTGCAATATGTGCCATTTTGGCACGCAAGGTTTCTGTTTTTGAGATTGTGGTTCTGCCCTATGTGCCGTCTTCGGCTCGAAAGGACAATAGATAGATTATAATTCGGATGATTCCACTGGCACGGGCGGTTGAGCAATTATGGCTTTTAATCCGTTTGCTGTGAGGCCTTCCATAACCAATAACCAATATACAAAGTATTTTCTTTAGACATTTATTTTTGAATGCGTTCAACTTTGTTTGAAGCAGTATTTTGTATTTGAGGCAGCTAGCCTAGTTTTATTACTCACACACACACACACTGGTGCTAATTTATTCTGGAAATTCCTACAGGTTTTCATAAAATCTATTCTGCCTATATCCACAGGTAATAGAAGGTATAGATCAACTTGTCAACCTACGCCACCTTTACCTGGGGAAGAACAAGATCACCAAGTTACAGGGCTTGAGTACCTTAAACCGTCTCAATTGTCTCAGCCTACAGGTAAGTAACACAACCATTTCTAAGTGTTTGAGTATGTCAGATTAGATCTGAAATTCAGATTAGCAGAGATCTGAAATTCTCATTTCATTTATTTTGTCTTGGTCCCATGAAAATTATTTTATTTTATTTTTTTAGCATTTTAATATACAGCACTTGCTAGCTTTTTGTCCTTTACTATTTATACTCTAATAATTGTAACATAAGTCTATCTATTGACCTTTCGAGCCGTAACCGGCCCATAGGGCGTAGACCAAGATACACCTTCTCCTATATGAATTTTTGTTCTAGCAGTTTTCTTTTAAAGATATTTTATCAAATCTCGCCATCTGTCTCTGTTCTGTGCAAGCAGTTCTATCTCATTGAGGGAGCCGATTCCTGCTGCTCTTGCCTCTCTCATCAATGTTCTTCTCAGTGTCTCCCTGGGTCTTCCTCTTTTTCTTTTACCTGTTGTTTCCCATATGAGGGCTTGCTTTGCTATTCGATTATTATCTCTTCTCATCACATGTCCAACGTATGACCATCGTCTTTTCTTTATTACTGAAGATATTAGTGGTTGATTGGCGATTTCTCTAATTTCCTCGTTTGTTTTGAATTCGTTCCATTCTATACCAAGTATTTTCCTTAGACATTTATTTTCGAATGCGTTCAACTTTGTTTCTATATCTCTTGTTGTTTTCCAGCTTTCACACGCATACGTAAGGGTTGATAGTACATTTGATTTGAATAGCCTAAGTTTTGTGTTTGTGCTAATGAGTTTTGATTTCCACAACTTTTCAAGGCTTCTGAAAGACATTGCTGCTTTAGCCAGTTTGATTCTAATTTCTTTGCTCGTATCCCCTTCTCGATCAATGTGACTTCCAAGATAGATGAAGTGATCGATCTCTTCTACTGGTTTGTTTTCCATGTATATTTTGTCACTTGTTGGAATTAAACTTTTCATGACTTTAGTCTTTTCATGATTGACCTCAAGCCCAATTTTGCTGGCTATTGATGATAGTTCATTTGTGTTTTCCTGCATCGTTTTTATCTGATTGCTGATGAGAACTATGTCATCAGCAAAGTCCAGGTCCTCCAAATGGTCTCCTTGTATCCATTCGATGCCTTTATTACCAGTGCAGCATTTCTTCATTATGAAGTCCATAACAATTCCAAATAACAAGGGCGATAAAATACATCCTTGTTTAACCCCAGTTTCTATTGGGAAACATTCGCTCAGTCCTTCCTCTGTTCGAACTGCACATGTGTAACCATCATACATGTCTTTGATAATATTTATGATTTTTGATGGTAAGCCATATTGCTTCAGAATTTTCCACAAAGAATCTCTATGAATACTATCAAATGCTTTTTTGAAGTCGATGAAGTTAAGTACAAAAGGTTTTTGCTTTTCAATGTGTTCCTCCAATATAAGTCGTAGAGTGAAAATGTGGTCAAGACAGCTTCTCCCTTTTCTAAACCCAGCCTGTTCTTCACGCATTACTGTATCTATTGAATCCTTTATTCTATTTAGGATGATTTTACAGAATAATTTTGAGGCAACTGACAAAAGTGTCACGCCTCTCCAATTGTTACAATCTCTAAGATTGCCCTTTTTTGGGATCTTAACAATGATTCCTTTTTTCCATTTATGAGGCGTCTTCTCTGTTTTCCAAATGATGTTGAACATTTTTTGGAGATGTATTAAATTATGGCTATCAATTGCCTTGAGGATCTCAGCTGTTAACTTATCCTCTCCAGCAGCCTTGTTATTGGTCATTAGCTTTAAGGTGTTTCTATTTCACTCAAGGTGAAGTCATCTAAATTTACATCTAATTCTGCTGCTGGTGTTTCAGCTTCAAAATCTATTAAACTGTGAGGTAGTGGACGGTTAAGAATTTCTTTGAAGTGTTCCGCCCAACGGGCTTTTATGTCTGCGCTTGTTGTTAGCATTAATCCAGATTTGTCTAGAATTGGTGTTCCACTGGATGTATAGGTGTTTGTCAGCATCTTTTGTACAGTATAAAGAGTTCTGCTGTCTCCTGTAATTGCAGCTGTCTCTGCTTTCTCTGCCAAGTTGTCTATATAAGCTCTTGTATCTCTTCTTGCCGAACTTTTCACTTTGTTGTCTAATTCTTTGTATGTTGCTTTTGCCAGAACCTTTCCAAGATCTGTCTTTACATTAGTCATGGCTCTCTTCGCTTCTCTTCTTTCTTTGATGTATTTCCATGTGGTGTCTGAGATCCAAGCTCGTTTTTCCATTTTCTTCAGTCCAGCACTTGCTTCTGCTGCTGTCATTAGTATTTTGCTCTGTGAGTCCCACATTTCATTGATATCTAAGTCTATTTCACCAAGTGCTGAATAACAATTACTTAGCTCTATGTTAAACTTTTCCTTTATTGCTTCATCTTTCAGTTTATGACTATCAATTTTATGTGTAATTGACCTCTTCTGTTGGTTTCTAAATTTTAATCTTATTTTCCCAATGCACAGGTTGTGGTCACTATTAACATCAGCACCTCTGTATGCTCTTACATCTATTAATGATGATCTGAATTGTTGTTTAATACATAGGTGGTCAATTTGATTTGATGTTCTATCATCAGGAGATATCCATGTTGTTTTGTGGATATTTTTATGTGGAAATAATGTCCCACCTATAACTAAATTTTCTATTAAACATAATTCTATTAATCTTTCTCCATTCTGACTTGTTGTATTACAGCCTTCTCTCCCCATCACATGTTCCACTCCTGCGTTATCTTGTCCTACTTTGGCGTTGAAGTCTCCCATTACAATTAAAAGATCGTGTTTTGGTATTTTGTTTATAAGTTGTTGCAGTTGGTTATAAAAATCATCCTTAACTTCATCATCAGCTTCGTTAGTAGGCGCATAACATTGAATAATTGAAAGTCTTCCATGTTTTGTTTTGTATCGTGTTCGTATCAGACGGCTATTTACCGGTTCCCATTCTAATAAACTTCTTGCAGCTTTGTCTGTCATCATTATGCCTACTCCTTCACGGTGTTTTCCATCTTCCCTTCCAGAAAAAACTACTATTTTATTATCAATAGATCTCCTACCTGTTCCAGGCCAGCGCATTTCGCTTAATCCTAAAATATCTAGATCGTATCTGTCCATCTCGCTCGCGACCTGTGCATGTTTCGTCGGAGCGGCCATTGTTCGCACATTCCAGAATCCTATTTTTGTTGTTGTTTTAGGGCCGAAAAAACTATCACTACTATCTACTGCTAATTTACACATTCTGTATCAGGTCTACGTTTCATTAACAACATCGTTTTTACGATAGCGGCTTGTTAAACCTCTGATCAACGGTTCTATACCAAGCCGGAGAAAAATAATTCCTCCATTTTGGAAACAACCGGAAACTATCTTTGTACAGAAGAACATAAGTACTTGGGCTATAATTATTTACTTATATAGTGTTTGTACTCTCATGTTTAGGTTGTACAGTATTTAGACTCACTGATTGGTACTTGGACCAATTGGTCCTACGGTGTTTTGCCATTATCGTTACTTTTGATTCTCTCTGATACTATGTCAAATTTGCGTGACAATCTAGAATTACACATGGCATGAAAGAGTTATTTAAATAAAGACTGGTATTTTTAATTGCATATATCATCTAGGAGCCTCAGTGGCTGCGTGGTTAGTGTGCTCACTTCTTGATCAGATGGTCCTGGTTTGATTACAAGAAGTGGCAGATTTTTGTTTCGGATCGACAAAGGCTCAGGGTTCACCCAACTTCTAAAAACGAGTACCAGAGATTTTTATGAGATGTAAAGGTGACTATCAAAAAGACTAAAACTATGATCATAAACAAAGAAGATACTCAAAACCCACAAGTGGATATCAAAATAGAAGGAATAGACCTGGAGACAGTTCAGAACTACAAATACCTTGGACATACTATAACCAGTGATGGAAAATGTACAAATGAAATAAACAAAAGAATAGGAATGGCAAAAAAGTAATTTTAATGTCATGAAGAACATACGAATAGCAAAATGTTACATCTTCCCAATATTCCTATATAGTGCAGAAACATGGACATTAGACAAGAAAACAGAACAGAGAATTGAGGCCTTTGAAATATGGATATATAGAAGAATAGGTAGAATTGGATGGAAGGAAAAGAAAACAAACGATGAAGTTTTAAAACAACTAAAAATGAAAAGAGAACTACTAAGCACAATTCAAACTAGACAAATGCTATTTTTGGGCCATGTTAAAAGACACAAAGCCTACTAAAAGTAATCCTGGAGGGGAACATACAAGTAAAAGAGGCAGAGGCAGACCAAGATTAACATGGACAAGTAACATCAAAAGATGGACAAATCAGACTATGACAACCTGCACCATCAAAGCAAGAGACAGAGCAGAATGGCGCTCCATGGTAGCCAACCTTCATTGCGGAGAAGGCACTCGATGATGATGATGAAAGGTGACCTGGCATGATACCAACCACATCACCCAAAAATGTGCGGTGGTCCTGGAAAAATATAATCATGAACACCATATTCCCTATACACCTAGTAAAGTGTGGAGGCAACCTTGACAGCACATAGGGCAGAACCACAATCTCAAAAACATAAACCTTGCATGCCAAAATGGCACATATTGCAGAGATCGCTGCTTCTAAAATATATGGCTCTGTTTCCATAACAACATATAATAATATAAATATATATAATTAAGAAAAGGTGGGCATGTGTTGGTCTTTAATGAGCAGAGAACATGAATATCACAAAGCAAGCAATTAAATTGGAAGCAGTAGGCAAAAGAGGTCAACCTAGAGAAACAATAAGAAAAACAGTTATAAGAGAGGCAACTACAGGGAGCTTTAACTCACTTGTCAAGATTAAAAGGCTCACCAAAAACAGTCGTCTGGTGAAACACACTACAGCCTCTGTGCAAAGTTTGATGCTCTTCTTCTTCTACCTTTTAGCTCCCAGTGGAGCATAGGTCTTCAACAAACACTTTCCAAGTCATTCTGTTTCTTGCCATTCTTTTAAGATCATTCCATGTCTTCCCCATCATCTTCATCTCTGCTTCTATCTGTCTTCTCCAAGAATTCCTTGGTCTTCCTCTTTGTCTTTTCCCCTGGGGATTCCAAAAAAGGGCTTGTTGTGTAATACTCTCAGTTGGCTTCCATAGTGTGTGTCCTATCCATCGCCATCGTCTTCGCTGTATCTCTTTATCCACTGGTATTTGACCTGTACATTTCCATAATTCCACGTTAGTGACTTTGTCCTGCCATTTCCATCCCTTTATTCTGCGCAAGCATCCATTAATGAAAGTCTGTACCTTCGTGATTGTCAATTTTGTTATTCTCCATGTTTCACAGCCATATAATAGGACCGACTTAACATTTGAGTTGAAAATTTTTATTTTTGTATTTAGCCTAATTTCTTTGGATTTCCATATGTTTCCCAGTGCAATGAAAGCTCCTCTTGCTTTTGATATCCTTATTTTGGTATCATTTTCTGTTCCTCCCTCTTTATCTATATTACTGCCCAGATATATGTAAGATTGTACGTCTAGTATAGGTATTTCTCCTAGTTTTATTTGATTATTGCCAACTGCATTAATTCTCATAATGTTGGTCTTATCTCTATTAATCTTTAGTCCTAGCTGTTGTGATCTCTCATCTAATATACACATTTTATCCTGCATCTGTTGATGGCTGTGTGATAGGAGAGCTATGTCATCAGCAAAGTCTAAATCATCAAGTTGTTTGGTCAGTGACCACTGGATCCCATTTCTGTTGTTTTGAGTTATTTTCATAATCCAATCTATGGCCAGTAGAAAGAGAAATGGAGACAGAAGGCATCCTTGCCTTACTCCTGTTCTTATTTCAAATGCTTCTGTAAGCTGTCCTTCATGCACCACACTACATTTTGTTCCTTCATACATTGTTTTTATCAGGTTAATAAACTTTATGGGGATTCCGTAATGACTCAGCAACTTCCAAAGCATTCTTCTGTCTAAACTATCACATGCTTTTTCGTAATCTATGAATCCAATATAAAGTGGGGATTTTAGTTCTTAACTTTGTTCAACTATTATACGTAGAGTAGTTATTTGATCAGCACATGATCTGTTCTTCCTAAAACCTGCTTGTTCATCTCTCAAATGTTTCTCTATGGCCTCTTTTAGTCTCTCCAGAATGATTCTGCTTAATATTTTTCCTGGCACTGATAGTAGCATAATTCCCCTATAATTTGTGCTCTCCTGTAAACTTCCTTTCTTTGGTAGTTTGATCATACAACCTTCTTTCCAGTCTTTAGGTATTTCTTCCCTCTCCCAAATTTTATCTAATAGATTATGTCACATCTTGGTAGAGGTGTTAATAAAGTTTGATGCTACTGAAAGAATATCCACGCAGAATTGTTGAGAAGGAAAGTGTTTAGATTTCGACTCTGTGTGCCCTCTTCAGCTGGAAAAGACAATAGAAATAGATTGATGTTTAATTTTCCAGTGTTTTCTCTTTTAATTGAAAAATGTCACATATTTGTTCCATGTAATTTAGATCTACCAAAACATCTTTATTTACAACAAACACAAAACTTAGGCTATTCAAATCAAATGTACTATCAACCCTTACGTATGTGTGTGAAAGCTGGAAAACAACAAGAGATATAGAAACAAAGTTGAACGCATTCGAAAATAAATGTCTAAGGAAAATACTTGGTATAGCATGGAACAAATTCAAAACAAACGAGGAAATTAGAGAAATCGCCAATCAACCACTAATATCTTCAGTAATAAAGAAAAGACGATGGTCATACGTTGGACATGTGATGAGAAGAGATAATAACCGAATAGCAAAGCAAGCCCTCATATGGGAAACAACAGGTAAAAGAAAAAGAGGAAGACCCAGGGAGACACTGAGAATAACATTGATGAGAGAGGCAAGAGCAGCAGGAATCGGCTCCCTCAATGAGATAGAACTGCTTGCACAGAACAGAGACAGATGGCGAGATTTGATAAAATATCTTTAAAAGAAAACTGCTAGAACAAAATAATTCATATAGGAGAAGGTGTATCTTGGTCTACGCCCTATGGGCCGGTTACGGCTCAAAGGTCAATAAATAGATAGAAAACATCTTTATAAACATTTCTTTCTCTCCCCCCCCACCCCCCCCACTCCACCTGTTATTACTAAACATTTTGTTTCCGCACACATTAAACTTATCTCCTCAGTTAATAAATAATTGTTCCAGTGCAGCGTACTCTGTCCATTGTTAATACAAATTTTCTCCCCACATTTAAACTCTATACATTGATAATATACATTTTCTCCACACATTTTAACTCTATACATTGATAATATACATTTTCTCCACACATTTTAACTCTATCCATTGTTAATAAACATTTCCCCCACATATTTTAACCTTATCCATTGTTAATAAACATTTTCCCCACACACTTTGGCTCTATCCATTGTTAATAAACATTTCCCCAACATCAACTAACTCTCCATCTTTGATAACCATTTTCCCCACATAATATAGTACTATCATGGAGCCATGTATCATTTTTATATAATGATATCTGCTTTAGTTCTGCTATACAAGCACTTTGCCACATAAATTATTACATAACAGCACGGCGACAGAGGCTGACCCAAAATGTTGTAAAAAAAAAAAACTATATCAAAATTCTCTTTTACTGTTGCATTTCTAATAAGAAAAAAACCTATCGGGACTAATGATTTAATACACCGTTCGCCATTCTGTGAAGTTTCACCACTGACAATGTTCATTTAAGCGAAGAGGAAAAAAAAGTTTTAAATTAGTCACCATCAGTCCCAACCACTGCTCATAAAATGTCAGTGTGACCTACACATTTATACATGATTGTGACAAAACTGCACGGTGAAGTATTAACCAATTCAAAAATAATATTTATTTTCATTCATTTAAACTTTAAATGGTGTCTCTCTGCAGCGCGTGTATTTTTTTTTAAAGCATTCATTCTTTTTTTTTTCTCCAATAACGCAGTAGAAAATTCTAGATCACCTGGTCAAGTAAATTATGTGCTTGCTTAATAAATATCTCCTGTGTGTTACCGGGGCCTCATTATGTGGGAAGTAAAGAATAGTGACCTTCCAGGCATGTCGTAAGAGGCGACTAAGGAGGTTGATTGATGGTTTGACAAGCTGTCATTGTAAAAAGCATTTGTTATGGAAACAACCATAGATTTTAGAATCAGTGATCTCTGCAATATGTAGCTCTATAGTTTCTCATAATTTATTAAATGTTTTGTGCATATTTTCTCCCCAATTTTAGAGCAATAGACTACTCAAGATTGAGGATTTGGATAACCTGACTGAGCTTGATGAACTCTATCTCAGTCACAATGGACTAGAGAAGATTGAAGGACTTGGTAGCTGTGTGAGTAGACTGAATGGATAGGCTCTACTTTATTATTTGTTTCACTATTTCATTATATTTTGCATTATTTTTATCATTCTCTTGTGCTGTCTCTACATTGAAGGTTGGATAACATGGAGCACCATTTTAAGAGACCTTTGTCACTTCCTTGGTTATACATGCTGTTGTAGGTTCTCCAGTCCATCTCTTGATGCTGTAAGTCCACTTCAATTTCTGTCTGTCTCTGTCTCATTTACTTTGTATTTTTCCCTTCAAGTTGACATTCAGTATTGTTATTGTCTTTATGTCCAGAATATGTTTATCTTGTCCAAATTATGTTAAATAGTTCTTTCTTCTTTTTCTGCTGTTTCAAACATCACTGTTTGTTCTTCTCCATCTTCCCAATTCTTCTATAAATTCATATTTCAGGGGCTTTGATTCTCTGTCTGTTTTTTTAGTGTCCTTGTTTCTGAGCCAAACAAGAATGTTGAGGAGATATCTTCTACCTTTTTAGCTCCCAGTGGAGCATAGGTCTTCAACAAACACTTTCCAAGTCGTTCTGTTTTTTGCCATTCTTTTAAGATCATTCCATGTCTTCCCCATCATCTTCATCTCTGCTTCGATCTGTCTTCTCCAAGAATTCCTTGGTCTTCCTCTTTGTCTTTTCCCCTGGGGATTCCAAAAAAGGGCCTGTTGTGTAATACTCTCAGTTGGCTTCCGTAGTGTGTGTCCTAGCCATCGCCTTCGCTGTATCTCTTTATGCACTTGTATTTGACCGGTACATTTCCATAATTCCACGTTAGTGACTTTGTCCTGCCATTTCCATCCCTTTATTCTGCGCAAGCATCCATTAATGAAAGTCTGTACCTTCGTGATTGTCAATTTTGTTATTCTCCATGTTTCACAGCCATATAATAGGACCGACTTAACATTTGAGTTGAAAATTTTTATTTTTGTATTTAGCCTAATTTCTTTGGATTTCCATATGTTTCCCAGTGCAATGAAAGCTCCTCTTGCTTTTGATATCCTTATTTTGGTATCATTTTCTGTTCCTCCCTCTTTATCTATATTACTGCCCAGATATATATAAGATTGTACGTCTAGTAGAGGTATTTCTCCTAATTTTATTTGGTTATTGCCAACTGCATTAATTCTCATAATGTTGGTCTTATCTCTATTAATCTTTAGTCCTAGCTTTTGTGATCTCTCATCTAATATACTCATTTTATCCTGCATCTGTTGATGGCTGTGTGATAGGAGAGCTATGTCATCAGCAAAGTCTAAATCATCAAGTTGTTTGGTCAATGACCATTGGATCCCATTTCTGTTGTTCTGAGTTATTTTCATAATCCAATCTATGGCCAGTAGAAAGAGAAATGGAGACAGGAGGCATCCTTGCCTTACTCCTGTTCTTATTTCAAATGCTTTTGTAAATTGTCCTTCATGCACCACACTACATTTTGTTCCTTCATACATTGTTTTTATCAGGTTAATAAACTTTATGGGGATTCCGTAATAACTCAGCAACTTCCAAAGCATTCTTCTGTCTAAACTATCAAATGCCTTTTCGTAATCTTTCAATCCAATATAAAGTGGGGATTTTAGTTCTAAACTTTGTTCAACTATTATACGTAGGGTAGTTATTTGATCCGCACATGATCTGTTCTTCCTAAAATCTGCTTGTTCATCTCTCAAGTGTTTCTCTATGGCCTCTTTTAGTCTCTCCAGAATGATTCTGCCTAATATTTTTCCTGGCACTGATAGTAGCATAATTCCCCTATAATTTGTGCACTCCTGTAAACTTCCTTTCTTTGGTAGTTTGATCATATAACCTTCTCTCCAGTCTTTAGGTATTTCTTCCCTCTCCCAAATTTTATCCTTCAGATCATGTAACATCTTGGTAGAGGTGTTAATATCTGCTTTGATGGCTTCCGAAGGAATTTCATCTGGTCCTGTGGCTTTACCATCTTTTAATAGTTTGATGGCTTTCATTATTTCTTCTTTGCTTGGTTTTCCGCAGTTAACGTGTAACTCTTCTTCTGCTGGTAGTATATCTGGAGGATTATTTGAGCCGGGTCTGTTCAAAAGTTCTTCAAAGTGCTCTTTCCATCTCTCCATTTGTTCCCTTATATTACTAAGCAGATTTCCTTTCTTGTCTTTGATAAAGGCGTTGATCTGTTTGTATTTTCCACCTAATTTCTTTGTGCTGTTGTACAGTTCTTTCATATTCCCTTTATTTGCTGCTTCTTCTGCCTCTTTAGCTAGTTCATCTATATATTTCCTCTTATCCCTTTTAATGCATCTTCTCACATCTTTGTTCACCTGTGTAAGCTTCCTGTGTCTTGGCTTTATTACTTCTTGTTTTGCTTTTATTTATGTCTGCTTTCTTGTTCTTTCTTTCTTTAATTTTATCCAGGGTCTCTGCTGTCATCCATGCCTTATTCTGGCGTTCTCTTTTCCCCAGTGTTTCTTCGCATGTCTCTTTCCATATATTTTTTACCTGTTTCCAATGATCTTCTATATTTATTGTATTTTCTAGTTGTTGGAGAACTTGGTATTTGTTTGATATTGTGACTGCGAATTTATCTTTGATTCCTTGTTCTTTAAGAAACCCTACATTGAAATACTTTCTACCCTTATTCGTTGTATTATACCTTTTTAATTTAATTTTAAGATTGGCTAACAGAAGATGATGATCAGAAGCTATATCTGCCCCTCTATATACTTTTACATCCTGTAAGGATGACTTAAACTTATTATTAATACATATGTGATAATTTGATTTTCCGTTCTATGATCTGGTGACACCCATGTAGCTTTGTGTATTCTTTTATGTTGGAATATTGTTCCTCCTAGGCTCATTTGATTAAGGGCGCTGAAATTCACAAATATCTCTCCATTCTCGTTTATATCTCCAAGTCCATGTTTTCCCATAATCTCTTCGAAGCCTCTGTTGTCTGATCCTACCTTAGCATTTAGGTCTCCCATCAAGATGATAATATCCTTGGCTCGTCTTGCATCCATCTGACATTGTAGCTGTTTATAAAAATCATCTTTAACTGAGTCATCTTTATCGTTGGTTGGTGCATAGCATTGTATAATGTGTAATTTTATTTTGTTTTTGGTTGTTCTAAATGTTGCTCTCACCAGTCTTGGTCCCACTGCCTCCCATTCTATTAGTGTCTTCTGTGCATTCTTTGATAGCATTATAGCTACCCCTTCGTTATGTTGTGCTCCTGGTTCCTGATGATAAAATCATCTCCCCTGTATTCAATTTTATTCTCTCCGCTCCCAGCCATCTTGTTTCACACATTCCCAGAATATCTATCTTGTAGTTGGTCATTTCTACTGCCACTTGTGCCGCTTTTCCCTGTTCGTTAAGGGTACGAACATTCCAGGTGCCAATTCTGGATGATTTCCTGGTAGACAAAGGGTGAGTCGGCAACCCGGACTCCTTATGGCTTTCTCCGGATTGCGTCATACGTCTCTTAGACAGAGAGCCCTTCTCTTTCCTGGTTTTGGAGGCGAAGGCGCGCCCCCCCAGCACCAGAGCTGGAAGTTGTCAGTGACTCATAACTGATGGCTTGCGCCAGAATCGGTGAACCAGAACCATCCAGACCCTGCTACACCTCTCCGCGGTGCCTCCAGAAACAGACTAACCTGTCTAGTCTGGCCAAGCGAGCAGGGATCGAAGAGGGAAGACAAACCCGGTACTCAAAAATGTCGGCTGAAGACGGATGTGTTGGGCCGAAAGGCGCAGATATCACAGTGTTACACTGCAAACTTCAACAAAACGTAACTACGTCCACTTAACGTCCTTTTTAGGGCAGATGACGAGGAGGAAGTCTACGGTTCGTATCCGCTAGAATACCTCAAATCATCGGGCGACCGCATCATCATCATCATTTCCTGGTTGACGGATTAACTTTATCTTTCTTTGACTTGTTCATGTTTGTGAAGTTTTTTCGGCTTATTTTTTTACAGTATGGGATAGCCAGTCCCATGCCTAACCCTCCTTTCTCGCCTCTTACGAACATGCCTGGTAGGGTACAGCGCCGCTATTCTTTACTCCCCTTTCGGACCCCAGCAGCGTACGGGCGGTTGAGGAGATATAGCAACGTTTTATTATCAATTTTAATTATGATGTTATTTGCTTTAATGTGGGTATATACTTTATCCATACAGATAATGGATCTATACCTATGTTTCATATGTTATACCAAAGCATTTGACAAAGTAAAGCAACAAAAAAATAATCAAAATTTTAGAAGTCATAAACGTAGACAACAAAGGTCTAAGAATAATAAAGAACATGCACTGGCAACAAACAGCAGCCATAAGAACTGGAAATCAATAGGGAATGTTTCAACAAATAAAACAGGGTGCAAATTAGACAAGGTTGTATACTGCACCAGATTTATTTAATATGTATAGTAGTGAGATTATTTTAAGATCCACAAGGGGCATGCCTGGAATAACAATTGGATGTCATAATATAAATAATCTGAGGTATGCTGATGATACAGTCTTAATCACTAAGAGTGAAAATGAGTTACAAGAAATGTTAGACATTATAGTGAAAGAAAGCAAAAATAAAGGACTCAGCCTTGATGGCCAAAAAAAAACCGACCAGAAATAATGGTGGCAACAAAGAAAAAGACATCACCACAATGCACAATAAAGACAAGTGGAACAATATTAAAACAGGTAGATGTACAACAGAGGTGAGATGCAGAATGGCTTAGGCAAAAGCAGCTTTCCATATTATTATCCTTACATTATAAAATGCTATACTTTTCTGAGCACCAAAAACAGTAATGACTCCAAATTTGCTGCGACCTGAAAGCTCATGTTGCCAATAACTCCAGCTTTCTCTTAAATATTAACAGTGGTAATGAAAGTCTAAAAATCATAAATATTATCAAAGACATGCATGATGGTTACACATGTGCAGTTCGAACAGAGGAAGGACTGAGCGAATGTTTCCCAATAGAAACTGGGGTTAAACAAGGATGTATTTTATCGCCCTTGTTATTTGGAATTGTTATGGACTTCATAATGAAGAAATGCTGCACTGGTAATAAAGGCATCGAATGGATACAAGGAGACCATTTGGAGGACCTGGACTTTGCTGATGACATAGTTCTCATCAGCAATCAGATAAAAACGATGCAGGAAAACACAAATGAACTATCATCAATAGCCAGCAAAATTGGGCTTGAGGTCAATCATGAAAAGACTAAAGTCATGAAAAGTTTAATTCCAACAAGTGACAAAATATACATGGAAAACAAACCAGTAGAAGAGATCGATCACTTCATCTATCTTGGAAGTCACATTGATCGAGAAGGGGATACGAGCAAAGAAATTAGAATCAGACTGGCTAAAGCAGCAATGTCTTTCAGAAGCCTTGAAAAGTTGTGGAAATCAAAACTCATTAGCACAAACACAAAACTTAGGCTATTCAAATCAAATGTACTATCAACCCTTACGTATGCGTGTGAAAGCTGGAAAACAACAAGAGATATAGAAACAAAGTTGAACGCATTCGAAAATAAATGTCTAAGGAAAATACTTGGTATAGAATGGAACGAATTCAAAACAAACGAGGAAATTAGAGAAATCGCCAATCAACCACTAATATCTTCAGTAATAAAGAAAAGACGATGGTCATACGTTGGACATGTGATGAGAAGAGATAATAATCGAATAGCAAAGCAAGCCCTCATATGGGAAACAACAGGTAAAAGAAAAAGAGGAAGACCCAGGGAGACACTGAGAAGAACATTGATGAGAGAGGCAAGAGCAGCAGGAATCGGCTCCCTCAATGAGATAGAACTGCTTGCACAGAACAGAGACAGATGGCGAGATTTGATAAAATATCTTTAAAAGAAAACTGCTAGAACAAAAAATTCATATAGGTGAAGGTGTATCTTGGTCTACGCCCTATGGGCCGGTTACGGCTCGAAAGGTCAATAGATAGATAGAGAATGAAAGTCTACACCTACAACACAGAAATCAAACATCTCAACCTATGGCAAAGTGTGCAATCACATCGACTGAAGAAAACAAGACAAGTCAAGAGCAACTTCAAGTTAATTTTAATTTTTTTTTCCTTTCGAGTAAAATGAAATTAATTATTCACGATTTGTAGTTGAGGATCAAACGGTTAATTCTGTTTCCTATGTCAAGGTCTTGAAATAACTACAAGAAAATGTGAGACAAATCAACCAGACAAAATGGCATTTAATTGTTTGACCTATTCTAAGAGTAAAGATGGAACCATATCTACAATAGTTTGTGGTAGATACTCCAATTCTTCCAGAGATGTTCCTGAGGATTGGTTTCTTTCATTTTTATGTTTCCATTTCTTCGTTTGTTGCTTGATACTCTCTAACTCTGCAAGTTCATCAATTGTACATGTTGTATCAAATAAGAAAGATCAAGGTCAAAAGATATAAATGATACCATCTCTGTTGTATAAAACTCATACTACCTGGGTGAACATTTTATTTTTACTCCTTTTACATTATTTTAGACCAAGCTGGCAACACTGGACCTAGCTGGGAATAGGATTAAAAAAATTGAAAACGTGGAACATCTTGAAGATTTGGCAGAATTTTGGGTAAGCAACTGGATTGTTTTGTGCTGGAGTATTTTAATGTTTTTTTTATTTGTTTGATAATTGTGTAATTACAGTTTTATATATTTTATTTTCTGGAAATATTTAGCTTTTTTTTTTTTTTTTTTTTTTTGTATGTATCACCAAAGTACAATTTGTAATGATTTTGCTTTTTATTCATTATATCTGACTCTTGAACTTATTTATATTATCTGTATATGTACAGATGTCACCTTGTGTAATATAACTTGTATTCTTTTGGTCAATTGGTGAACATTGTTAAGTTCTTTGTGTTTCTGTGACTTACCATTGGTTCGCCTGATCAAGAGTTTAGTGTAGAATTAATTAAAGGGATCATGATCTGAGTCTCAAGTCAAGACATAGGTAAACTTTAAATAACCTTTTAACAATATTCAATGAATATAATATATCTACCACTGTGTGGGCTCGTCCACCATAGAGGTACTGCTCTAGACCCCCACCACCATTCTGCAGACTTGTCCACCATAGAAATACTGAACTAGACCCCACCACTTTGTGGATAAACATGAGAAAGGACTTATTAACATTTCACAAACTGAGTTTCTTATAAATGAAAGAATGCAATCAGAAATGCCAGCTTAAGGTTCTCCACTCAGCCTAACTGATATTATCAATGATGAAGGGTCTTTACCTGCAAATGTTGTGTGTTAGTGTGAAGTTTAATAGGTCATTCACCTATTACAGATCATTTCTTATACCTTTTCCTTATATAACTGAACGTGAATGTTACACATAGAAAGTTCAGGTCAAGGAACCATTGGTATGTGATGTGCGTTGACTTCACAGTACAACTTTTACTATCTGAATATTGTGTTCCTACTCTCTGTTATTTCTTTCCTTAACTTTTTCCTTTTTATCTCTCTCAGTTTAATGACAATGCAGTGGATTCCTGGGAAGAGATTAAAACACTGGCGAAGCTGACGAAGCTAGAAACTGTGTACTTAGAGAGGAACCCAATCTACTTTGACACAGAAAAGAAAATGGATCCAAACTATCGACGGAAAGTAATGCTGACTTTACCATGGGTGAGACAGATTGATGCTACCCTCGCAAGATGATGCTGAGAAGTGACTGTAAAATCATCTGTACAGGCATACACTCCAATGTTTTGCAAGGGCTTGCATGAGATTTAGGTAGTTTTTGTAAGTCCAGTCTTGTACTTTATATTTAATGATAGACATTGTATTATCTCAGATGTATTCCAAGAAAAGCTCACATCAAGTTTGTTATTTAAAAAAATATTTAATGTGGATAAGGTTTTTTTTATTATTCTACATGCGATAAAACAGAAGCAATAGATTTGTTAAAAGGAATATTGAATGGAATGTTTCTTAATCAATTACTACCATATTGTAAAAATGACCACTTGAAAATACATTTTTATTTTAAATGGACAGTTTGCCACACAGTTATTTCTTTCCTTACAGTCTTGCTTCCTAATTATTCCTGCCAGTGACCCCTGTTTTGTCACAGAGTTCAGATTTTTTAATTTGCTAAGATACACCACAAAGTTGTGATAAAAGTCTCATTATTCTTACTAAAAATTGATGGTAAGTATGTTAAAACACTCACACCCCATCTGTGAAACTTTTGTGGGCTGTCTGTTGGCACACCATAACTCGAGCCTTTTAAACCACAAGATAAATAGTGAAGGACTGAAAAACACAAGTGCTGGGCCAATAATGTCACAAAAAGGGACATGTAGAAATTTACCGTTACACAATCATGGATAGTGGCCCGAATACTTGTAAAAAAATTTGAATCATGTTCACGCTGCCCTACGATAGTCAATGCAGCGATTTGTAACAAAAAGTGTATTAATATTCCACATTACTAGGGCTTTTGTTAGCTATAAAGTTGCACATTTTGATGAAGTAGTATTAACGATTTAAAATCGATAGTCGCAGTCTAGGGTTAAAGATGAATTCTGATATAATATTGATTACTAAATATTTTACTAAGTTTGAGGGAGAAATAAAAACAAATATTAACATAAATTTGGTGGTGGAGACTTGACTACAAATGATTAAACAAACATAATTTCTTTGATTAGATAAATATTGAACAAATTATTTTAAAATAAATACCATTATTACAATTTTTTTTTTAAGCAATAACTTTAAAAAAAAAACAGAAACAGTTATGTGTTATTTTGATGGTAGGTGTAGTTTTTTTTCCATGCTGGAATTTTGATTCCCCTCCACAAAAAAATATCAAATATACAATTATTTTGGTATTTAATATAAATATTACATTTTCTTCTACTTCTTTTCTTCCTCATTTGCCTTTCATCATCAAGGGGAGATGTAATTTGCGGTCTTTTGCTCTTCAGTTCGCCTCTGCTGCTGTTGTTTCCTAGTGCTTCTAATATTCTCTCAATCCATCTTTTTTTCATGCTAGGCTCCTGGGTCTGGTGTTCTCGCAACGTTTATTGAAGGCTCGTTTTGATCTTTCTGCCTTGTCATGTGGCCAACGTTTTATCTCTTTATCTTACCACATTTTATATATTCTATGGTGGGGGATATTCCTGACTTCTTTCTCACTTCTGCATTTCAGATCTTATCTCTCAGCTATTACACTGAATTGTACTGTTTTTTTATATATAATCACGCCAAGAATGTTAAATTAGAAATTATCACTCATCACAAATAATCACAAATAAATAAATATTAACTCTTTCGGTGCGGAAGCTTTTTATCGGACCAACGGAAGAGATTTCAGAGACAAAATTATTCATGGTTTTAAGAATCAATATATATATTTATCTAACATACAACATATTATATATGAATATTTAGATAATTGAACAAGGTATTAGATTTCACCAATATCAAGATGATACAAGACATGTAAAAAGAATATGGTTTGATGGCGTTCACACTAATAAAATTGAGCATAGCGTACTATGCGGCGAAACGTACGTTGCCTAAATTGGCATGGCGCACAGTGCGGCGAAACGTACGGAAAGAGTTAAGTGAAGCTTTGGTATCAGCTAATACAAGTATTGCAGTTGTAACATCTAAAAAAATAAGAGCGAGGATGAGATGGAGGGAAACGAGGAGAAAAAGATACAAGACAGTTTAAGAGAATGATTTGGTGGGAGACCAACAGCAGAAATTATAAAAAGCTGTGGAGATAGAAGGTTGTGGAGAAACATGATCACCTACAACAGCTGGCAGGATATTTGATGATGATTGTTGGCAGATAAGCTTACTTGTGAAGTAGTGACTACAGCTCTGATATCGGACATTTTAGCAAATATGGCTTTAATTGTGTTAGATTCTCAGTTGGCGCAGAGGAAGGTTATGTGAGTGGTTGGTATACATTACTCTTCTTCTTTTCAGCTCCCAGTGGAACATAGGTCTTCAACAAACACTTTCCTATCTTGCCATTCTTTCAAGACCATTCCATGTTTTTCCCATCCTCATCTCTGCTTTCATCTGTCTTCTCCAAGAATATTTTGGTCTTCCTCATTGTCTCTTCTGCTGAGGATTCCAAAAATAAGATCTGTTGTGTTATACTCTCAGTTGGCTTCTTCAGTGTGCTTCCTCTCCAGTGCCAATGTCTTTGTTGTATCTCTTTGTCTACTGGTATTTGCTTGGTACTTTTCCATAATTTTACCTTAGCGATATTGTCCTGCCATCCTTTTATTCTGCTCAAGCATCCATTAATGAAGGTTTGTATATTCATGATTGTCATTTTTGTTGTTCTTCATATTTCACAGCCATATAATTGGAATGATTTAACTTTGGAGTTGAACATTTATCTTTCATTTTATTTGGTAAACGTAGAGGCCTCCAAACTTCAGGAACTAGTGTGGATCTTATGCCTTGGTATTGTGGAAATCCATTGTGATGAAAGAATGTAAACTTACTATTGGTTGAACATATGTTTTAGGATGCTATTGCAATTAATGAGTCATAGTTCTCAGGCTGTGGAATTTGCAAATGAATGCAGAACAAGAGAAAACAGGAAATACAACTCTTTTTTTGTCTGATAAGAGGAGACTGGGCACTTATGGGTTTACCCAGTATGTGGTGATGTAAATTGTTCATCATATTCTGTGAGTCAATTATGTCGAATAAATAACTAGCATAGTCATATAGTTATAAATTAATAACATATATGTTATAATGTTTTATATATTTGTCAATAACATTACAAATGAAAACTGCGTTTCATATTTTTATAATGTGGAGGAAACTTTTGTCTAACAATAAATATATGTTTATAAATAATGTAACTAACAAGTTTGCTGTATTTTATGTGGAACTGAATATATGTTATATAGTGATTGCACTTGGTAGTAATTTGTTGTGCACACAATTATTTCACAATGGTTTCAAACTCACAGTTGATAAACCATCATCCTCTTTCTTTTCTATTTGCATTTGATCGTTGTCAGAGAGAAAAACCCTGCCCCTCCATTCTCTGATGTTTTACTCATCTTTTCTTCTGTCTTCCACTCTTTCTTCATTCATCATTTACTGAAAATGGGTTTTTGCGGGGCTAGATAAGTGGGATATGTGGACATATCATTTGGGTTTGTTTCTTGTTAGGATCATCATCACTGCATGCCAGGTGAATCCATAGGTGCTCCGATATCCCCCCTCAAGAAAATCCTAGGAGAATTCTGCTCCACATGCATGAACTCTATAGCACGGCCTGGTATCTATGGTGTGGATAGGTTTCTGCTACTAATTTTGACTGGGGCAGTGGCCATATTTGTGGTCTACTCTTTTCGATCATAAATGCCAAGGGTTCTTTAACATGCATGAGTGCACACTGGACCTCCCATTTATTGCTGCTATCCGAGAGGGCTAAACATCAGATCTCACTACCTAAGAGATCAGTGGAGGGGATGGTAGCATCATAAAGAAACCATGGATTAATTTTTTTCCTTTTTTGTTTTTTGAAAAAATCACCAATTCTGGTGGGCACTCAGGTCATTCCTGTCCTGAGACTGATGTCCTACTTCTAGACTACCCAGCCCCCATTATTTTATTATGTTTAATTACAGTTGCTTTGGACTAGTCTTTGCAAGGGCTTGTGTTATTTCTCATTCTGTTTTAACATCTTGATTTGTAACATAGTCCAGAGAGTTACTCAGGGTCTTTCCTTAGCATCATAGTGGTAATGTATATGAAATATGTGTACAAGAATATGTATTTATTCTATCACACAATGTAGAGGTTTCCTAGAGCAGTGGAACACCTAATTATCATGGCTGTTATTTTCTTTCTGGCTTAGTTGCAATTTTCTTTTCAATTTTTCATAAACTGTCGTATATTTCCATCTGACTTTGGTTCTTTATTAAATATAGTTCTATGATTTCTGGCCTCGTACATATTCATTCAAAAAGATGGTCATATGTTGGCCATGTGATGAGAAGAGACAAAAGAATCTCAAAGCTTGCCCTCAAATGGGAACTAGAGGGTAAAAGAAAAAGAGGCTGACCTAGAGAAACACTAAAAAGAGCATTTAGGCAAGAGGCAACAAAAGCAGGCATCAGCTCCACTGCAGAGATTAAACAACTTGCCCAGAACAGAAACATATAGCGAGATAAATGTGGGTCCTATGCAAGATCTGATGCTTGATAACAAAGATCATTGGACAAAAAGTCTAGAACTTCTACCCTATGTGCAGTCTTCAGCTCGAAAGGATGATAGATAGATTAGACAGACATATTCATTGATAGCTATTCAATTTTGATTCTGCAGGCAAGGTTGAGTCATAACGAAGGTTGAAAATATGAGTGTTATGAGGCATGTTCAAATGAAACCCATCTCACTGGCTAGATTACAAACATATGTAAGGTACAGCAGCAGGTGTAGTAAAGTAAAGTACCCCCGTCACGCCAAGTGGCGTATAGGGAAATATGTTGTTAGTGACCCTATATTTTACAGACCTTCAGCACATGATTTTTGGGGTAATGTGGTAGGTATTATGCCCGTGCTGCTTTACTTTCCCAGAAAAAAAATCTGGTACCCATTTTAAAGCTGGATGTCTGGTACCCATTTTAAAGCTGGGTGAACCTGGAAGCCGTCGGTTGGGATCGAACCCTACCCCTTGTCCTTTACAGCAGCAGGTGTGGCAGAATTAAATAAAGCAATTGTTACGAAGAATGAACTCACCAAGATTCTTTAGAAAAAGTCACTATAGGCATGTATTCCACTGTTTGGGTGCTCGGCAGATGTTGGTTACTCATTGAACCATTTTGTCGCTATGGTGATGACATCTTCATCAGAGTCGAATTGTTGTCCCTTTAGAGATTTTTTTAAGGGTCCAAACAGATTAAATAAAATACTTGATATAGCATGGAAACGAATTTAAAAAAACGAAATTAGAGAAATCACCAATCAATCACTAATATCATCAGTAATCAAGAAAAGACGATGGTCTTATGTTGGACAAGTGATGAGGAGAGATAATAACCGAATAGCAAAGCAAGCCCTTGTGTGGGAAACAACAGGTAAGAGGAAAGGGGAGAGACACTGAGAAGAACATTGATCAGAGACGCAAAAGCAGCAGGAATTAGCTCCCTCAAAGAAATAGAGTTACTTACACAGAACAGAGACAAATGGCGAGATTTGATAAAAGATCTTTACAAGGATTGAAAACTGCTAGAATGAAAATTTAGATAAGGGAAAGAGTATCTGGGTCTATGTCCTACGGGACGGCTGCGGCTCGAAAGATCAATAGATAGAAACAAATGAAAGTCACATGGACAAATTAGGGCTGTAGGCTGGGTTCTACAGAATTTTCCACCATTTCCTTGCTAATTCTTCCTGCACAAAGTTCATGACATGTGGGTGAGCATTTTTGTGCAACAAATCAAAGCATGCTGGGTCTCTTTTTCTTGATGGCTGTATGCAGGTTGTCTGGTGTGTCTTTGTAACGGATGGCACTGATGTTGCCAATAGAAGCCCTTCACAGTAAAAAAAATAACGTGGACAGATTCCGTATGACATCGGCCATTTTTCCAACAATCTGCAGTAAAACCAATGAATACTACTACACAGGGAATAAAGACACATACAATTGCACTTTGGTTTGTGCTTATTCTGTCAGATGTGACATCATCGTGCTTCCTACATATGTCTACCTGGCACGGCACGGCTCGGGCGGGTTTCACTTGAACACACCTCGTAGTCCAAATATTATTTAAGGAACTTATATTTTTACTTCACATGCTTGCTTTAATAAACATTAATACAATGAGAGTTAAGAAAGTGAAAATACTTGTATTTAAACACTTGCTTCTGAAGTGACTTCTTATCATATTTAACATCTTTATCTATTTTCAGTATTTTTTTGTATATTATACAGTAGAATCTGGTTGTAGTGAGAACATTTGTTCCATCGAGATATGTCATTGTAACCACAACTTGACCAGTTACGTCCCTTGCCAAAAGTTTGGTATTATGTGATTACAGGGTATCACTACCTGAAGTCTTGGCTTTGTGTGTGTGTAGGCACATCATACACTGACAAGTAAATTACACACCGTTAACACTTTTATGTGGCTTTTTTTTTTTTATTTTTTTAGTAATATTATACAAAATTATATAGGATAAAGCACATCTGAATACTTGCTCTTTAAAACCAGTACCTTAGTTTCATGCAGTCATGACATCAAATACAGAATTCCCTCCTGTGATGTCTGACTGGAATGTATGTCTAACCCACCACTCCCAGAAAAATTACACCTGGACTATATAATTTATATTAAAATCCACTTGATTCGTAATATTTAACCTCTCATATTAACATTTTAAATCTACAGTTGTTTATACAGCAGCACAGTTTAATAATTTCTGTGACTAAAAGTGAAAGTCATAATTTTTTTTACATCATCAATTTTGTTAAATTTGTATCTGGAGTCGGTCTATGTTTTTGTACTCGTGGCACGGGTGTTCATAAGTGATATTAATAATATCCTATGATCCGCTTAATTCAAATTTAATCTCTCATATTCACATTTTGAATCTATATTTGCTTATACAACAATACACTTTAATAATTTTGGTAAGTAAAAGTGAAATTCATAATTTTTTTTACCTTCAATTTTGTTAAATTTGTATTCAAAGTTTAAATATATTTTTGTGTTCGCTGTGCCAGTAAAAAGTGAAAGTCATAAACACTGGACCGTTAGACTGCAATTATTTTAGCAAATTTGTGAGATGGACTGGAATAATAGACACAGTAATGTTGGCGGGCATTATATAAATACTAATCGTTTTATAGCGGGAAAAATTAATGAAATCAATCCAGAATGTAGATTAGAAACTGCTGAATTTTTGTCAGAAAAATGGGCCTTATTTGTGTCAACGTGACTTAGATCATTTCAGTGAAAGAGCTTGCCCTGAATAGACATGAAAGAAGAAAAAAAAATTCTGGGATTGAAACAAAATTGATTGTATATCAGGGCTCTGTTATAACTGGTCTTATTACACAAGTGGCTTCTAATGTATAAATACACAATTTGAAATTTTCTTAATCTTATAGGAAAAAGAGTGGACGATGAATATAAATAAATGTAGACTTACAAAAACTATTAGATGTACACATTGTACCATCTATTAACTCTTCCTAGATTAAATAAATCCATGTCTTTATCTTTTTATTGTACAATTTCATGTTGCTAGCAGGCACTGTTACAATTTATTGCTTTAAATGATGAACATAACTTAGTTCTGTTGTCATCTTAGATGTGTTTGATTTATTTTGATATGACTTTTACATCAAATAGATTCTTAGTTTGAAATGATTAAAAAATAAAAGTAATCAATAAATTCATCTTATTGTAATTTACATCCTTGCTCAATGTTCAGCTTATTCTAATTTTATCATCTTGAGTCAGTATAAGGTTTCTATAATTTTATGAGATAAATCTATTGTGTCGTTGAACAGAATATTATGACAAAACATCATTTTCTTGTGAACACCCACATGAAACAGAACATCAACCTTTTTGACTGTCTAAAGCTCACTGACATCAGAGCAACTCTACTTCCTCAAAGACCTAAATAATGGAACATCTTGTACTGTACAATAGAACTCATAAATGCTTGCAGATATCATTACATGGCATTGGGCCATAAATATATAGTGTCGTTGAACAGAATATACTGACAAAGGGTCTTTTTTTTGTAAACACCCACATGAAACAGTAGAAGAACATCACCTTTTTGAATGTCCAAAGCTCACTGACATCAGAGCAACTCTACGTCCTCAAAGACCTAAATAATGGAACATCTTGTACTGTACAAGAGAACTCATAAATACTTGCAGATATCATTACATGGCATTGAGCCGAACGGCGTCAGCTCACAGGCTTCTGGATCCATAACAATAACAAATGGTCTTTGAACAAGATACAATAGAAATATTTTCGTAAATGAATATATATATATTGAACTTTAAAAATGTGTTTCCCCCCTGACTATTAAAGCAGACAAATTTTAGTTTTTGAGTTCAGTTTATATCAAGTCATGTGTTTCATCACAAAAATTATAATGTTAGCACAGTCTTCCTGTATGGAACTCACTAGACCACAAGTAAGGGATACACAAACTACTGAGCCCCAACCAACAACTCCTGTATGGCAGGCTAGTGAGTGTAGCAATTCTGGGTCAGAGTAGATTGTACCCCAACAACATAACATACAGTGATACGATTACTAAAATATTGTACAGGGATACTAGACATTTGAACCCAAAAGTTTTAATTACCCCCTTTTCTTGAAAACAAATTAAAAATAAATTTATATTCAAAAGATGTTATTTATAGAAGGTACATACGAGGGATAAAGAATAATGACACTGTGACCTTCCAGGCATGTCGTAAGAGGCGACTAAGGAGTTTGATCAATGACTTGACAAGCTGTCATTGTAAAAAGCATTGTTATGGAAACAACCATAGATTTTAGAAGCAGTGATCTCTGCAATATGTGCCATTTTGGCACGCAAGATTTCTGTTTTTGAGATTGTAATTCTGCCCTATGTGCCGTCTTCTGCTCGAAAGGACAATAGATAGACATACGAGGGGCCATTTTAATTACATTTCACGTATTAATAAATTAATATATGATAAAATATGTTACTAGAATTATCATTAAAATGGTGAAAATAAAATAGATTGCTGAGGATTATTTGTTGTGTGCTATTTCTATACCTGTTAAATTAATTTGTCAAATCGTTATCGACTTATTTTATATCTTAAACTCATGGTGACAACTTGTCTATATAACCTGCTGAGTATAGAAATATATTATCTAGTTCCAGTACCACCATACTTCATATATATACCTTTCCATAAGTCCCTATTCTGAGCAAATTTTTAATCTCAGTCAAACTCAATGCCTGATATCCTTGCCTTTCATGTCATTGTCTCATGTGTGCTATAGTGTATTTATTATACAGGCTTTGATAATTTCTACTATTTTATTGAAGATTTTATATGGTCTTAGTATTTTTCTTGTGTTGTCTCCTTGTAGCTTATCAGAATCAACTAAATTTATGTCAGCTTTTCTTTGCCAATCTGATTACTGTTCTGTTGTTTCATTTCTCATTTTTTTTTTTTAAAGATATATTTGATCCATAATTAATGTCCCCATTAATATTATCTAATACACAAAAAAAGCCATACAGTTGTGAATGTTTAACATTAGATTTATTAACAAGGTGGTTAATAATGTCTTAATAATATATGTTCTCATTCTTACATATCACAGATAGCAATCACAGATTTGTTAGAATAAATAAATGATTCATTAAACAACTTCAATATTAGCAACAAGAAATTAAAATAAAGTAAAAGATAAAAATAAAGCAAAGTGCCCCGTCACGCCAAGTGCCTTATAGGGAATATGGCCGTAACAAAAGTTTACAAGCAGACTTGTATTTTATAGTAGAAAATGATAGAGTTGAAGAATTTACTCACTGTACTTCTAATCTCCATTAGCACTGAAATTTTAAAACTAAAAAAAAAAAATTTCCTTAGTCTGTAACTCAAGACTCTTCTGTACTTGAAGACTGCCTGATAATACTGTCACTGTCTTGCTGGTTGTGCCTACTTTTCTTGGCAATGAACAATCCGATAATATTCAAAGTCTTTCTGGTTTTATTAAACCACAATTTCCATCTAAAAATAAAAGTGAAAATCGCTTTCTGATGTAATTAATTATAAATACCTGACACTTACTTTTAGTTTTTTTCCTTGTACCGCTAAGACTTAAGGTTATCAGTCTTAATTTGTTGGTCAGTCATCTTCAATAGCCTCTCCCAGTAATTGTATAGCTTTCTTCCACTGTCTGGCATTCTGTCAGAAGCAGTCAATTAACCATTTCTAAGTCTTCTCTTAAATCCAGATTTTCCAGATCAAAGTGACATTACGTTAGTGGAAAACTGCCCTTGAATCTCAGTTCACCAGGACTTTGCTTCGCATCTACTACTCTGAACCTCTAGTCTCCGTATGGCTTGAAATCAAATTCACATCACCACATGAATTTCATTACTAGATGACCATCAAGTGAACTATTTTCCTGGTGAAAAGGGAAAAAAAAAAAAAAAAGAAAGAGCCCCACCACGCCAAGTGGCGTATAGGGAATATGGTGTTAGTGACCATCATTTTTATAGACCTTCGGCACATGATTTTTGGGGTAATGTGGTCTGTATTACGCCTGTGCTGCTTTATTTTCCCAGAAAAAAATCTGGTACTCATTTAAGACTGGGTGAACCAGGAAGCCGTAGACAAGGATCAAGCCTGCCCTCTTGTCCTTTGTAGTCCAGTTATCTGTTAACCACACAATCAGTTAACTACTGAGCTATAACAGCTCCTATTTTTTTAAATGAGGTCTTTGTAAAAGCATTTTGAATCTCTAGTCAAAGTTTTATAACTTGTTACATTTCCTGAAGCAGGGAACATTCTGTTACATGAACACAGACTGTTCTGTATTAACATCCAACAGAAACTATAGAACCTGCAGAAAAGATGGACTTATCTACCCATAATTTAAAAATATATTATTGGTTTATCTTTGGTTAATTGAAAAACAGTTGAAGAGGTCACCCAAGTGAGTCTTACAGGCCACATTTGGACAACACTGATGTAGAGGACACTAGAGGGATGTTAAAAGAAAGCAGAATTCCAGCACTTTCAACACCCTAAGAGCACAAATATGGCCCACAGAAAAAAAAAACCTGTATGACAAGTTATGGGGCACCTGTGAAGGTATCAAAAATGACACATGCTAAGAGATGCACAAAGTGAGTGAACTAGACATGGGACATTGAGGCAAGAGACAACAAAAGAAGGCAACAGCTCCCTTGCTGTGATTGAGTGGCTCACCCTGAACAGAGACATGCTGCGAGATACAATGCGGGTTCTGTAGGTCTGACACTTGATAACAAAGATGGTTGGACACTGCCTTTGAATCTCAGTTCACCAGGACTTTGCTTCGCATCTACCACTTTGAACCATAGTGACCTATGACGAGTGATCTATCTATCTGATAGATAGATAGGACAGATAGATAGATAGATAGATAGATAGATAGATAGATAGATAGATAGATAGATAGATAGATAGATAGATAGATAGAAAAGATTAGATTAGATAAAATTTCTTAGGTTTATTCTTCTTATCACATGGCCCACATTGTAAAATAGACTGTTGATATTCAAGTTTCTAAGCAATAAATAAGCACATTACTTGCTGGCGGAAGGATGTCTCGCTCACTACAGAACCATGTCCTCAATAATTATGACACCACTGAAAATATCCAAAAAAAAATGCGAACAGGGTATGTTCATTGTTTGAGAAATAAAAAAGGAATGTGTATGTGGTGCCTAATTATTGCAACATAGAGTAGCGGGCAACCAGGTATGCCTGGTCATTTGGCTACAGTTGCGTACACAACATGGTTGTTTGTGTACATGTGTGAGTTCACAGAGGATAACTGGATAATGTACTTATATTCTGTAGAGAGGAGTGTTTATTATTCACACTTATTGGACAAACGGAACTGATAAAGTCATGTCAACAGCAATTCCTGGACAAGTTTGGAGGCCAACATCCATTGAGCAAATTCAAGCTGATTATTTTTTTAAGGGGAGAGCTTATCAAATCTAACCACAGATGCTTTGAAAACACTGCAGCAAAGAAATTCAGGCAGTAACAGCGGATGAACTGACAGGGACTTTCCAAAACATGGTGTGCCTGGTTGAATTATGTTCGGATGCAAATGATGGTCACTTCCAGCATATGTTCTGATGCCACATTTCTCAAACAAATTGGGGTAAGTCCACTCCAAATAGCTTCGTGATATCCTCTTTCATGGTAAAATCATTACAGAAATTCTGGGTTCTGTAGCAGGTGGGACACTTTATACAATGTTGCTGGGGGTGAGAGGTTTTAAACTTTACTGCACTTGACCACAGCATTTGGAAATGATAACTTTCCCCATCTCAGTGAGTCAGGCACACATTTCCTTATCAGAGTTTTTTTTTTTTTAAAGAATAGCATAATGCTGGAACTGAACCCACACTCACTCTGTGGCCAGACCAGTATGCAAACAACTACTTTACTGATACTTACATTACTTGCTGAGATTTGGGGACAATACTGAGTTATAAGAACAGATAATGTACTTCTTCATCTGTACTTTCACCTACAACTCTATTGAAAAGAAGCGATCAGGTATAAGGGAGAAACCTGAGTGCATTGGCATCAGTTATAAGGGAGAACCCTGAGTGCATTGGCATCAGTTATAAGGGAGAACCCTGAAGGCATTGGCATCAGTTATAAGGAAGAACCCTCAAGGCATTGGCATCAGTTATAAGGAAGAACCCTCAAGGCATTGGCATCAGTTATAAGGAAGAACCCTCAAGGCATTGGCATCAGTTATAAGGGAGAACCCTGAGCGCATTGGCATCAGTTATAAGGAAGAACCCTGAGTGCATTGGCATCAGTTATAAGGAAGAACCCTGAAGGCATTGGCATCAGTTATAAGAAAGAACCCTGAAGGCATTGGCATCAGTTATAAGGAAGAACCCTCAAGGCATTGGCATCAGTTATAAGGAAGAACCCTGAAGGCATTGGCATCAGTTATAAGAAAGAACCCTGAAGGCATTGGCATCAGTTATAAGAAAGAACCCTGAAGGCATTGGCATCAGTTATAAGGAAGAACCCTCAAGGCATTGGCATCAGTTATAAGGAAGAACCCCGAGTGCATTGGCATCAGTTATAAGGAAGAACCTTGAGTGCATTGGCATCAGTTATAAGGAAGAACCCTGAATGCATTGGTATCAGTTACAAAACCAGCTTTATCTGTATTTTTCAAAATCTATGCAACAAAAAAGCTCATCAACTACTACAGAACTCAATCTATGAAATGATTTGAAGCATTCATCTAGCAGGAGGTCAAAGAATGGAGGTGGTCCATGCTCCATTAAATTGACTCTTTCAGTGCGGAAGGTTTTATTTTATCAATTTAGCGGTAGAGATTTCAGAGACAAAATGTTTCATGTTTTTAAAAATTAATCTACATGTTTATATTTATCTAACACTTAACATATTATATATGAATTTTTAGATAATTAAACAAGGAATTATATTTCACCAATACCAAGATGATACAAGACATAAACAAAGAATATGGTTTGATGACGGTTTACACTAATCAAATTGAGAGTGACGCACTGTGCGGCTAAACATATATGACCAAAATCGGCATGGCACATAGAAACGTATGGAAAGAGTTAAGGCACAAAAAGGTCCGCAATCACATAATAACATCAAATAATGTTCTGCATTATAATAAGAGTGTAAACAAGTGAAAGTGTAAAAACATTGGTATTATCTTGCCCTGTTTTGCACTGCAATGATTTCTCTTAGAAACACAGCTATCACTTTGACAAAGTCCTGGATATCTTCAATGGGCACTTCACTAATCTTGTGCAGATGAATGGTCACCTAATGAGAAAAACCAGAGTAAAACATTCCACATAGGTAATCTTCTCTTACAGGTTCCACATGTGTAATCCTCTCTTACAGGTTCCACATGTGTAATACTCTCTCATAGGTTCCACTTGTGTAATACTCTCTTACAGGTTCC
Source organism: Megaustenia siamemsis (assembly GCA_032433765.1). Lineage (NCBI taxonomy): Eukaryota > Metazoa > Mollusca > Gastropoda > Stylommatophora > Ariophantidae > Megaustenia > Megaustenia siamemsis. The sequence continues at coordinate 30,162,390 of JAVIAB010000088.1, read as the reverse complement.
ACATGTGTAATACTCTCTTATAGGTTCCACATGTGTAATCCTCTCTTATAGGTTCCACATGTGTAATCCACTCTTATCGGTTCTACATGTGTAATACTCTCTCGGGAATAATAGAACAAATAAGTATGTGTTAGCACTCGGAAAAATTAACAGACAAACAACAACAGAAAAAAACGAAGAACAATATATGGTCCGGTTGTTGTTTGTCTGTTAATTTTTCCGAGTGCTAACACATACTTATTTGTTCTATTATTCCCTATTATCGCCTCGGAAGTTCCCCATATAATAATATTTATGTATTATTATTTGTTACCAGTAATACTCTCTCATAGGTTCCACATGTGTAATCCACTCTTATAGGTTCCACATGTGTAATACTCTCTCATAGGTTCCACATGTGTAATCCACTCTTATATGTTCCACATGTGTGATACTCTCTCATAGGTTCCACATGTGTAGTCGTCTCTTATAGATTCCACAGGTGTAATCCTCTCTTATAGGTTCCACATGTGTAATCCTCTCTTATAGGTTCCACATGTGTAATACTCTTTTATAGGTTACACATGTGTAATACTCTCTTATATTTTTTTTATTTTTATAAATCTTTATTTCGTTTTTAAAACAATACATCTCATTTTACAACAATAGATTTCATGTATGTGATTTGATGATGATGGGTGATGATACATATATTTTCCATGTAAAAAGTTAAGCAATCTATTGCACCACACGACCAAAGGTTCAAAAGAAAATAGGAGCGCCAGAGGCGACAATAGACTTGATCACACCGACCTTTGTCGGCGACTTAAAGGTGGAACTTTCTATATGTCTGTCGCCACTAAAGGTAGCTAAGCGAGGCGACAATAGCCTCGAGCCTGTCTTTTGGCAGGTGTGTCGTCTCGTCGGCGTCTTAACTGATATCTTGTCTATTGATTGCCGCCAGTGAATGCTTAAAACGAGGCAACAATAGCCTCGAGCACTCTGACGTCTGTGTTTGGGGATGTCGTCGGTGGCTGTATTGCTTTGATGATGCCACCAAGTGTGGCAAACAAGGGAGATAAAAGACTTGACAGGTGTACCTTTCCACTTGAATAGTGGAAAATCATTCATTCACATTCTTCCATTCATTCTCGAAAATTTAATTTTATTGTTTAAAAAATGGACATTGTTTTTTTATTATAAATAAATAAAAACAAGTTGGCGTTAAAAGTTTTAGATTGGTAAACGGCAGCATTTCTGCAAGCCCACACTAAATTCCTATATTCCGATAATAGAATTAGGGATTTAGTGTAGGATTGTTGTGTTGTTTTTGGCAGTGTGTTTAGCATGATAGATCTGTATATGTCTACTTTCTGTGTAGAGTGTGTTTCTAGTGTGTGTTGTAACTCTGTTCTTGCTGGTATGATTGTGCTGCATTTGTAGAATATGTGTTCTTCTGTTTCTTGTATATTTCGCCTGCAAAGTTGGCATTTTGCTGCTTGTCCTGTGGGTGTCATGTTGTATATGAGTCTGTATGTGACTTCCCTTGCTTTGGGAGCGATGTGTGGGTTGTGGAGGTTTGAGAAAGTGCTGGTGCAGTCTGTGAGAAAGTATTTTTGACCTCTCTTGATTCTGAGCTGTAATGGAGGTGCTTGCTGTTTAATGAGGTGTTTGTAAATGGTGTTTGTCTTTTGATGTAATAGATTGTCGTGTCCTTGGATGGACCGAAATGGTGAGGTATTGAGTTGTTGGGTTTTCTGAATTTGAGTAATCTCAGTCCCATGTAATAGTGTGCGAAAATATGATTGTCTGGTTGTTGGATGATGCGGCTTACGTGGCTTATTCTGAGAGTTTTAATTTTTGTGTGTATGTCCTGTAGTGAAATACCTCCTTGCTTTTTGTGTTGTATTAGTGTTTTGTGTTGTATGCTGTGTAAAGTGCTTCCAAAAACAAAATGTCTTATGAGTTTTCTTATGTCTGTTATTGTTTGCTGAGGTGGATTAAAAACTGTAGCTATGTATATTAGTTTTGGAATGATGTAAGTGTTTACAATGATTGTTCTACCAAAAATTGTGAATGTTTTGTATTTGTATCTCTGCAGCATGTCTGTTATCTGTGTGACTAGGTTCTGCCATGTTGGTTTGTGTGTTCTGTTTGGGTTGCAAGGATATGTAATTCCATACAACTTGATGTTAGGAACAGGTATTAGAGCAGAGGGAAAGTCCACTTTGTTCTTCCACCTGCCTATGCCCATGATGAATGATTTGTGTGTGTTTATCTGTGCCCCGCTACCTTTCCCAAATTCTGTAAAAGTATTGAGGATGTTGTTTATTGATGTAATGTTTGATGGAAAGAAGACAGTATCGTCAGCGTAGGCTAACAATTTCTGCTCTCCTTTCCCTGGTGTGAATGTACCTTTAATGGAACTGTCTTGTCTGATGCTCTCTAGGAGCGGTTCTATGGTCAAAGCGTAAAGTAAAGGAGAGAGAGAACATCCCTGTCGGACTGATTTAGTTAGTCTGAAGGCCTCTGTGAATGAATGGTTCACAAGGACTTTACTTTCAGGTCTGGAATACAGAATGTGTATCCACTGTCTGAAGCTTGTTCCTAAGTTGCAGTTCAGTAGTGTCTTGTGGAGAAAGGAATGAGATACTCTGTCGAAGGCTTTTTCTTGGTCGCGAGATAGAATGGAAGACTGACTGTCTTTGTCATGAGTGTACGTTATGATGTCTCGTATAAAATGTGTGTACTGGTGGATGTTTCTGCCCTGTACACTGCACTGTTGATCTTTGTGAATGAGTGTTGCCATGAAGGGTTTTAGTTTGTTTGTTAGTGCTTTTGTTAGTATCTTGTAGTCTGTGTTAAGTAGTGAAATGAGTCTGTAGTTTTTAAGAAGTGATTTGTCTGTGTTGTCTTTGCGGAGTAATGTTATGTAAGACATGTTTAGGCTTGGAGGAAACTGTTTCTTTGTGAATGAGTCTGTGTACATTCTGAGAAGAAGAGGGCCTAGGAGAGGAAAGAAATGCTGGAAGAATTCTATTGTGAGACCGTCAGGTCCCGGAGATTTGTTCTTTTGCATTGATTGTACTGCGTTTGTTATGTCAGCTAATGTGAGTTCTTCGTCTAGTTTTTCCCTGTCAGCGTCTGGTAGTTTCTTTGTGTATTGCATGAATTTGTCTTGTATGTTTGGATGTGTGTTGCTTTCCGTGTAGAGGTTCCTGTAGTAGTTTTCAAATGCTTTTGTTATATTAGAAGTGTCGGTCTGTGTGTTGCCGTCTGCGTCTATTATTGTCCCTATTAGTCTGTTTCGTTGTATGCTCTGTTCTATTGCCATGTATTGTTTGGTGGGAATTTCCTGTGTGATTGTTTTTAAGCCTGTGCGAAGCAGTGCTCCATGGAATTTGTGATGTCTGTGCTGTTCCAACTCCTCCTCTAGTGTGATGATGTTGGGTGCATGTCTGTCTATTTGTTTTGTTAATTTGATGGCTTCTTCTAGAAGTGTTTCTTGTCTTAATCTGTGTTTGTTTATCCGTAGTGCTAGAATCTGTGTTCTTTCTCGTATAGTGTTTTTGAGGAGTTCCCAATGCTGCTGTATGTCATATATGTCTTTGTCGTCAGTGTATAGCTGGATAATTTGTTTAATGTGTTCTGTATATGTTTTGTTTTGCAGTAGGGTGTTGTTGAATTTCCAGTGAGGTGACCTCCTGGAATGAGTGTTTGTGTATGCGGTGTTAATTGTTGCAATGACTGCCTTGTGGTCTGTAAACTTGAGTGTTTTTGTGATATGTGTGGCCTGGCTGATGAAATTTGTGGACGGGACATAGATCCTGTCTAGCCGTGTAGCCCTGTTGTAGGAGTGGTTTGTGTGTGTGATGTCCATGCCGTGTGGATGTATGTGTCTATATGCATCGGTCAAACCGTGGGTGTCAATTATTGTGTGTAAAATGTCCAGTTGGTGATTGTCATCTTTACTTGTTTTCTTTATCTGCTTCCTGACCTCTCCTCCAATGATGTCCATATCTGTCAGGACGCAGTTAAAGTCCCCCCCTAAAATAATATTTTGTCCCCTGTATGACCGTGCCAGTAGACTCTCTAATCTGTCGTAAAAGATTGGTTGCTGTCCGTAATGTGGTGGTGCGTGTATGCAGACTATGGTGTATGTGTGTTTGTCGTCGTCTTTTACTTCAACTATGGCTGTCCTTCCGTCACTGTCTCTGTCTTTCATAATGATCGTCCACCTGTCTGATGTTTGTAAAATAGCCACCCCTGATCCTGTATGGTTTATGGCTAGGCTGAAGCACGCATGCCGCAGGCCTAGCCGTGTTGTGATGCGGGATGCATGGTCGTCTGTGTGTATGTTTGTTTCCTGTAGTAAAATGAAATCTGGCTTGTGTTTGTGTATGAGTGTTGTGATGTGATCTAATTTGGACCTGAGGCCCCTAATGTTTAGTGTTAATATGATAATGGTTGCTGCCATTTACCAATTGATTTATAAAAATACATTCTATTTACATGTATACATGTAGAAGTATTTATAAATAAAATAGTAGTGACAATAATTGTGCACACAGACCTGCACTTGCATTCAACCACGTGCTCGCAAAAAAGTTTGAAAAAATTGGTACATTCACCCACGTGCTCCCAACAAGTTATTATAAAACAGGTACATTCAACCACGTGCTCACAAATAATTTTGATGCAAATGGTACATTCGCACCCATGCTCACAACTAATTTTAATTTGACATGTACATTCACCCACGTGTTTCCACCAAGTTAACATAAAACAGGTTACTCTCTTATAGGTTCCACATGCGTAGTCCTCTCTTATCGGTTCTACATGTGTAATACTATTTACAGGTTCTACATGTGTAATACTCTTTTATAGGTTTCACATGTGTAATACTCTTTTATAGGTTCTACATGTGTAATACTCTTTTATAGGTTCTACATGTGTAAGACTTCTAACCCTTAATCTGTGTTTTCTCAACAGTTACCTCTCTTTATTTCCTGTGCTTAAAATGATTTATCTATCTTTCGTTCACCTGAAGTATTGTCTACATCTGCAATATCGTTTCCTGTATATATTTTACTGTCTTTTGTAATTCTTGCAGTGGCCAATATAGTTTAGTCTTTAGTGTTGAATCAATGGAACAAATGATTTTCCTCAGTATACAATATTCAGTACAGCACTGAAGTATGTGTTCAGCAGTCTGGGGCACCTATCCATATGCACATGTTGTTGAGGTGTCGATCTTAAATTTTGTATACATGTGACTGCGGAGTCAAAGTGCCCTGTTCTGAGGCGTTTAAGGATAACTTGTTCACATCTATTCGTATTATGAAATGCATCCTGATTTGGGGCTTGTGGTCCTCTGATTGATTTGATTATCTGTTTCTTCTGATGGCATGTAACTGTTGCATCTGGTTGTGTGCCTGTTGCGCCTTCCTTTGCTGGCTAATCTGCTCTCTCATTTCCAGATATTCCACATTGAGATGGGATCCACCTCAGGGTGACCCTGTGGTGCTTCCAGAGTTCAGTCAATAAGGTCTGCAGATGTGGCAATTTTCTAGATTGTAGTGCCTGGAGTACTGATCTTGTACTTGTCAAAAACACTTCAGGCTGTGGGCTAAGATTACTGTTCAGCAGTTTTTCTATTGCCAACTTTATTGCTTGCATTTCTGCATCGTAATTGTGACAATATTTTCCTGTTGCTATCTTATTCATATCCCTAGTGTTATTTGGGTACTCTATGTATGCTCCTGGTCCCCCATTCTTTACTGCATTCTGTGCTGATCCATCTGTGTACACACAAACCCATAGATCTTGTGAGTATTCTTCATCCAAGAAACTGAGAGTGATTGTTTTACGCTGTAGACCAGGGATGGCCAATTAGGTGCCCGCGAGCCACTTGTGGCCCGTGGCGGATAAAAAATAAAATCAGGTTGCATTGAGCAAAATGTCCTGGGTAAAACTGATTTAAAATTTGTTACATTAACTTCTACCGTGGAAAAAGCTAACTCAAATATTCCCTAGTAGACCTATGTTTAAAACTCGGAACACTCTAGTAGTTAGTTTAACGTCGACTTCCCGTCATTCCCGGCCCATCCTTTTTTTCCTTTTGATCATCCTGTTCTGATCTATTCTGTTCCCTGTCCAGGGATCTATTCTGGTATGGGCAATTGGGGGCTGACAACTCTTGGTATGTCAAAAGTTTAAAATGATAATAAATGAGTGTAGCTGTATTTATATCATGGCTTTTCATTATCATCATCATCCTTTCAGCACCATCCCTTTCCTGTTCTGGGTGAACTTCTCAATCTATGTAATGTAGACTGTTATCCTTACCTCCCTTATCAATGTTCCTATTATTTCTCTAGTAAGCCTCTTTCTTTTGCCTGTTGTTTCACATATGAGGATTTCTCCTCATTACATAACAAGTCGCAATATCTGCACCTTTCGGCCCAACATATCTGACTTCAGCATAGCATTTTTTCTATCAACAAATAGCTAATTACACATTTCAAAGGCCAAGGAAGCACATTAAAACTTAAAATAAAACTGCCAGAAGTCCTAGATTCTGAGCCTCATAAGTATATAACTCATCATCATATAAACCATTTAAAAAAACCATGAACATGCAGGAGTACAAGGAAATGAAAGAGCGGTCAGGTTGGCTAGCTGCGCTGTCATTGAAGATGGTCAACCAATAGGTCGGGCGGACATCATCAATGCCCTCAGAGACGTGGAAAGGACATATGACTTTAACAACAATGAGTCCACGTCACTCCTTCGGAGGATAGAGATGGGAGTTATGATTGGCACACCCAAAAAAAAGTAACTTAGTGGGTGTATAAGAAGACTTATCAACCAACACAGAACTGGAGTTGTCAGTCACTGGACACCAGGAATTGCTGAGGAGGGAAACTAAGCACCTATGGACATGTTCGAAGCACAATGATGACCTACAAATAACTCAATAACCATTAAAATATTGAAGAAAAAACATTGATTCATAAAACTGCTGCTTATTTACATGCTAAACCCTTCTGTGTAAGAGAGTTATTTAATCAATAGTATGCAGCACTGTAGCTACCAGTGCCATATATCTGATATCCTTCAAGCAGTTTCCAACTGTACCCATCCCTCTGATCTTCTAGCATAAAAGCACAGTGTATGAGGGTACTACAGAGTTTGGGGAATTTACCAACAACCTGCCACCTGTAAAAAGATTCTACAAGTTACAAAAAACAGACAAGGAAACCATATAATCCATTCTTGGAAAAGGGGACAGGAAATGAAGTATGAAGTCATGCAGTCAAAGGGACCATTATCCAAATTGAGTACATGGTTAGGACAAAGCCATACAAACTCTAATGAAAAGCAGCTTTAAATGGAGAAAAATCTAGGAATAAGAATGGATGGAAAGGTCTTGTCCATGTCTTATTTCTACTTGTCAGTCTGTTAGGCATCTACGTCTCTGCATCAAAGTTTAATCAAATTAATCCTGAAAATTTCATTTTTTCATTTGTTCAAAAAGAGACCTGAAGAGTAATGAACTGAGATGAAGAAATGCACAACCAGCAACTTATGCATAGCTAAATGCTTAAGTCAGGATTGGTAAATAACACAGCTGATCAAGATCCTGCACCACACTTTAGTGGTACTCCTTGAAACAGGCTATCCCAGTCTGGCCAAACAAAGACAAGGAAACTAATAATGAAAAATACTGTGCTGAAGTTGAATGTGTTAGGCTGAAAAGCAAACAACTGCACAGTGCACTTACTCCCACTTTACATCCTTTTAATCTCAGATAATGATGAGAATTATTTATTCCTTTAGTTGTCATCGGGTGTACCCAGAAAAGTTGATTGAGACAGATATGAAGGACAAGACCTTTGACTCTGGTGGAATTGTGGGGCACACAGTAAAGTGTTTAACTGATATCAGCAAAAATGTTTATAATCAACAACAGGAGAAGACAAAGAAAAAAACGCTTCTTTCCTATTCATAAAACTGCTGCTAATTATCTATAAGCTACATACCTTCTGAGTGAGAGAGTTATCAATGATATGCACTGCTGTAGTTACCACTGCTACAGCCAGCAGCATTTTATCCATCATTACAGCTGCCAATTTTGACCTGTGGGGTAGAGAATTTAATTTTAGATGATAAACATGAAAAGATAATAATAACAGACAAATCCAATTCCTCTTCCCCAAAAATGTCATCTGTTTTAAATAAAGATTGAACATTATTAATAATCAGAGAAATGAAACAATCACAAATCATATCAGTTCATTATCATCATTGGATAAGTCGGCCAAAAGATAAACCATTTTTACAAATACATTTTTAATTGCAGCTATTATTTCTACAATTTTATATGCAAAGATGTAACAAATATCAGGGAATTTTCAGTGCAATTAACAAAACAAAAAACACTTACACAATTAAACAACAATTACTCTCAAAAATTTAGTTGGCATAATTCCTTGAAATATTGCATTAATTTGTACTGAATAAGCTAGCATCTTGAATGGTTAGGTGAAAAGACTTCCTCACTTTATGAATGAACCATTAGTGCATATAGCACTGAATGACATTCATTCATCTGGACAGCTAAAAAGACCTATGAGGAAATTCTCAAAGAGACCAACACAAAAAGGGAGTCATCAGAAAGAAACAATCATTTTTTTTTTCACGCACATCATGAGAAGTGGAAAGTTGGAATACTTGGTTACAACTGGCAAGATACAGGAAAAGAGAGGTTGCGGATAACAAAGAGAGAAAATACTAGATAGCTTGGTATCATGACATGGAAAACAGTCAACAGAATTGATATGATGCACGGTGTATAAAAGATTGTGGAAGGACATGATTGTCTACATCAACCGGTATGGGAGATGATAATGATGATCATTTTGTATTTTTCTGTGATTTGGCCCAACTGCCAAAATAATAATGGTCAAATAAGAGAAAATGGAGATTGTTTTTTTTTTAAAAAGCTTTGCAATATTAGTATATAACAGAAAATAAAGCAAGGTTTATCAAACACCAATGGCTGCCTTATAAACAAATGCAGAGATCAAGCATTGTTTGGCATGTTAGCCACAATTTTTGACAAAGGATGTTTCCAGAAGGCACATCCTGGTAAAAGAAAACTCTGGGGGAAAAAAAAATTCCAACCACAAAACCCTATGGCACAAGCATGACAGTCTTTGAAGATCATGCACCAATGAAAAGTAAAACTCGCTACAAACCCAAGTAGGAAAGCTTTGCTACAAATCCAGGCAGGAAAAACTTGCTACAAAACTCTGGCAGGAAAGACTTACTACAAACCCAAGCAGGAAAGACTTGCTACAAACCCAAGCAGGAAAGACTTGCTACAAACCCAAGCAGGAAAGACTTGCTACAAACCCAAACAGGAAAGACTTGCTACAAACCCAAGCAGGAAAGACTTGCTACAAACCCAAGCATCAAAGCTTTGCTACGAACCCAAGCAGGAAAGACTTGCTACGAACCCAAGCAGGAAAGATTTGCTATGAACCCAAGCAGGAAAGACTTGCTACGAACCCAAGCAGGAAAGACTTGCTATGAACCCAAGCAGGAAAGACTTGCTACAAACCCAAGCATGAAAGCTTTGCTACAAACCCAGGCAGGAAAATCTTGCTAAGTAGCAGGGAGGGAGAGAAGGAGAATAAGGGATAGTGGAGAGAGTGGGGGAAGCATAGCACAAGGAGCGATCACGAGAAATATGAGTAGGATAGGGTTGGAGGAAAGCAAGAGTCTCGTGATTGATAAGGTTATAAACATGGGGGTGAGTACGTGACATATGGGTATTTTGATTGGTAGAAGAAATGAGTTTTGAATGGTTAGGAGATGGGATATTTAAGTCGATGCACAGAGAGAAAGAAAATGGCTCTTCAGAGAAATTTCACGCTCATGTGAGGACAGGATCAGCGCCGCCATTAGGCAGTAACCTATAGGGGCTAAGAGAGCCCAATAGTCAGCATGGTTAGTAGCAGATGAGTTAGTTAGTTAGAGTCGAGATATAAGAGGGTCTCTAGTGTATAAAGGAGACAGTGCATTAGTTAGTAGTAAAGAGCTACAGAGAATATTACTCCATAGGGGACATTCGAGACGATGGTCAGATAAAGCGTCAGAGGGAGAGCTCATTGAGCATAAGTCGTCATAGATAGTAGTGTTAGGAGCAACATTATTAGGAGCCTAGTAGATGCAAGAACATTCTTAGTAAAGCTGAGTAGGACAAAAGACTAGATGCGAGATTGTCCAGTGGAGATGTGAATTCTGTGACCTAAATGGCCGAGTGTGATGCGTTGACCATTGTGAATAGTTGTACATAGTTGCCATGTAGGGCTGTCAAATTAAAGATCTATGACCTTTTCAACATCAGCAGAGTGCAGCCATTTATTTATCTAACAGTCGTTATATACGCCAGGGTGCAGGACTGGATTGGGAGTTGTTGCTGCACATCTAAGGCGGAGATTTAAAAAGCCAATTCAGCAAGACCAAATTACAACTGAGGTATGAGCTGAGTATGTGGGAAACCTGGCAGCCAAGATGGGGAGTGAGCGTGTGGTTGTCATAGCACGGCTCGTGTACCTCATCAAACGTTATCATCGCCTGAGCAGTAACGGCACACTTCACAAGTCATGTGTACATACTATTGACACGAGCAGAGAAAGAGTGCTGTCGCCAAAGACGGTGTACCATAGGGGACTGTTTATAAAATCTGTTCAAATGGGGCTGGCAGGTCCCATAGTTGCCTGTCGTGACAATTCATAACATATCATGATGGGAGATCGGCTACGATACAATAAGATAAACAAGAGCAGGTTACAGCTACAAACCCAGGAAGAAAAGACTTGCTACAAACCCAGACAGGAAAGACTTGCTACAAACCCAGGAAGGAAAGACTTGCTACAAACCCAGGAAGGAAAGACTTGCTACAAACCCAGGAAGGAAAGACTTGCTACAAACCCAGGAAGAAAAGACTTGCTACAAACCCAGACAGGAAAGACTTGCTACAAACCCAGGAAGGAAAGACTTGCTACAAACCCAGGAAGGAAAGACTTGCTACAAACCCAGGAAGGAAAGACTTGCTACAAACCCAGGAAGAAAAGACTTGCTACAAACCCAGACAAGAAAGACTTGCTACAAACCCAGACAGGAAAGACTTCCATGTCTGGTAAGATGGAATTACATGTCTTTGGCCACCAATTTATTCTGATTTTGTTAATATTTGTATTATGTTCTGTTTGTCCACCTTCTGGTTAGAGACCTTTTGGGTCAAAACACTTGCTCTTTGTTTAGTCCTAGCTTGTTCTCAAAATTGAAACATCCTAGCTTGTCTTTTATTGTAAGAAATAAATAGGACAAAGAGAAGAAATGAAAAGAAACTCAGGGTATTATGATATACTACAAATACCGTTGTTCTTGTGAGGAGACCAATGCACCAGCTCCAATTCCAGCAGTACTTAGATAGAGTCTATCATAAACCTCATGGCGATGTAAGGAAATGATGGTCAATATCTTGACAGCTGTGTCATGGTAAGCCTTGATATGCAGACCTTCTCCTTGGGTGTTGTATCCTGAAGACACAACAAATGAAATTGTAATGTCTACAAATTTACCATTATCAAACTTTCATCACATCATAGACTACAAAGACATCCACTTGACTATTTTAAAAGTAAAGTTTCCCTTCAAGCCTTGCAAGGTGTATGGGGAATATGGTGCTAGTGACCATATTTTTCTATGACCTTGGCACATTTTTGGGTGATGTGGTCAGCATCACGCCAGGCCACCTTTACTTCCCAGAAAAAATCTCTGGTACCCATTTTTAGAGGCTGAGTGAACCCTGGAGCCTTGTCAGTCAGAAAAAAAATCTGCCACTGCTGGGGATCGAACCTGGACCCTTCAGGTCAGAAAGTGAGCACATTATCTTATCAATATTTTATTAACTGCTGCAACTCAATCTATTCCCACTATCCTAAACGTAATTTGTAATACATATATTTTTTACACTGTAATCTGTTGAACTTCAGAAAACATCCCGCCTTGTAATTAATGCTTGCAGCAGGGGTGAAGGTGATGTCAGCACCAGGACTGGAAGTGGTCAGAAACTCATAGTTGACTGCATGTGCCAGGATTGCTGAACTATATATAAATATCCAGATCCTACTCCCACCTCTTAATGGTGCCCCTAGAAACAGACTAACTAGTGTAGTCTGGGCAAGAAAGTTGGGAGAAGTTAATCCAGTACACAAAAACACCATGCTGAAATAAGATGTGTTAGGTTAAAAGATATAAATATAAAAACTCTGCTGCAAACCATATCTCATGTACATCCACTAAACATCTTTATAAGGGCAGATGACAAAGAGGACTATTCATTTCTTCAGAGGTCATCGGGTGAATACATGGAAAAGAAAAGCAAGAAATGCCTCTAGAATTTTATCAGATCATTGTACTATCTAGTGTCCTCATCTTCTCTTCAAGTTTCTCACTAACTCTTTCCGTACATTTTGATGCACCATGCGTCATGCCAATTTCAGTCATGTACGTTTAGCCACACAGTGTGTCACTCTCAATTTGATTAGTGTAAACTGTCATTAAATGATATTTTTTTTTATAGATCTTGTATCATCTTGGTATTGGTGAAATCTAAATCCTTGTTTAATTATCTAAAAATTCAGATATCATATATTAAGTGTTGGATACATATAAATGTGTAGATTTATATTTAAAACCATGAAAAATGTTGTCTCTGTAATCTCTACTGCTGGATTAACAAAAACTTTCTGTACTGAAAGAGTTAACGACATTGAGGTTACAAGATGATACTGTTATTGAGCTGACAGGATAAGGATCAGCGAATTAGAGTTGGTCAAGACTACACTACTTCCTTGAGAAACAAACTAATAGGTCTGGTTAAGTAGAGACTGAGAAGGGAAGTCAAACCCAGTATTATAAAGAATGTCAAATTGAAGATGAAAATGTTGAGTCTATAGACACTGTAAACCATGAACTTATAGCCACAGCACACTCTGGATGTGGACTACAAAGGACAAGAGGTAGGGTTCGATCCCAACCGACGACTTCAAGTTCTATCTATCTCTATCTATTGCCCTTTCGAGCCGAAGATGGCACATAGGGCAGAATTACAATCTCAAAAACAGAAACCTTGCATGCCAAAATGGCACATATTGCAGAGATCACTGCTTCTAAAATCTATGGTTATTTCCATAACAAAGCTTTTTACAATGACAGCTTGTCAAGCCATCAATCAACCTCCTTAGTCGCCTCTTATGACATGCCTGGAAGGTCACAGTGTCACTATTCTTTACTTCCCACATAATGAGGCCCCGGCAACACACAGGAGCATTTCTGGGTTCACCCAGCCTTAAATGGCTACCGGATTTTTTCTGGGAAAGTAAAGTGGCACGGACGTAATACCGACCACATTACCCCAAAAATCATATTCTGAGGGTCTGTAAAATTTATGGTCACTAACACCATATTCCCTATATGCCACTTGGCACGACGGGGGCTCTTTACTTTTTTTTTACACTCTGGAGGTGAACAAAGCAAAACAGCAATCATCAGGGCAGCATCAACTACAACTAATGATACTTGCTTTTGTTCTTTCCGTTAAATCCACATTGGTGGCATTATCAAATCTTCAGTTCTTTACCAAATCAGTCTATTAATATTAATGAAGCAATGTCAAAAATGACATTTCAACCAACATCCTGTGTTGTCTATTGATGTTTAAGCATCACTGAATTTATACTCAAGTTGTAGTGCAAATAGTTACATGGGTTTTGATTCAATTCTCAAGTGTGTCACAATCTTTTTAGACAAACCCAGATTCTGAGTTCACTCAGCAGCTTAAACAAGTAGCAAAGATTTTCTCTAGAAAAGCAAGGCAGCTGTCATGATATACATTATTATATTAATAGTAACATCATAGTACTCATAAGTCAGAAGCTTTCAAATGAGTCAACAGATAACAATTATGGTATACAAAGTAAGCCAACATCCAACCAACCTATATAAACGTCAACATCAGCTGCACAGTCAGCCAGCAGCATGCTACACACAATCACTTTGTAATTATAACAGGTGTAAGACAGGGGTGAGTACTCTTACCTGTATTGTTTATTATTTTAATGGACTAGATCTATAAGTTAACTAACCCATCTGAGACAGAGGAGATAAATGAACTTCAATTTACAGACAATTGGGCCCTAATATATAGATAAACAAAAGAAAGGAACACTTAAATAGACTTTACATCTCAGACAGCCAATACAAGAAAATCAACACCAGCAAGACAGAAGTTATGAACATTGTAAATTAAAAACAGAACAGCGACATAATGATATATGGCAGACAATTAAAACAAGTAGTGGAATTTAAATACTTACTTAGGAAGTCTGGTGATAAAAAATAATTCACAAGCATCAGAAATAGACTCAAGATGCAACAAAGTTTGCCACATGTATCAGAAACAGACTCAAGATGCAACAAAGTTTGCCACATGTATCAGAAATAGACTCAAGATGCAACAATGTTTGCCACAACCATCAGAAATAGACTCAAGATGCAACAAAGTTTGCCACAAGCATCAAAAACAGACTCAAGATGCAACAAAGTTTGCCACAAGCATCAGATTTAGACTCAAGATGCAACAATGTTTGCCACAACCATCAGAAATAGACTCAAGATGCAACAAAGTTTGCCACAAGCATCAGAAATAGACTCAAGATGCAACAAAGTTTGCCACAAGCATCAGAAATAGACTCAAGATGCAACAAAGTTTGCCACAAATATCAGAAATAGACTCAAGATGCAAAAAAGTTTGCCACAAGTATCAGAAATAGACTCAAGATGCAACAAAGTTTGCCACAAGTATCAGAAATAGACTCAAGATGCAACAAAGTTTGCCACAAGTATCAGAAATAGACTCAAGATGCAACAAAGTTTGCCACTAGCATCAGAAATAGACTCAAGATGCAACAAAGTTTTGCTAGATTATTGAATAGATGTCACTACTTCTATACAACAAAGAGATAACACTAGACACAAAACGGGCACTCTACAACACAATCTTCATCCAATGTTGTGCTACCAATGCCAGATCTGAACACTAGACTCAAGAACAATAAAAAAAAATTCACCACCAAAATGAAATGTGTTAGACAGGTGAAAGGAAACAGCATGAGAGATAAGATTAGAAGTGAATAACTGAGAAAAAAGCTCAGAATAATTACCACTATTGAATACATAAAGAAACAATGGATAAAATGGTTTGGCCATATGATAAGACAGAAAGACCAAAACACAACACAACAAGCCTTAAAAAAACATTACAAGAACACCAGATTGAATGATAGAATATTAGAAACACTAGGAAATATAACTATTCCCCAATGCGGCTAACTTTTTTCAGACCGATCAAGCTGGTCTGAAATAAGGACAACATCATCCATTAACCCTAGATTACGATACCTATCTGTAGCAGATGTGTTCTGTGGCAGATGTGTTTACGATACCGTAATAGTAAAAATTACTACCACTTAATTGTAACATATACAGGGTGTTTATAAAGTCTCACTACACTTGGTATCTAGGTCAATTTGAAAAAAAAATGTTTATGACGTCATCACAATATGTGCTCCCACTGTCAATTGTGCGATACACACGGGTAGTTGTTCAAAGATTTATAGCAAGATTTCCTGATAAACAACCTCCTCATCGCATTACGGTTAGAAATTTGTTGAATAAGTTTATTGCTACTGGAAATGTGGAAGATGCTCCACGATCTGGTAGGCCTGCTGTGAATGATGAAATATGTTTAGATATCCAAGACAGAATCCTTAAAAGTCCAGACAAGTCATTAAGAAAACTGTCGCAACAAGTGAACTTACCATTGAGCACATATTGTGATGACGTCATAAACATTTTTTTCAAATTGACCTAGATACCAAGTGTAGTGAGACTTTATAAACACCCTATATAATAAATAGAATAAAAATTTAGATAAGAGAAAGAGTATCTGGGTCTATGCCCTATGGGCCGACTACGACTTGAAAGGTCATAGATAGATAAACAGAATTGTAACAGCTCTAAAAATGGCAAAATGTCAAATTTAGAAGAATTTGTGTGTGCAGGCATCATGTTAGATAGAGAAAGAAGCAAAACAGTGAAAGGATTTTGGCCAGTATCAGATAGAATTCTGCTAGTAAAATTGAGAGGTAGACCAATGGATATCAACATAATTGAAGCTTATGCACCAACAAGTAATAGCGAAGAAGAGGACATTGACACTTTTTACAATGAGCTAGAGATAACCATGGAACAGTGTAAATCCCAAGAAATAACTATTATATTAGGGGATTTCAATGCAAAGGTAGGAACAGCTAAAGTGCAAAATGTGAGTGGGGGGGCATGGCCTTGGAGAGACGAATGACAGAGGGGATAGATTGATAGGTTGGGCAAAGACACGTGAAATGATTATAGGTAACACCTGGTTCAAACAACACCCTACCCTAGGCGACTATGGACATGGCAAAGCCCGAACAAAAAGGTGCACAATCAAATTGATTTTATACTGGTACAGAGAAGATTCAGGAATGGGCTAACACCTGTTAAAATAAGGCCAGGAGCAGATTGCAATAGTGACCATGTACCAGTAGTTGGAAAGATAAGAATAAAACTGCGGAAGGCACAGAAATCCCCAATAAATATAAAATTAGAACTTGATATACTTAGAGTAGATAAACAGATGAGCGATAAGTATGGCACGAAAGTACAAAATAGATATAATGCTATTGAGAAAATACAGGACATCGAGAAGCAGTGGGAAATGCTCAAACAATCGATTCAACAAATATCAAAAGAAGTTACACCAGTGACCAAAAGAATCAACAAAAAGAAATGGATGACAGAAGAGATATTACAACTAATGGATGAAAGAAGAAAACATAAGAAAGAAGAAGGGACATACAAAATATTGCACAAAGAGATCCAGAACAAATGCAGAGAAGCAAAGGAAGGATGGTTAAAACAGAAATGTGAAGAAATGGAAAAACAACAAAAGAAAGACTCAAAATTTATGCACAATCAGTTAAATGAATTAACAGGAAGAAAAAAAGTCAAAGTTTCAGGATGTGTAAAGTCAAAGGAAGGAAATATAATAATGGGACTATCTATCTATTGACCTTTCGAGCCGTAGCCAGCCCATAGGGTGTAGACCAAGATACTCTTTCTGTTATCTGAATTTCTGTTCTATAAGTTTTCAATACTTTTAAAGATATTTTATCAAATCTCACCATGTTCTGTGCAAGCAGCTCTATCTCATTGAGGGAGCCGAATCCTGCTGCTCTTGCCTCTCTCATCAATGTTCTTCTCAGTGTCTCTCTGGGTCTTCCTCTTTTTCTCCTACCTGTTGTTTTCCACATGAGGGCTTGCTTTGCTATTCGGTTATTTTCTTTTCTCATCACATGTCCAACATATGACCATCGTCTTTTCTTTATTACTGAAGATATTAGTGGTTGATTGGCGATTTCTCTAATTTCCTCGTTTGTTTTGAATTTGTTCCACGCTATACCAAGTATTTTCCTTAGACATTTATTTTCGAATGCGTTCAACTTTGTTTCTATATCTCTTGTTGTTTTTCAGCTTTCACACGCATACGTAAGGGTTGATAGTACATTTGATTTGAATAGTCTAAGTTTTGTATTTGTGCTGATGAGTTTTGATTTCCACAACTTTTCAAGGCTTCTGAAAGACATTGCTGCTTTAGCTATTCTGATTCTAATTTCTTTGCTTGTATCCCCTTCTCGATCAATGTGACTTCCAAGATAGATAAAGTTATCGATCTCTTCCACTGGTTTGTTTTCCATGTATATTTTTTCGTCTGTTGGAATTAACCTTTTCATGACTTTAGTCTTTTCATGGTTGATCTCAAGCCCACTTTTGCTGGCTATTGATGATAGTTCATTTGTGTTTTCCTGCATCATTTTTATCTGATTGTTGATGAGAACTATTTACCAGTTCCCATTCTAATAAACTTCTTGCAGCTTTGTCTGTCATCATTATGCCTACTCCTTCATGGTGTTTTCCATCTTCCCTTCCAGAAAAAAACTACTATTTTATTATCAACAGATTTCCAACCTGTTCCAAGCCAGCGCATTTCACTTAATCCTAAAATATCTAGATCGTATCTATCCATCTCGCTCGCGATTTGTGCTTGTTTCGTCGGCACGGCCATTGTCTGTACATTCCAGAATCCTATTTTTGTTGTTTTAGGGCCGAAAAAAACTATCACTACTATCTACTGCTAATATACACATTCTGTATCAGGTGTACGTTTCATTAACAACATCATTTTTACAATAGCGGCTTGTTAAACCTCTGATCAACGGTTCTATACCAAGCCAGAGAAAAATAATTCCTCCATTTTGGAAACAACAGGAAACCAATAATGGGACTGGAGAAGACAAAATGAAAGATGGACAAAATATATCAGTCAACTCTATGATGATGAAAGACCAGAGTTAAACAATTCAAACAAAGACATAGGACCACCAATTATGCAGAGTGGAGGGGAGGACACAATTCAACACATGAAAAGAGGCAAAGCTCCAGGTCCCGACAATATAACAATCGTAGAGATAAATGCATTAGGAGAGCTGGGAGTACAAGTCATAACAAAACTACTCAATGACATATAACACTGGACACATACCAGAAGATCCACTGAAATCTATCTTTGTAGCCATACCGAAGAAATCAGGCGCCACTGATTGTGAAGACCATCGCACTATTAGTCTCATGAGCCATATGACTAAAATATTGCTAAGAATAATCATGAGACGTGTAAGGAACAAAATAAAACCAGAAATAAGTGAGGAACAATGTGGATTTGTGTAAGGAAAGGGCACGAATAATGCAATATACATCTTAAGAACATTGATAGAAAGATCTATAGAGGTAAAGAAAGATCTATATATGTGCTTTATAGACTACACAAAAGCATTTGACAAAGTAAAGCATGTGGAAATAATCAATATGCTGGAGAAATTAAACATTGATGGCAAGGATCTGCGAATCATAAAAAACATGTACTGGCAGCAAATAGCAGCAATACGAACTAACAACCAAACAGGACAATTTCAACTTATAAAACAAGGAGTCAAACAAGGCTGTGTTCTGTCGCCAGATTTGTTTTCACTTTATTACAGCGAACATATTATGAGATCAATAGTAGACAAAAAAGGAATTGAAGTCAACGGTCACAACATAAATAATTTGCGATATGCGGATGACACAGTCTTAATAGCAGAGACAGAGAATGAACTACAAGAAATGATAGACATAATAGTAAAAGAAAGCATCAAGAAAGGTCTCAGTCTGAATAGTAAGAAAACAGAAGTAATGATCATATCGAAGAAACAATCATCACCATTATGCAGCATAAAAATAAACAGGACAAATTTGAAACAAGTGCAACGCGTCAAATACTTGGGCACAATAATAACATTGGATGGAAGATGCACCACAGAAATAAAAAGCAGAATAGCTCAGGCCAAAATAGCATTTCAGAAAATGAAAAATATCTTATGCAACAAATCTATGTCAATAGAAATGAGAAAGAGAGTTTATCAGTGC
This sequence comes from Megaustenia siamemsis, assembly GCA_032433765.1. Lineage (NCBI taxonomy): Eukaryota > Metazoa > Mollusca > Gastropoda > Stylommatophora > Ariophantidae > Megaustenia > Megaustenia siamemsis. Next base: position 30,142,707 of record JAVIAB010000088.1, on the reverse strand, counting down.
TATATAGAACCAATTCTGACCTATGGAAGCGAATCATGGACAATAGACAAACAAATGAAAAGACTATTAGAGGCCACAGAGATGGGATTTCTCAGAAGAATGTTGAAAGTTCCCTGGACAGCTAAAAAGACCAATGAGAAAGTTCTCAAAGAGTCCAACACAAAAAGGGAGCTCTTAAAAAACATCAAAAAGAAACAGTCAATATTTTTTGGGCACATCATGAGAAGAGGAAAATTGGAATACTTGGTTACAACTGGCAAAATAAAAGGAAAGAGAGATCGTGGACGACAAAGAGAGAAAATACTGGATAGCTTGGTGTCATGGCATGGAAAACAGTCAACAACAGAACTCATACGATGCACTGTGGATAGAAGATTGTGGAAGGACATGATTGCCAACGCCAACCGGTACGGCACATGATGGTGATAAGATATTATAATATACCAATGATTGATGATGATAAGATATTATAATATACCAATGATTGTACCTAGTATTTCTAGTAAAATTTCTATAAAATCAAGGCTACTATTTCTGGATATTTTGAAAGTCAGTGTCTTGAGGACTCTCATTTCTGACTGCAGTATACTTTCACATGAATAACTGTAGCCTGCATCAAGAAGACATCGCTTTGCCCGCTTTACTGTGATCACCTGTAAATGATAAAGTAAGAAATTGATAAGAAAAAACATGAATTAACACTTGCGATTAAAAAAACATAGCAACTGCCTGCACAAAATGTTTATGAGTAGTGATGTTTAAGTCTAGCATTAACAACTTCCGCATAGCACGCAAAGGTGGTGGTTGTTGTTATTGAAGGATGACTGGGGCTGTTTAGAGTTATCACCTCCCAAACCTAGTAAGCCAACCATTCTCACAGCTAGGCTGAATTGGGCATGCAAATCTGGGAACAAACCCATGACCTTTGGGCTGTGAAATCAACAGTCAACAACTATGCTGGTTTGATGCTTAAAAAAAAAAAAAAAGACAAAAAAAAAATGAGCTACCATTTAAAAAAAAAAGCTTCCATTTTATTATTCAAAATAATGTGATTTTCAAACATTAATCCACCCTACCTCATAATGGGAGTTTAGTTTGCTGGCAATTTGACAACAAGACAAGATACGCAGAAATGCTTGATTCTTCACACGGCTCAAAATGCATTCCCAGTCACTCTTTTTACTGCTACTCTTGGAATTTTGTACATGTGCATATAGATCCAATATATGTTTCAACATAAATCTGAAAGCATATTTATTATACCAATTTACACAGTAGACTAAAATAAGGTATTCAAGAATTAACCATTTCATCTAAAGAAAAAACCTCAACACAATTAAAATTGCAAAGGCTATTAAGATAGATTGCTATTTATGTACAATAAGTGGAATAGAGGAGATGAAGTGTTATGGCAAGAACTAAAATAATCAACATGGAGAGAATGCATTAAAAATAAGGGCATAGAGAAATCTGAGGTAAAGGGGATAGTGTTGGACAAGAACTACTTTAATGAAAATCAACTTAAGACAATACAAAATGAACTATGTCTTGGATTACAGTTGGAAAGAGGCACATACGAGAACAGTGAAGCACGTAGAAGAGATGTAAGTGAAACACATACAAGAGTATAAACATGTCAAAATGATAAACTGCATTGCAGATATGAAATTTTGTAAAGATATCATATTGCCTTCATTAGCGGGCACAGAACTTGCTTCCAGGTAGTAATAAAATACCTTCACACTGGCAAAAACTGCTCTCTGGTATGTTTTAAAGATAAAACAGTACAAGCACTACCTTTCTCACCTGTCAAATATATCGAGTGCAGCAAACTTGGCTTGACAAGGCAATTCAAACCTGTCACACATGAGAAACACACACTCAGACCAGCTGCCTTGTGTGAAAATATTCTAACAATTTAGAAAAATGAAAAAATATAAATACATAAATGAAATAAATAAAAAAGTACATGATTCTAACTACGAATATATAACAGTGTAAAAGGATAGAAAATTATATAAAGTAGTAGATAGAAAGTTCTATTTCATTAAATAAACTAATTAAACCCATTAACTGATCAATTTATTAATTGTTCTATGTGGGCAGATTAATAAAGTTGTGGATGGAGAATGCTCGCTTTCATGGTAAAATACCAAGGTTGAAAATAAGTGTTCTCCAGTGATGTCAAATTACACTTTTTACATCTGAGTCTATAGTTTCAGAGTTTAAATAACATTCTTCTGTATTTCATCCATTCAGTATTTTAAAAGTCATTTCTAGATATTCAATCTTGTAAACATGTGATGTTAGTTGTGTGGAAATAGGGAATATCAAAATTATGTGATATAAAAAATTCAAAACATTTCAGGAATTTTATTTGTGAGTAGAAACAATTTAAACTTACCATTTTGTGTAAATGTGGACATATTTTGCAACAAATTACATTTCTGAAGATGCATACATGCATAAATCTGTAAGTATCATTATGAGTGCAGCTTTTGTTTTTGTTGTCAAATGTTATTGTTGTTCTTCACTCTCTTCTTCTCTTTAATCCCATAATCCTGGGGGTCGTTGAGGTACTACTGACAGACTTTGCTAATCTTCTCCATAAATCTCTATCTTTAGTTGTTCTTTGGGATTGTGCAAAGTTGAGGTCAGTCCATTCTTTGATGTTATCTTCCCATCTTTTTCTCTGTGTACCTCTCTTTCTCCCTCCTTTCACAGTTCAATACAGAATGGTCTTTGCCAGGCCAGATAATTGATTTATGTAAATGGTAAAACTATTTCATTTTGCATTTCTTCACAATGGTCAAAAAATATCATCATTTACTCAAATTGCTCAATGTATACTTTTGTGAACTTTTTCATTTATGATACGATCTAAATAAGAGATGAGATGCACAAAGTCTTATATTAGCATCTAATCTCCATAGTTTGTATTTTATTCTGTATTATATTCTGGTGTAACGATTGTTTGGTGAGAGAAAAATTGATATAATCAAGGAGCTCATCAGCTTGTAGAGTCAAGAATGATGCTTTTATCTTTCCAAATAGGTTTTAGCTTAAATAAGATATAAACAAGAAATATGATCAGTGTGAGAGACAGTTGAGCATGACACAGGTAATCACTGGAGACAGGATAGTTTAGATATGGAGTGAAAAAGAGCAAACAAACCCAGTGTTACTCAGACATGGCGATAAATGAGGTGTAATAAGGGGATTATCAAGTATCACCCGGGGAGATTACATCAGGGTGTAGGGAGCCAAACAGGAGCAGAGGAGGGAAGATAGGAGAGGAGGGGTTGGGGACAGAAGGGAGGTGGGAGTGAAAGACGGAAAGAGGAAGGAAATGAGAGAAGAGAGAGGGGCACTAGATTACTCATGAGAAAGTGATACATTGATGCCCTGCGGGGTGAGGCAACCCATACAGGCAATCAGACGATTCTCTAAAATGAGCCCTTGAGAGTTGAAGTGGGATGCTATTGGGGTGCCTGCATCTCGAGTGATGTCATACAGATGTTCCCAGCATCTTTCTCCGAAACGGCAGCCTGATTTGTTTATGTAGGTAATCCTACATCGCTTAATATGATGCCATAGATAATGTTGCGTGATGTACAAGTGAATCATTCTCTGATTTCAAAACAAACATTAAGGAAGAGAACCTTATCTGTCCGGAGAACGTGGTTGCATGTATTACACATGAGATTGCAATGAATAGTGCCCTGATGGTTGAGGCGGGAGGCAGCTCCAAACAAGCATGTTATGGAGGTTGCAATCATGCGGGAGAGATGGTGGGGGCAGGGAAGAGTAAATTGGTAGTGGAGTCGGAGCGGAGATTGGGGAGGTAGCGGTGAATAATTCTGATCACCGCATAGTGGTGAGGGTGATAGCAAGCACTACCCTGTCAGAGGAAGAAGGGGGGGGGGGGGTGTAGAGTGAGTGGGTGTAGCTTGACGTGAGGTGCTGAGAACCCATTGGACAGTGGGTAGGAGAGTTAATTCCGGATAGAGGCATCAGAGGAAGAAGTCAAGCATCAGGTGGATATTATGCAGGAAATCTTTTTCATTCTGGCAAAAGTGACAAAGCCTGAGTAATTGCGAATAGGAAAGAGAGTTCTTACAACATGTCAGGTGAGAAGTGTCGTTGCGGAGGAAACAATTGGAGTCAGTAGGTTTGTAGAAGACCGAGGTACGTAGACCAGAGGCACCTAAGGAAACTGTAACATCGAGAAAGGAGACAGAGGAAGTGGAAATGTAGTAAGTGATGTGGATCGAGGAGTGAATATGTCAAACATGCTCAATGAATAGGGAGATCTCATCGAAAAGGTCAATCAGATTGATGCAGTCGTCAATGTACCTACGGTACAAAAGAGGGCCCTGGTAGGTGTGGATGATCTGGTGCTCAAAGTAACCTATGAGTAGACAAACATAGCTTGGGCCCATTTTTGTGCCCATTGCTACACCACTGATCTGGGTGAAGAAGTTGCCATCAAACTCGAAAGAGTTGAGGTTGAGAACTAGTTCCGCTACACGGAGGACGTCAGTAGCGATAGAAGGGTGGCTTCTCTTATTATTATTTGGTTGGCTTCTTATATGTTATGAAATCATTTATGGTCACCTGTGCGGTGAGCACAAAAACATAGACCAACTTCAAATAAGAATATAGCTAAAGAGAAACAGTCCGAAAAATGATAACTTCCACTTTTACTCACAGGATTTATGAAATTGTATTTCTGTATAAACAATAATAGGTGTTCAATGTTAATGAGAGAAATTAAATGTCGTGGAAATAAGGAGGATCGCAATATAAAATATATATATAATATATTCATGGTGTAATTTTTCTGGGAGTAGCGGGCTAGACAAATATTCCAGTCAGACATTGTGGGAGGAAATTCTATATTTGACGTCACAACTGCATAAAACTAAGGTAGATGTTTTAAAGAGCAAGTGCTCATATATAGGTATGTGCTCATCAATGGGACGTTTACCTACTCACCTACTTATAACAGGTTAATCAGCCTGCTGACGTGCCGTCACCGTCACGCCGCTACTCTTCCACACTCACAAACTGAACTGAAATAATGTACGTGCTTAAACTAGGGCTTTATAACAAGTTTACTTTAAATATGTTGATCGGTGTTTGTCTTACCTGTGTGACTGTAGCAGCCGTGATGTTCTGAGAGTTGGCCACGGTCATGTTTATTAACCAATCTTGAAGAACTTCTGCACTTGCGCCATTTTCTTCATTGTTAAAAAGCGGTTCTGATGGTGTTCCAAAAATGCCATCGGACTGACAAGATGGTTTATTTACTGGCATACTTATCTAAAAACCTGCTTCTTATTATACATTCAAGTTTTAACACAAAGTATATGCTGATAAAGTTTGTTATTTTGTAAATTTGTAGATATTCCCTCTTTTAACTCTTTAACAAAAGTAACAGATTAGAACATATTTTTAACTTCACAGACTAAAGAATTAATAGAATGGGAGTATTCATAGTTTGACAATATCATCCATATATATGCATGTCGATAATTAAAATTTAAAAAATAAAAAACTATGGAATTTATATACTAACATAAATAATAATTTATAGATTCTAAAAAATAATGTTATTATTGAAAATGCGTTATCAATATTTGTTATATATGTGATCAGTGTCTGTCAAGGAAGAGATAATGTAAGATAATTAGAAATAGAACAAATGAAGGCTCTTGTGCATTAAAAATAAAGAAAGTGAGCTTGCGGGTTGGTGAAGATATTTTGCCGTGATCGGCTCGGTCTATTGTGTACGGTTTTTCTTCAATTACGAGCCATTATCATTAGTGCAATATCAGTAAAGATTCATAACGTAAAGCACTTTGTGCTACAGAAGGTTCAAGCCGACTTCATAATTATATGGTAAGTTAGCAGGGAATAAATTATCGAATACAGCTAACCTACCGCCTGTAGCAGACGGTTACTTGTTACTTAATTTCGCCATCAATGATGATCATATCAATATCATCATAATTAAAATACTGAAACTTACAATACAATACATCATAACTAATAACTTACAGTAGTAGTCTACTGATACGGTGATTGTACTGATTATTACGTTACTTGTAACGCGTGGAGAAACGCGTGACTTTTATTACAACAGTTCTTACTGTACTGGAGAAGTGTGTGTACAACCAGTCAGTGAGTCAGTGCTAGACACTTAAGACACATATATATAGTACAGCAACACTCACCGACACTTTATTAATTATAGTTTATTGTTTATTATTGACCCATGTCATTTTTGATTTATATTATATACTTATTAAATTATAATTATTATGAATTATGATTTTGTTTTTTTAATAATAAATTTCAATCCTGTATTTTTATAAATATATTGTTTAAAGTAGTTTACATTATTCTCGGTGGATTGATTCTCTTCTTTACACTATTCATAATTCAGTGTTAAGAGTTAATAATATAGTTACTACGGAGTACTAGTAATACTATCATTTACTATGCGCTGACTACTCAGTGAGTCTGACTACTGTCCAACAAGTTACAAGAGATAGGCATGTATTCCTGGAATAACAATAAATGCTATCATATGCTAATTTACATTCATTTTTATGTCTGTGTTTGTTTTAAGTTTTAAGGTAAACTACCTTTCCTCCACTTTATCTTAAAAGTTATGTCAAGGGTCCAGGGGTGTGATTTTGACCTACTTCAGCAGAGTTCAGGGATGTAAATGTAAGGAATTATATTTACTTTACTATTACTATTATTTAAACTCAAACTGTTTACTAACGTGCCTCCTTATAATTGTGAATGACCACCAGCAGTGGGCCACAGATAACTAATCTTGAAATATAATTAAAATAAATATGAAGTTAAAAATAACTAACACAATTATTATTATTTGGTATAGATAGACAGATAGATAATAACGACATTGTGAGATTGTCCAGGTTAAATATATTTAATCAGGAGTAAAGAAACACACATTCATAATTAATCTACTTCCCCATGCCTGGTTCAGGCCACATCTGCCCATTCCTTTTAAATGTTGTCTTTATTACCATGTAGAATATCCAGTTGTTGTGTCATAATAATATTGAAGTGACTGATAAGTCAAAGTGTAGTAACTGCTCATTCTTAATCCCTATCAAAACTATAGTATATATATATAGATATAGATATATGTAATCATAATGATGTTAAAATCTCTGTATTAATATCATGTTTCTTATTAAATGGTTTTATCAAATTAAATAGTTTATTTGTAAAGATAAACAGTTCTGATGTGTTATTATTAATTAATTATTGTTATTATTATTACTAGTCAAGCATTGTTAATAGGTATGTATTGTATGTTCATGGTAGATGAGTTATTATTTATTATGTGCACACATCTCCACTTCCTCATTACCAACCAGCATTGGTGCATCTTTAAATAGTTATCTGCATGTTTTATTACATTAATACATCAATTTAACAAAACAGAAGTCATGAATGTCGTCAAAAATGAACAGAACATCAACATAACTATAGAAGGCAGGCATCTAAAACAAGTAGAGGAATTCAAATACCTAGGAAGTTTAGTGACAAACGATAATTCACAAACAGCAGAGATGGACTCAAGATGCATCAAAGCTTCTCAAATCATTGGACAGTTGACACCACTATTGTCCAACAAGGAAGTAACTCTAGAGGCAAAACTGGCACTCTACAATCTTCATCCCAACGTTGTGCTTACCAATGCCAGTCCTGGACCCTAGATGTAAGAACAATAAGAAAAATAACCACTATTGAGATGATATGTGTCAGACGAATGACAGTAAACAATCTGAGGGATAAGATCAGAAATCAAGAACTGAGAAAAAAGCTAGGAATAGCCCCGCTGTAGAATATATAAAGAAACAACAGATAAAATGGTTTGGCCATGTGACATGACAGAAAGATCAAAACACAACACAACAAATCTTCAATAAACGTTGCGAGACCACCAGACACAAGGGCTGACAATGAAAAAGATGGATTGATGGAATACTAGAAGCACTAGGAAACATAGCAGCAGAGGCGAATAGAAGAGCAAAAGGCCGTAAATTATATCTCCCCTCGATGCTGAAAGGTAAATGAGGAAGGAAAGAAGAATTTAAGACATGAAATCTTCTATCGGATTCAATTTATTCAGTCATATTTACAAACTTTCAAGTAGGATAGACTGTAATACTGTACACAAAAGCAACCCTGTGTAGTAAATCATAGTAGAAACATGCCTATTAACTCAATATTCAGCAACATAAGCTGCACAGTGCTAGGAGATCATCCCAGTTATAAGACCTATTGTGTATCAAAAAAAGCCTACAATTTTAGGACCATGTGCTGCACAATTCATTGGAGTCATAATTATATGAATTTATAAATTCACTGGATTCATTAATTTGTGGCTAAACCTATTGCCTCTAATCAGAACATTGTGCTGCTTACTTGCTTGCGTTCGTTCAATGACTAAAGAAGTACACCTCTTCATCATCCGCTCTTAAAAGAATGTTAGGTGGGAGTGTCTGTGTTGTGTTGTGGTTTGCGGTATAGCTAATATTTGTGCTTTTTGGCCCATCACATCCAACTTCAGCACGATTTTTTTAGCACTGGGCTGTCTTCCCTCTTCAATCCCTACTCGCTTGGCCAGACTGGACAGCCTGTTACTAGAGGCACCACGGAAAGATGGAGCAGGGTCTGGATGGTTCTGGTTCACCTATGCTGGCACAAGCCATCAGCTGTGGGTTGCTGATAACTTTCAGCTCTGTTGCTGGGAGGCACCTTTGCCTCCATTTGTGCTGCTAACTCTTGTAGTTTTTGTATTTTTTAACCAAATAATTAACACTATTAAAACGGGTAAATGAATTTAAATATCTGGGAACAATATTAACCTCAGATGGTAAATGTGCAACAGAGGGATGCAGAATGGCTCAGGCAAAAGCAACTTTCCAAAAAATGAGGAAGATACTGTGCAATCCATTTTTGACAATAGAAACAGATGTAGAGATGTAGAACCAGTCTTAACACATGGGTGTGAATCACGGACAATAGGACAACAAACAAGAAAATCACTGGAGGTTGTAGAAATGTGGTTTTACATAAGAATTTTAAGAATACCATGGACAGCTAAGAAGAGTAATGAAAACGTTCTAAAAGAGGCCAAAGCAAAAAGAGAGCTAATTTCCTAAATTAGAAAGAAACAATTATCCTTTTTTGGCCATACAATGAGAAGGAAACAGCTTGAATATATTGTGACAACTGGAAAAATTTAGGCATGAAGAGGTAGAAAGAAGCAAAAAGAAAAGATACCAGACAGCTTAAGAGAATGGCTTGGCAGGTCAACAACAGAAATGATAAATAACTGTCGAGATTGAAAGTTGTGAAGAGATATCACCTCGGCCAGCAGACATGGTACTTGGTGATGATGAATTCACTCTTCTCGTTTGATGATTTACTGCTGTATTGAGTTCTATCATTGTTCTATCTGGTACATTTTTATTTTTCCATCCATATGTAATGGAGTTAAGGAGAATATGGTGATGTATTTCCATTGGTTAGAACTTAAATAGCTAATTAAATTATGAGGCTTTGGGCAAACAAATCACTGAACATTCTAGAAGGGCAAAGCCCACTACATGTGACCATAGAGAGATACATCTACCAGCCAATCAGAAGAGTAGATAGTTAGCATGGTCAGCTGGTCAAGGAAAGAGACAAAGATTATAGTCAAATCTAGTCCAGCGCTCCAGGCGAGTGGACATGTAACATTAGGATGATCTGGACAGAGGCAAATTTAGTGAAGTTCCAGGAATGAGATAGTAGATACCCAAATTTAAGTGGAGTTCGAATGCGTTACAGTTATAACAAGCGAAGTACAGGAAGTATAAAAAATATAGAATATAAGATCATGAGAATTATAATAGAATAGAAGAAGAGCAGTTGAGAACTACCAACCATCATCCAAACCACATCAAACCAGTTCAGACCAGATCTGTTTGCGGCTGTGTTATTCAAACTTATACAAACTGATAGGCTAAGAATCACTTGCTTCGCCTTATCAATATACAAACGAAGCTATAATTTCTTTAATTCTTATTTGATATAAGTACATTACATGTTATTTTTAATGTTAGATTACTTTTATATTATTTCTTTTTAGAAAGCATGCTCATTAATATTATTACGTTGATTCTGAAAATGTATAAACATGTTTTATATTTCTTAGGTTTCTGTATTGATTGCCTTTATTTCGTTGCTCTTTAACAGAATTAATATGTTTTCATTGAGTTATTTGCGGGTCATCATCATTGCACTCCGAACATGTCCATAGGTGCTCAGATCCCCTCCTCAGCAAGTCTCGCAGTGTCCAGTGACTGACGACTCCAGTTCTATGTTGGTTGATAAGTCTTCTTACACTGCCACTAAGTTTCTCATTTCTGGCTGTGCCCATCTTAACTCCCATTTCCATCATCCAAAGAAGTGATGTGGATCTGTGTTTGTCGAAGTCCTGTGCTTTCTCACATCTCGGAGGGCATTGATGATATCCGCCCGATCAATTGGTTGCCCATCCTCATCGACAGCGCAGCTAGCCAACCAGTCCGCTCTTTCATTTCCCCGTACTCCCGCATGTCCAGGGACATAGACAAAGGTGACATTACTTATTTTGGACTTCTGCAATGACTCTACCTATTGCATGCGTACAAAGCCCGCCTCCACTTTTTTTATCATGCTCATCGAATCATTCAGTATACATGCGTGGGTGTAGTCTTGTGACTCAAACCATTTGAATGTCTTGGTCACTGCCATCACCTCCTTTGTCATGCTACTCGTGGTCATGACGTATGCACCACTGTCTTCTTTGACTATTCTGCCTGCCGAGCGTGCTGTAAATGCCCGTACACTTCTTTGGCGTCGTCTTACAGATCCGTCTGTGTAGATGACTGCATCTTACTTATCAGTGTTATCGCAGATGAGACCGTTGACCTCAGCATTAACTACGACTGGGTTCTGTTCCCTACTTTTCCTGTCGAGTGTGACAATACACGAGAAAGTCCCCTTGAATGACGTAGGCACCGGTATCCACTCCTCACCAACGCTGATATTGGTAAGCCTACAGACATGTTTGATGACGTTTTCATGCTGTCATGAAGTATGGTTTATGTTAGAGCATTCCCAACACCCAGAAATCACTTTGTCATACATAAGCAATATGTTCAGTCTTTCAACAGTTTAAGTGATTTTGTCTTTTATTTGTTTATATCTGGAATTTAGAATATACCAACAGATGTCAATGTGTGGAAAATTTCTACTTTCACAAATATAAATTTTATTGTCTAGTAATTTTGGGACATTCAAGAAGTTTGAGGCTTTCATACAAACTTGTATTTACATGTTATAAGGGCTATTAACATTTTTTAAAAGTTTAGAATCATTTAAGTAATCATATGCAGTGGTTAAAGTGCTATAAAATTAAATGGTTCAGAGTTAGCTCCAGGGTACAGACATTTTCCAGTCATGCCAGCTAGATAAATATATCTATCTATCTATTGACCTTTCTAGCCGACTATGGCTACTGCCCCATAGGGCGTAGACCAATATACTCCCTCTCTTATCTGAATTTTTGTTCTAGCAGTTTTCAATTCTTTTAAAGATATTTTATCAAATCTCGCCATTTGTCTTTGTTCTGTGCAAGCAGCACTATCTCACGACAAATATATACCTTACTAATAAAGTAAGAGAACCTATTAATTGAGAATAAGACATTTTACCTACAAATGTTAAGATGTATTATTGTGAAGTTTAAAAAAACATTCTACAAACAATGAAACACCTTTACATCATTTAAATATAATCTTTAGCAGAAGGTTTGTTGTAAATTGGTTCTTTTGTTTCAGTGCACACCTGTAAATATCAGTATTAATTAACATGAATAAAGCATTGGTCAGCCCAAGACTAGTGAAATCTCCATCTAGTTAGGCATAACTGTATCAGATGGTCATTTTTCCTGTGCCACAATCACATTCAGCAGAGGTTCTTATTCTTAGGGTTTTGAAAAGATGATGGCAGCTCTGGCACTGAGTGTAGCTTGACTCTGGACAAAGAAAACGTTGCCAAGTTTATTCTTCATTCCTTAATCGAAGAGGAGAATGATGGATGTGACAAGGATGTATATTTTGAGAGACTGATGAGTCTAGAGACGGAAAAGGGCCTGGTCTATACAGAGTGCTTAAAAGATATTTCTACAGTAAATACCTTACAGGAACAGTCAGTCTGCATATGCTTTGAGAAATGCTGGGACAAGTAGTGGAACAGTGATAGAAATCCCTGAGCTTAACCCTTGGCTGGTGGGATTAGTTGATCTTGAGACAGAGAGGTTGTGAGTTCAAATTCCGGGTGCACCAGTTGGGATTTTTATGTGTTATTTCTTTCTGCGTAGGGGTCACAGCAGCGAGGAGCAATTTGAAACATTAATTACTCAATGACTGAAAAAAATAAGAGGGACTCCTGTGCACTGCCAGGGAACAATGGATTAACATGCAAATCTCAGTTCCTAGTCTCTAGCTCCTAGTTGAAATGTACCCATCAAATGAATAAAGAGATACAGTGAAGACGATGGTGCTGGATAGAACACACACTGTGGAAGCCAACTGAGCGTATTACACAACAGGCCCTTTTTTAGAATCCTCAGGGAAAAAGACAAAGAGGAAAACCAAGTAATTCTTGGAAAAGACGGGTGGAAGCAGAGATGAAGATGATGGGGAAGACATGGAATGATATTAAAAGAATGACAAGAAACAGAACGACTTGGAAAGTGTTTGTTGAAAGCCTATGCTCCACAGGGAGCTGAAAGGTACAAGAAGAAGAAGATTGTTATTCCAGGCATGCCCCTTATGGATCTTAAAATAATCTCACTATGCATATTAAATACGTCTGGTGACAGCACTCAACCTTGCCCAACACCCTGTTTTATTTGTTGAAACATTCCCAATTGATTTCCAGAACAGATGAGGTTTTGAAAAAATAGAAGTGCATAAATGCAATATTTTCACTCAGGCAGCCAGTAGAGAAGAATATAGAATATGACAAGAATCTGTGCATACCATTTGTGGACCAAGAGAAAGATTTCAATAAGTTGGATAGAAATATATCATGGCAAACATTGGCTCTTTGCAAAGTAAATTACCTCCCTATTAGGTGTTGCAAGAGCTTATATAGTAATTGCAGACGTGTGGTTTGAGCGAGTAAAGGAACATCAAAACTATTCGCAGTAACATCTGGGGCAAAACAAGGGTTTGTGTTGTCGCAACTCTTGTTTATAATTTACTTTGAGAAAGCAGAAACATAACTTCAACATCTACTGCCCTTGAATAAAGAGTGTAAAATGAATAACATGAAAATAAGTACTGAAAAAAAAAAAACCCAGTTTTATCAATAGGATCAATAGAAGACACTAAACATAGGTATAGAACATCAAGTTATCAAACAAGTAACAAACTTTAAACATCATGGAACAATATTCTCTGATGGTGCTAAAATTGATAAAGAAATAGACATACGATGTTATACGGCAAACCAAATATTGGGACAGCTATCCTGTATACTTCATGCTGCAGCAACATCAATTGACAATGAGTGAAGCCACCATCAAAAGGGCGAGAAGCAGAACTTTGTATCTCTTCCTCTTTCTCTCTCCCCCCCCCCCCCCCCCTCGACACCTGAACAGGTACAAGATGAAGTGAAAAGAGAGAGATATGCTATATGTGGTTACTCATTTGTCACAATATAGATGGGTTCTTCTTTTACTACTGTGACCATCACTCTTTCAAACTGACACTTCAGATTCTCTTATGAAGTTGGTTTCAGTTCTATGTTTGCACCATGCAGTTTCTCTTCCAAGTTAATTGATGTAGGCCACATTTTCCTCCTCACGTTTGTGTACTGAGGGCCATCTTGTGGAGTGTAGATTAGTACAGATATGATAAATATAAAATATTAAATACTATGTGAGGCCATGAGTAGAGCTGCAGAGAACATGTAAAATAAACATTAAATCATATCTAGCAGCTAAAGTGTTAGTGAGACATGTAACGAAGCTTCAGCAAAAGCCTTCATCGAGTGCAAAACAAAAGATATAATTTTAGAACATAGATAAATGAGTGCAGACATAATAACTAATGACAATATAATTTAGAGGTGTACAATGATTATCATAACAAGACTTGAGATCAACCCAGAACAAAACAAGTAAGTAAAAAAGTAAAGTACCCTGTCACGCCAAGTGGCGTATAGGGAAATATGGTGTTAGTGACCCTATATTTTACAGACCTTCAGGGCATGATTTTTGGGGTAATGTGGTCGGTATTACGCCCGTGCTGCTTTACTTTCCCAGAAAAAAATCCGGTACCCATTTAAGGCTGGGTGAACCCGGAAGCTGTCGGTTGGGATCGAGCCCTTGTCCTTTGTAGTCCAGTTCACTAACCACTGAGCTATCGCGGCTCCCAGAACAAAACAAGAGTAATTAAAAATATAGTAAATCAAGAAAAAAAAGTGTTATCCTCATCGTATATCTCAAAAGTTGTACAGAATATTTTTTTTAAAGCGATCAGAATAATAACAGCAGAGGAGGCATCGACTTTTTAAAAAAAACTTGAGAAAATATGGAAAAAATAAAATATAAGCATTAAATAAAAACTGTTCACATTTTTGTTGTTGTTAAAAGTGAATAGAGGAACAGTAAATGTAAAATAAAATTTAAAAAAACATAATAATAGCCTATGAGACCATAGAGAAGGTAGATTATAAGCTTGATCAGCTGTTACTACTCATTGATCCTGGTGCAAGCTGTCAACTATTAGCCCTGCACAATGTTTTATATTTATTTCATTCTTTCAATTATTAGTCATTGACCACTTATTGCCCATATGCTGCCTAGCAGAGTCCATAATATTCATTTTTGTTGTACTTGGTGGGTAATACTCTTTCCTGGATCAACTACATTTCATCATATTTTGTCATGAAATGTTAATTTATTAGCTTGTATTTCCTTTCTGAAAGCTCTTCTTATCATTTTATTTCTTAGCTCAGGTTGGTATATGGTTGACATCTGTGCTTTATTCATTGGTTATGAGGAATATTTCATTCCTGCAGGTGTTGAACAGTAATTTTAAAGGCTTGCATTTGTTAGTTTGTTTGTGGTCTCGGTATCATGCCAGGCTGCTGCCTCAACTTTGTCAAGAGAAATAAATCTGGTGCCAATTTTCAGGGATTGTGAACCCGAAAAGTCCAAACAAATTTGGCATATTTGGTGATTGACTGGACCCACCTGGTCAGTAAATAAGTTCACTAGCTATTTTGTTACTGCTGCTTCAGAAGTTGTTTTTTTTTCTCCTCCCACAGGATTCAGTCTGTGTGACCAGTATTCTTTTTAACTTTTATGTGTGTTTGATAATTGTCTCCATTTATTGGTTAAACAATTATTCCATTCTTTTCATCTTGTGCCCTTAATTTGTAAGGGTTTTCTAAAAAATGGCCTTGTAAGTTTTACAAGACAATTTATAAAAGATGCCAAACCATAGCCTACTTTAAATATGTCTGAGCAGAAAAAGGGAAACACTGGAAAACCCCCACTAGTGTATTCAGCAACCTATTGACGGCTGAGCTACAATTCCTGCTCACAAAGCTAAAAGTGTCACATCTGTGGAGGTTTTTAGGGGTTTCCCTTTCTGTGTTCAGGCTATGGCTAGACCATTTTTGTTACTTCCTGCATCTTTTATCTTATGATAATAAATTTGCGCACACAATGTTACAAAAATAACATTTATGTAGAATTGATCTGCCTACACATGTGCTAATCAATCAAATTGTACCAAACCTATGTCTGAAAGGCCACCAGCCCAACTAACTACACAACATGGATTTACGTAACCTATAAACACACGTGAGCAGTTTTAACATCAATTTTTTTTTTATGGCAATTGCAGTCTGATATAACCTAGAATACATGGTTTACTATAATGGACACCCATTTGATAACATTTTAGACAAGGAAGAACACAAGTGAGATTCTCACTACAGGAAAATTGATGCTACATGTACACAGTTTAATAAGGGTAACATACTCTGTTGTTTGCATGAGGTTGCCAACCCATAGCACAGCCATGCTTAGTCATTTTTCACAATATACCTTAATTCAATTTTCCAATTTACTAATATTCATTTATTGTGATGTAGATTTCTTGTTCTTCATTTCCCATTATGAGAATAAATGACTCATGCTCATAAATATGGACTTTTCTTAGTCACACTTTTGTATGAACTATGGCTCAGTTTTTTTATCTTTATTTTATATTTGTTTTTTTTTAAACCTCATGCTGTAAGTTATTGTAGGGTTTAGGTTTAGTAGAGGTTGAAAGTTCTAGATATTGTTTTCATATGGGTGGACTTGTAGATAAAACACACAAGCTTGCTTTACAAAAAAAGTATCAGTATATCATAATCATGTCATTTAGGAATGAAATATAAAATTTTAATCTCTGGACTAACCATTGCATTTGTATGTAGGAGCCAGTACTCATCCTCATTATTACTACATTTTTCCTAGTTCAGGTACTCATTCCTTCTTCAGCTGGGTTGACTGGAGAGCTTAATATTCTTATTGATGTAAACAACACAAATCTGATTTATTATTAAGAAGACTTAAGAAAGCCTTATGCTGGCATATTAAAACAAACTTTGTCATGGAATCCACAGGAAAAGAGGCTACAAGGAAGGCCCTGGAATACATTTTTAAAAAAAAGAATGAAAACTCAAATACACTTAAAATTACAAATTGCAAAATGCTATATTTACTCAACGTGGTGCAGAAACATGGACATTAAATAAGAAAACAGCAGAAAATGGAAGCCTTTGAATTGTGCATCTATAGAAAATGTGGAGAATTGGGTGGAAGGAAAAGAAGATAACAGGAATTGAGTTATTTGCAGGTCATCATCATTGCACTCCGAACATGTCCATAGGTGCTCAGATCCCCTCCTCAGCAAGTCCAGCAGTGTCCAACGACTGACGACTCCAGTTCTGTGTTGGTCAATAAGTCTTCTTACACGCCCACTAAGTTTCTCATTTCTGGTTGTGCCCATCTTAACTCCCATCTCTATCATCCGAAGGAGTGGCATGGATTTGTGGTTGTCGACGTCCTGAGCTCTTCCCACATCTCGGAGGGCATTGATGATGTCCACCCGATCCATTGGTTGACCACACAGCTAGCTAACCAGTCCATTCTTTCATTTCCCCGTACTCCCGCATGTCCAGGAACATAGACAAAGGTGATCTTATATATTTTTTTACTTCTGCAATGACTCTAACCATTGCACGTGTACAGAGCCCACCTCCACTTTTCTTATCATGCTCATCGAATCACTCAGTATACAGGCGTGGGTGCAGTCTTGTGACTCTAACCAGTTGAATGCCCTGGTCACTGTCATCATCATGCTACTCGTGGTCATGACATATGCACCACTGTCTTCTTTGACTATTCTGCCTGCCGAGCGTACTGTAAGTGCCCATGCATTTCTTTGATGTCATATTATAGATCTGTCTGTATAGATGACTGCATCTTTCTGATCGGTGTTATTGCAGATGAGACCGCTGACCTCTGCATTGACCACGACTGAGTTCTATTCCCTATTTTTCCTGTCGAGTGTGACAATACACAATTATAATATGTAACGCGCACATACTTTAGACCTATCTTCTTACACTTCGACAGTTCAATACCACCACGCTTACCTTGTCTTGTTTTCAAACATAGAAAGTTCTGAATCAGCCAAAAGAGAACTACTTTTTCTTGAAATTTGAAAAAGAGATTACAAATTAACATTTTTTGGACATGTGAAGAGACATAACACCCTTCTAAAAGTCATCTTGAAAGGAAAAGTACAAGGTAAATGAGGTAGACCAAGACTAAAGTGGACTGATAACATCAAAATGTGTACAGGTGAACCTATGGCAACATGTACCATCAAGACATGAAACATAGTAAAATGGCACTCCATGGTAGCCAATCTTCAAATGTGGAGATGACACCCAGTGAATGAATGATTGAAATACACTAACTTTGGCTGGAAGGAAATAGAGGAAAAGTCTGGTCCATTGGTATGTTTAATTATCTGATTATGGAGATATTTGCATTACTTTTTTCTTTGTCAAATATTATTAATTTCTGTCACTGATGTTATTATACTTGTATGGTCCTGTACAATAATTGTAAGTCACACTTGTAAATAATATATGAATATTTTTTTAAAAATATTTTTACGGCATTTTGTCCACTGCTGGGCTCTGCCAGAGGGACATAGAGACCTGGAGAATAATGACCGCTTGTCCTGAGCAGTCGGCGCAAGTTGTTCTGGTCTTAGTGTTTTTTTTACCCCTGATAGAAAAAACTTTTGACCCTCCTGGGATTTGAACCCACACTCTCCTGATTTAGATCATGACAAGTTGTCTGTTCAGCCACCCGCTCTCCTAAATGTATAAATCAAATGTCAAATCTTTTGTTCAGGATTTTAGTCATTTATACTTGTAAGCTGTGGCTGTTGATCTATGAGAGATATGCACCATCATGTCATTAATACAGACATTGGCATTTGAGGTTTTACTCTAAGAAAAAACATCTCCAAAAGTGTATACTCTATCCTTATCACTTATTCTCCAACACTTCTTTGCTTAGTTTTCATATTATATATTGATCTGTATGAGCGTACACAAATTGTTTAAGAATATATGTGCTCATATTGGTTTGCATAAATATGTGCAAGCACACAGATGTATGTGTGCCTGTGTGTGTTTATGATATCCTGGTTAATGTCCAGGTGGACAAATATTAATGCAATGCATTGTCTGTATCACAAATTATATTAATTCTGTCAAATTGTCATTATTTTAAATAAAAATATCCCATTGTTGATTTTAAACCACTTGTTGGGTTAAACCCCATTTTAAATAGCTGCAAGTTATAAAAGCTTAAGCTTGTTTTTCACATTAATTGCCTGAATCATCCATATGGCATGTTCTACTAATGAATCATCTTGAACTAAAATCCTGATTTTCTTTTTATGTCTTGTTTATCAGCTTTAGCAATGCCTCCTACATCTGCTTTTATATTTTTTTATTTTTAACTTTATCATTACATGAGTCGTGATAGCTCAGTGGTTAGTAGACTGGACTACAAAGGATAAGAGATCAACGACTTCCAGGTTCGCCCAGCCTTAAATGGGTACTGGATTTTTTTCTGGGAAAGTAAAGTGGCACGTGTGTAATACCAACCACATTACCCCAAAAATCATGTGCCGAAGGTCTAAAAATTATAGGCACTAACACCATATTCACTATATGCCACTTGGCATGACAGTGCTCTTTACTCATTTGTTTTTTTTACTTATTACCTTATAAATTAGTTAGTAATATTTTATTATTGATGTAATAGTGCATTCATTTATCTCTAAATGGCGGAAACCTTATTGACCTCACTGGTCCCAGAAATAAGCTAATCAGCCTGGTCATATGGGTGGAAATCAAGATAGGACAACATGCCTGGTCAATGAAACCAGGTGTGTCAGACCTAAAGGCTCAGATATCACAACTCACTGTTAAATATGACACAATACACCTCAAACACCTTTTTCAATGCAAATGAGACATAGTGGCAGTTGTTTGGGCAAGCACCAGCAACAAATTAGTGAATGCTGTCATGGCTTTCAATCATGTGTAGCACCCTTGTTCTGCCTCACGTTTTAACTTTCAATTTCTGAATTGTCACGTTAAAACTAATTCATGGTTAACATAGAACAGCATCTGTTACTCGCCATTGATTTTTGTAATGCATCATCTTCACTTTCTTTGTTCAGATTAATTTAGGTTTTTTCTTTGTCAATTATATCTTTAGATTGTTATGGTCTTCTCATTTTAACACATGAACAGAAAATTGAACAAATAAAATAAATAAAAATCATCTCTACAGCATTTATCACATCTATGAGATCTGCTAGTGGAGAGTAGAGGCTGCATGCCCTGTGAAATTGCTATCTGTGTTCGGATCAAAGTTTTGATTACGCCACCATTAAACATTTTTTTTTTATATATTTTCCAATTACACTGTTAATTGTTTTTTCTGTTCTCTTTTTAAAAAAATAATTGTGTTAGCCCTACCATAGGAAAAACTGTGATCCAAGCACCTCATGGCATTTCAATGGACTTGTAGCCTTGAGTAGGATATTTCATTGGACTTGTAGCCTTGCGTAGGATATTTCACTGGACTTGTAGCCTTGAGTAGGATATTTCACTGGACTTGTAGCCTTGAGTAGGATATTTCACTGGACTTGTATCCTTGAGAAGGTTATTTCACTGGACTTGTAGCCTTGAGAAGGATATTTCACTGGACTTGTAGCCTTGTGTATGATTTTGAACAGCTCTGACTCACTGATCCTAACACTTTTGTCTTTGATAACTTGGTCTCTTTTCATTGTATTTTTGGTGGGTTTTTTTCCACTTTGAATGGTATTGCCTTTTAATAATAAATTTAACTTCATCATTGCTGACCAGATGGTCTTCTTGTTGTAGATTCCACTTCTTCTTTGAATAGTTTATCTGCATTCTCATTTCCATGCATATTGCATTCTGATGGTATCCACAGGGATCCTGACACAATCAGTCATACACTTCATCATCTGCTAAAACACTGAGTACCTATGGTTTTCCCCAAAGTTCTGTGGTATCAACTCTAACAAGTTATTTTCCAACAATTTTTTTTTAAAATCACTATTTTTTAAAAATAAAATAAATGTTTACTGCAGAAACCTCTTGTGATAAAGTTCTGTAGTTTCAATGTGATATTTTTGGTTATATTTATGTTTCTGATTAAATTTGATGTCAATTGATTTTGATTCATTCGCAGGTGATGCTTGAGTAACATAGTAAGCAAGCCTGGAGACTAGGCTACAAAAACATCTGGCCAGATGATTGCGAGATCGCCATGGGATCGAATGAAGACCAAAAATTTCTACATGACTCTGATTTTGGTGGCAGTTTCCACAGTAGCAGTGTGGATTCTGTCATCTCCATCACCAAACTTACAGACAATTGTAAGCAAAACCCAGTCAGGAATAAAAATGGCATCAAGCATACAGATCAAAGGTAATATTATTGTTAGGTGTTTTTGATATAAGTTCTAGCTACAGTAAGGTTTGTGTGGTGAGGGATTTGTGTCTCCTGATGATCTTCAGTGAACCCCGTGTGTTACTGGGGCCTCATTATGAGGGAGGTAAAGAATAGTGACACTGTGACCTTCCAGGCATGTCATAAGAGGCGACTAAGGAGGTTGATTGATCGTTTGACAAGCTGTCATTGTAAAAAGTATTGTTATGGAAAAAACCATAGATTTTAGAGCAGTGATCTCTGCAATATGTGCCATTTTGGCACGCAAGGTTTCTGTTTTTGAGATCGTGGTTCTGCCCTATGTGCCGTCTTCGGCTCGAAAGGACAATAAATAGATAGATGATCTTCAGGGCTGTGTCAATGGGGGGTTAGTGTCCCTGAAAGATATAACCAAATAAGACAGATCTGTGGAGGAGTTATTGAGTTATTTACGGGTCATCATCATTGTACTTTTTACATGTCCATAGGTGCTCAGATCCCCTTCTCAGCAAGCCCCACAGTGTCTAGCGATTAACTGACTGTGCCCATCTAAACTCCCATTATTTTTATCCGAAGGAGTGACATGGACACTTGGTTGTTGAAGTCCTGTGCCCTTTCCACATCTTGGAAGGCATTGATGACATCCGCCCGATCCATTGGTTGACCATCTTCAACGACTGCGCAGCTAGTCAACCTGTCCACTCTTTCATTTCCCCGTACCCCCCACATGTAGGGGGACATAGACAAAGATGACCTTACATATTTTTTACTTCTGCAATGACTGTGGAGATGTCCAATGAAATCTTGCATGCCCATATTCCAGGTTTGGATGCCTGAGGCCTCTTACTGGGACCAACATAAGGAGGAAATGCATTAATTATGAAAACTTGTAGTGATTCAATAAAGTTAACCCAGGACCAAGAGTTGTAGTGTGCCACAGGTATCAGCCTCAAGAGTTTTGGTAAAAGCTCTGTCAGAGTCAGAAGAGTACAACTAGTAGTCCAGAAGAGTACAACTAGTAGTCCAGGAGAGTACAACTAGTAGTCCAGGAGAGTACAACTAGTAGTCCAGGAGAGTACAACTAGTAGTCCAGAAGAGTACAACTAGTAGTCCTAATTCCGTGATCAACATCAGTTTCTAGAAAGTTAGAACTTTGACTTCATCGAACCAGAACATCACAGATGCAGGCTTTGAAAGGTGAAAGAAAAGTAGAAAGAGGCCAATCTCGTGAGACACCGAGAAGAACACAGGTAAACATAGCACACATCGACTCGCTTTCCGAGTTTGAAAAGCTTGCACAGTATAGAGATTTGTGGTGAGGTACATAGTGGGCCCTGTATGACATTACAGCAAGGTGTGCTAGAAGGTTTATGAAATGCTCTGGGATGTTGTTGTGGTTTAGTCTGAGGCTAGGTGGCCTAGTTGTAAGACATTGACCTCTGGACAAGAAGGTCCCATATTAAAATCCCATCACAGGTAGTGGGAATTTTTAACAGATCATCTAATTTGTGGTTTCTTTGTGGCTTTAGACCATCACCCCATCTCTTCATAGTTGGATCCAATGTCCAGCCCTCTCGAATAGTGACAAAAGAGTACTCTGCACATGTTAAAGAACCATTTGGGGGGCTGGTTGGTCTCAAGGCAAGACGCCGGCCTCGAGACAGAGAGGTTGTGGGTTCAAATCCCGGCTACACCGGTTGGGATTTTTATTTATGATTTCTCTCTGTGGCAACCACCCCTTGTCTCAGCAGCGAGGCTCGGCTTGAAACATCAATTACTCATCGACAGAAAAAATATGTGTACCTCCGAAGTCGGGGTTATCTGCCTGTGCAGCGAGGGACCCCTGTGTACACGGCTGCCAGGGAAAAATGGATTAACACGCAAAATTCAGTTCCTAGTCTCTAGGGACTTCGTCAGAGGTCAAAGCTGGCAAACATATTAAAAAAAAAAAAGAACCATTGGGAGTTGGAAATATAAAAAAGACAATGGCCACTGCCCTGGTTAGATTGATAGGAACAAATCTACACAAAACATCCAAACTGTTGATGATAAAAAAAAAATGTTGAGTACCTCTAAAATTGGAGAATGTCTGCCTCTAAGGCAAAGAACACTTGAACACACTACTGCCGATGTAAAAAAATTGATATTCACACAAAATTCAGTCCCACTGAACTTCGCTGGAGATATTAATCTATCATACACAAAAGAAAAAAGATGGCAGTGGGTTATTATTTGAATGACAAGTTTCTCAGATAAAATGCACTGATTTTGTGTTCAGGTGTGGTTGATTTACTACTTCTTCTTTCTTCCTCATTTGCCTTTCAGTGTCAAAAAAAAAAAATCTTTACGACACATAGTACCATTGCTGGTGAATGTCGGGGGGGGCAACGATAAAACCTTAGGGATAAAGGCCGCTTGGTCAAGCAGTCGCCACGACGCGTGAGAGTCAGGATTTTTATTTCACCCCTAATAGAAAAAGTCAGTAGCAAGGGGAGATATAATTTGTGGGCTTTTGCTCTTCTGTTGGCCACTCCTACTGTTATGTTTCCTAGTGTTTATAATACCCCATCAATCCATCTTTTTTCATGGTCAGCCTTTTAGTCTGGTGTTCTCGCAATCTTTTATTGAAAGCTCATTGTGTTGTGCTTTGATCTTTCTGCCTCATCATGTGGCCAGATTTTTTATCTGTTGTTTCTTTATGAACCCTATGGCAGAAATTATTCCTAGCCTTTTTCTCAGTTCATCATTTCTGATCTTATCTCTCAGGCTGTTTTCTGTAATTTGTCTAAAACATTTAATCTCGGTGGTTGTTATTTTTCTTATTGTTCTTGCATCAAGGGACCACATCTGGCATTGGTAGCACAACATTGGAATGAAGATTGTGGTGTAGAGTTGCTGTTTTACCTTGAGTTATTTCCTTGTTAGACAATAGTTGTGATAGTTGTCCAATGATTTGACAAGTTTTGTTGCATCTTAAGTCTATTTCTGCTGTTTGTGAATTGTCATTTGTCACTAGATTACCTAGATATTTAAATTCCTCCACTCGTTTTAGTTGTCTGCCATCCATATAATGTTGATATTGTTCCTCTTTTGCAATATTCATGACTTCTGTTTTGTTGATGTTGATTTTCATATTGTATTGAGTGCCTGTCTGTGGAAACCAACAGAGTATTACACAACAGGCCCTTTTTTGGAATCCCCAGGGGAAAAGACAAAGATGGAGACCAAAATATTCTTAGTAGCAGACAGGTGGAAGCAGAGATGAAGATGATGGGGAAGACATGGAATGATCTTAAAAGAGTGGCAAGAAACAGAATGGCATGGAAAGTGTTTGTTGAAGACCTATGCCCCTCAGAGAGTTCAATGGAAGAAGATTGGGCACCCGTGCTGTTAAGTCTATTTAAACATTGTTTTAGGTCTTCTATATTTTATAGCTGCAAATAAAAGCTCATTAATCTCCTCTGTCTCCATTGGGTTGTCTAACATACATATTTAGCCCATGTAAGTAATAAACAATAGGGGAGATAGTACACACCCCTGTCTTACTCCTGATCTAACTTCAAAGTGGTCTGTGTAGCCCTGCTGCTGTTCTGACTGTGCAGCTGCTGTTGATGTAGAGACTTTTAATTACGTTGGTTTTAAATGTTAGCTTACTCCATATGTTGTCGATAGTTTACTCGTTATGTCTAGAAATATAACCACATTGAAATAATGAACATAATATATATGTATGTATCATAATAAATATGTATATTTCTAAAGTAACTCAAGTTAATTATAAGCTGAGCTAATCAGTAATTATTTCTGATATACTTATTTATAACATGAATAGTTAACACTGTAGCTATATTTTTATTGATGTTACAGTTAAACAGTTACAACTTGACATGCAAATTTTTTGCAAATATTGATTGACTTGTATAATTTAGTAACTTGATTTGCCTATCCTATTTATTAGTCAAATTGTTATTCCTGGAATATAGTTTAATCGATTAAAAATAAACGTTAATAAATAGCAATAATAGGGGTCTGGGTGGTAGGGGTCTGGGTGGTCTATGGACAAGACGGTAGCGGTTTTGATACCCACCGTAGGCGGTGAACAAGAAAAATGGAATCCGTGACTTTACTCTCCCCTGGTCTCTGACTAGTGAGATCTTATGTGTATTCCTCTTGGAAAACAGCTAAAAACATGAGGTCCCATGTGCATGCATTCTGTGTGCGTTAAAGAACCCTTGGCATTCGGAAATTGAAAAGAGTAAGCCAAAAATGGTTGCTGCCCAGACAAAATTAATAGGGGGGGATTTACCAAAATAATTAAAATTATCGGCAGTAAGAAAATGAGAGTGCCTCTGAAGTCAGAGAATATCCACCTGTATGGGGGACACCTGAGCTCAAGGCTGTCAGTGTGAAAAATAGAAGGAAACAAAAGCGATATTCACGTAAAATTCAATCCTTCTGGACTTTGCTAGAGGTATAAAGCTGGCGTACACAAACAAATAAAAAGAATAACGCAGTGACAGTGTTCTGGATTGGCTAATTTTAACCTTATCCTGGTGCTGTCCAGTTGATGTGACAGAAAAAATTTGGTATCTGACTGAGTTCAATATAATGCAGTGAGGACGATAACTAGTCCCCTCACCTTCAAATACTGTGGCCTTTTATGGTGAAGTTTAACACTGCATTTCCCTTTTTACAAGACATTCAATATTTGTTATTCCTCTGGCCAGATATTATAAGTGGACCACTAGATGACTCAACATATCCCATACTGAACCCACCAAGTAGAACTATTTCTGTTTATCAGAAAACAATCCAAGTGATAAATAGAACAGGTTTTGAGAACACACCTGGATACAAGATAAGCTTTATACAAATCAAGTAACATTACATTTAATATTGCATTGCTTGTTTTGGAGGCCTGGCCTGCCGAAGACAGTGTGTCAACCGCTGTGGATGTTTAAGAGAAAAATTAGGACACACACTCATGTACAAGTACTGGCCATGTGACCAGCTCATCATGTGTCATGATGTTGTTCTTACTCCTTCATCATGGTATAGGACAAAGAGCCAAGTTTGCATGACCACAAGACTTGAACGCTGAAGAATAAGAAGTTTGGGAGGGAGCACTATCCTCAGTCAGCAGTCCACAACTAATCAAGACCTGCTTTCACCTCCTGGTTGAGGTCTCTGGTAACAGTCTGCATTAAAATACACTGGTTAATGAGGTGAAGATCATCATAGTCCATGCATGTGGCCTGTTAATATTGCTACAGTACCTCTAGGTACTAATTATGGGCAAATTCAACTTCTCCATTGGAACCCAGGAGTGCTATTGCGATAGCCCCATCTACTTTCAGGATTTGAGAGCCAGTCGCTTGTACTGTCAAACTTACTATGAACCCTAATGTGCATGCGAGAACTGAAAAACAACAAAAGACATAGAAACAAAGTTGAACACATTTGAAAATAAATGTCTGAGGAAAATACTTGGCATAGCATGGAATGAATTAAAAACAAGCTCGGAAATTAGAGAAATCACCAACCAACTTGGTAAATTTTGGTAGAAAGTTTATTTCACAGCAGTGAATATAATTTAGCTGAATCGGTTTGAAGCAATTGATATGTCATGCCATATAAGCATCAAAGGGGTTTTTTTTTTTGGTAAAATATCTCAAATAGCACTTTCATCATTAACCTTGTTAAAATAGACTGTAAATGAGAGGCTCTTGTTTCATTTATTCTTTGCTAATATGCCAAATATATAACATGAAATTTAGCAATGATAACACAGACAGAATTCATAGTAAGAGAACGAAAAAAAAGTATATGTTAAACATACCTTTTGAACAAGTTATCAAGCAAGTGACAGGCTTAAAATATCTAGCAATAACATTCTCTGAAGATGGCAAAATGGATAAAGAAATAGACTTTTGGTGTAACACAAAACAAAACAAATATTGGGACAACTAGCCCCTAAACTTCAGCACAAGATAGTAGCTATCTTCACAAAGTAGCATCTTATACAGTGTATATTCATTCCCATCTTGTTCTATCTGTGCCAAACATGGCAGCTCACAAATAAACATAAAAGTAAACTAGTCACCTCAGAGATGTCTTTTTCTTTTTTTTCCTTTCTTTCTTTTTTTTTTAAAGTTTTTATGTTCTACTTTTGTTCTGCTCTTGATAAAATTCTTTAATAAAAATGACATTTTACTTTTTTTAGCATCCTTATGTGTATCTACTTTTAAAATATTTAGTTGGTCGCTTGGTCAATTTCCTTCATTCATTCATTCTATGGCAATCCATAACATTCTGCTGCAGTTAAACATTGGAATGCAAAATTTGTGCATTTCACTTGTTATATAATTTCTGTATTTGTAATCAGTTTCCATCAACCTTGTTTTCTGTAGACCTTCATCATATATCCTGTATCTCGGTAGGATAGTGAATGGTTTTAATTCAGTTTTTTTGTTTTTCCTTTTGAATGCATTAATATCCAAGACATAAGAGTTTCATTTACCAGGCATTTCTATCAGATTTGCTTCTGCTGCCTTTGAAATTTTCCAGAGTCTGCCTGTAAGACAGCAAGTTTATTCTATAGTTATACTAGTTCCTGTCCTCTAACCTCTCCTGTTTGGGAGATTCTTCTGGTCAAATAACTACTACCATCCTAGCACTGAAGATTATAGGAGCATTCATGCTCTTCTACCAATGAAATCAGGAGACATATCAGGAGCATAAAGTTGTCAATTCAATTTATCTCCAAACCAAATGCATGCCAAAGATTGTTGCACTGGACCTCTAGGTACAAAACACAGTGAAATGTGATCATTCTAATGAATACATGAATGAAAAGAACACATTTTTTTCATTGCAGCACTAAGAATCAGGAGTCTCTGTGGTTAGAGTCCTCGTTCCTGGTTATAAGGGTTCACCCAGCCATTAAAAATAGGTACCAGAGATTTTTCTGGGAAGTAAAGGCAACCTGGCATGATACCGACCACATCACCAAAAAATGATCATAGAAAAATATGGTCATAACACCATATTCCCCAGATGTCTAACGAGGCATGGGGGGAAACTTCTTTTTTTTTTAACTAAAAATCCATTTTTATTTCATCCAATCACAAAAATTGCAACACATTTATTTTTCCTTTTTTATTTAGAGCAACAAGAGTTGACAGTTGACCCAATGTACCTAAGATGGTTGGGTCTGGCAGCAAGCAGTGGTGTTAATGGTGTTAGTGTTGATGCAGTTGGTAATGAGCTTATTAGCATCAACAAGGTACCAGACATCCTTCCAAGCCCGAAAGTCACAACTGGTCTGCCTGTGATTGCAAGTGCGGTAAAGCCAGACCTTTTTAAAGAATCAGCTGTGCTCATGAAGTCTGTACAATCGCTGCTCCCTCAGTACAAAGTTGTGATGTATGACCTGGGATTGTCAACTTCAGAGCAAGTTCTGGTAAGATAATCCTAGACTAAATTAGTTCCTTGCTAATCTCCCCTGTTCTGTAGAGTAATAAACATTGTTTGATTTTTTTATTAACTCCGGACCAATGCTGCTAATGTTTACCTCAATATGGTAGAGGTAAATCATCACTGTCACACACAAAAGTGTCTATATTTCTATGAATTTGGAAGTCTAAGTAGCCTATAACATATCAAACTATTTTAGAGTGAATTCCATTTTTTTAATTTGACTCATTCATTACTTTATACAAACTCAATTGAGCATTATTATGCTATACACATATATTCTCCATGTGGTGCAATATTATGGCACTTCTGCATGTGAAAGCTGAAAAACGTAGAAGGAGATTAAGAAAAATACTCAACACAATTTTAAGACAAATGCCTAAGAAAGATACTTTGCATTCAATGGAATGAATTCTGAAATAATAGAGATGGCCATGCACCATTTATCTCATCTACTATTAAGAGAAGAAGATGGACATATGTCAGGTATGTATTTAGAAGAAATAACCAGAGAATTACTAAGCAGACTCTCAAAATTGGGAACATCAGGTCAGAGGAAGAGATGATGACCTTGAGAAACACTGAAAAGAACTTTAACAAAAGAGGTAAGGTTGGCAGGCATAAATCTACTCTCTATAATTGAACAGTTCGCCCAGAACAGAGACAATTGGTGGGAGTCTTTACGAGTCATGTGTGCCATCTAATGGAAGTGGAAGGATGGAGAATCAAGTGCAATATTAACACTTTAGTTTGATATATAATATGATAGAGTTTAATTAAAGGCACCAAATACACAGAAGCTTGAGTGTAATGACATTAGGTAGGTTACAGACCTAAGACAGATAATTTCACCAAAACAGCCGCAGTAATTCTGAAGTTGAAGAGTTAATGAGACCTAGGGCAGTGTTTAGTGAATTAGAGACAAAAAGTTCAACCAACCTTAAATGGTTACCATAAATTGAAAATAAACATTTGACATAATTCTGACCCCCACCTCCCAAATATGTTGATAGTCATACAAATGTGGACACTGTCACCACTTTCCCTTTGCTTCACACTTAGTTTAAGATTGGGTCCTTCCTTTCCTTTGTTAATGACACAGTCCAGCATCAGTGCACTAATGTATAAATGTTGATATTTTTACCTAAGGTCCTTTATCAAATTAACCTAAAACTACAAGATAACAAACAAATGTTAATGGATGTGTGTGCGTTTTTTTTTTCCACTGCAGACCACATTTATTACATTTCTCATATTACTTGGCTATTGATCCAACAACCTATGTGCCGGGCTCGTACAATAGTGGTCTTTGCAAGTGTTTGTGAGCTGCTGTGTTGTGCTCCATTTATCCAGCCTAGATGAAAGATGCACTTTCTTAACATCATCAAGTGCCAAACATTCTAAAAAATTGTGCTCACAGTTTTACAATTACATGTGCACATCTGTGTGTATTGATTGTTCCAAGCACAAATAACTATCTAACTGTTCAGTTTATAGTCAGAATATCATTCTCTGTCATCTCTTTTTGGGGAACTATTTTCTTTTTGTCGTTGGGATTAAAACTGTGTGTTACCGAGGCCTCATTATGAGGGAGTTAAGAATGGTGACACTGTGACCTTCCAGGCATGTCGTAAGAGGCAACTAAGGAGGGTGATCGATGGTTTGACAAGCTGTCATTGTAAAAAGTATTGTTATGGAAACAGAGCCATAGATTTTAGAAGCAGTGATCTCGGCAATATGTGCCATTTTGACACACAAGGTTTCTGTTTTTGAGATTGTGGTTCTGCCCTATGTGCCGTCCTTGACTCGAAAGGATGATAGATAGATAGATTAAAACTGGTTTAAAAAATGTCTAGATTTTTCTAATTTCTTTTTTTTTTTTTTTTTAACTGTCCACTGTCCAGGCAAAATTTATAGGAAAAAAATCTACCTAGAACATCAAAACTCTTTTGATAGAAAATGAGAGTACCCCTGAAGTTGGAGAATATCTGCCTGTATGGTGATGGAAACACCTCAGTACACAGCTGCTTGTGTGAGAAATGGATATATCTCACAAAATTCAGTCCCTCTGGGCTTTCCAAGAAATATAAAGCTGGCATACGCTAACAATAAACAATTGTATGCGATAATTCTTTCTTTGTTATATGTACCAAATTGTCTATTTAATAATTATGTACCATCTTTAGTAATCAGCTGTTTATTTCATAATTATGTACCAGCTTTAGTAATCAGCTGTTTATTTCATAATTATGTACCAGCTTTAGTAATCAGCTGTTTATTTCATAATTATGTACCAGCTTTAGTAATCAGCTGTTTATTTCATAATTATGTACCAGCTTTAGTAATCAGCTTGTAACCGTCTGTTCCCTTTATGTAACGTCTGTACCCGTAGATGTAACCGTTTGTTCTTACTCAACAATATATATATATAAAATGACTGCAGGGCTACGCTTGATATAACTCTTCCACTTGTATAACAGAGCACCTTATGCCTGTTTATGCTCTCCTTAAATGACAACAGTCAATAATAACATTCCGTGACATCATCACGGATTCCTCGTATCACGAGTCCGAAGTTACCACAGGGTGCATCCGCACGATGAGCATGACTCGTGATACTGTCAATGGCCGGATCTTCTCTGACGATTTGGCCATTTCCCCTTTGACGTGTCGTTACTCCTTCGGACTTGTGTGCTCGCCCTGTTACCGCCGTTCTCTTCAAGCCGTCATGATCTGTAATTTTGTACTTCACGTTGTGTTGTGTTACTTCTCCGCGACTTATCCCTGCTCGTTCACTCGCTGGATCATTGCATAATTAAACTGCTTGAATGACTTAACAACAGTTCAATTGAACACAAAAAGATCTTTAATTACAAGTGCATGTCCGGAGCATACAGAACATTTACAATTTGACAAAACACACGTTAACATCAAGAATATGTGCAAACCTCATGGTTTTCGTACAACTCTTCCTTGAGGTTCTGACTATGGGAGTGATCAACCTGATCACCGAAAATCAATTTCATAGCAACGCTATTCATAACTTGACACGTCTCTATGGAAGTCTTTCTCGACGTTCCTTATGGTGTATGCGATCACTCATGATCACTTAAATAAATCAAATATTCATAGCAACGCTATTCATATCTTGACAAGTCTCTATGGAAGTCTTTCTCGACGTTCCTTATGGTGTGTGTGATCACTCATGATCACTTAAATAAATCAAATATTCATAGCAACGCTATTCATAACTTGACAAGTCTCTCTGGAAGTCTTTCTCGATGCTCCTTATGGTGTATGCGATCATTCATGATCATTAAAGTCAATTGTTCATGGTACAAGCTAATTCATAGCTTAACAAGTCTCTCTGAAATCTCTATATGGATTCCCATGTATGTGCAATCAAACATGATCACAAAAACAGTCACTTTTACACGGTAGAAGCTAAACACAGCTTCTCAGGTTTTCTGCCACGACTTCCTCAAAGTCGTCTACTGTTGGAGAAATTCCACATCTCCACCAGATTCACTGCGTTGACTGCCCTGATTCATAATCAGGTTATTTCAGATAAAGCAACCCTAGCTTCATCCGCTGCACTCAACATATGATCTCTCTACCCATCTAATTCTTCATGGTAGGAGCTAATTACAATTTTCCAACAAGATTACTGCATTGACTGCTCTGATTCATAATCAGTTGTGTTGCAGACCAAGCAATCTAACCTTATCCACTGCTCTCAACATATATCTTATTCTAACATCTAACACAGAACACTTACTAATTTACAAACACAAAAATCCTCTAATTCTTACAACTAACTATTGGCTACTGCCCTAAGAATAACCTAACTTCCAACTATTCAACTCATTCTCTCTAAGTCCACGGTCTCGACTGAATTTCTTCAACCGCCCGCATAGGACCACAGCAAAGATGCAACTGACTTAAACTCACCTTCTGTTTCTCATTTCCCCACTTCCCTGAAAACAGTTCACCCCAAATCATGCTTATTTGGTCCCTTCTCTTTATCTCCACTTATCTCCCCCCCTTCTATAGTCTGTTTCAGCTAAACTCTTATTTATGCTTTATTTTGCTTATCATCCCCTTTCTGTCTACTAATATAGCCTGTTTCAGCTACACTATTATTTATGCTCTGTTTCATTCATTCTCCTCTCCTATCCCCTGTTTCATGCTGTTTATTTCATAATAATGTACCATCTTTAGTAATCAGCTGTTTATTTCATAATTATGTACCATCTTTAGTAATCAGCTGTTTATTTCATAATTATGTACCAGCTTTAGTAATCAGCTGTTTATTTAATAATTATGTACCAGCTTTAGTAATCAGCTGTTTATTTAATAATTATGTACCATCTTTAGTAATCAGCTGTTTATTTAATAATTATGTACCATCTTCTGTAATCAGCTCACAAAGTACTGCAACAGTACATGGAATTGTGAGATCAACCAGTTCAGATTTGACAAATATCCATCTCATGTCAAGTACTTGAACATTCAGAGTTACAGGCCACTTTGTATTCAGGTAACATTTTGTGTAAATAATGTTGGAATTGTAACAATTTGTGTAATAACGGCTAGATATGTGGAAGCTGGAAAATAGCAAAAGAGATTGAGAAAAATTTTAACACTTTTGAAGATAAATGCCTAAGAAAGATACTCTGCGTACAATGAAATGAATTCAAAACTAATATAGGAATAAGAGAATTGGCCATGCAACCAACGATCTACAATTAGGAAGAGAAGATGGGCATATGTCGAGCATGTGTTTAGAAGAGATAACAAAATAATTTCAAAACATGTTTTTATTTGGGAAACAACAGGATACAGAAAAAAGAGAAAGACCTAGAGAGACACTGAAAAGGACATTGATAAAGGAAGCAAAATTGGCTGACATAGACTCATTGGGTAAGATCAAACATCTCACCCAGACAAGAGATGGATGAATGGAAAAAAAACTCTAAGAGCCCTATGTGACGTCCAGTGACAATGGAAGGATCAAGATATGTACATGTGCACAAAAAGGTGAGAGTAAAAGGTGACTAGGTATAATAGCTTATTTTTCAAAAATATCTTTTTTTATTTCTGGGAAAATACTCTAAAATGCAATTGATAAGAGTTGGATAATTCAATGTAGGAAGCTTCAAATTGTATTAGTTTCTGTATATAATATTGAATAAAATAGAACAAATATTACATGATGTGTGATTTGATTAGTTTAAAATCTATTCTAGTCTATCCATGAAACTAGTTTAATTGCAGTTGGGAATTCCCCATATTTGCTCCACCACTTGTCATAGCATTTCCTTGAACATGTTGGTAAATTCTGGCAAGGTCACTCTGTGCGTGTTTTACTGAAGCTTATTGTATTCTGAGATTTATTTTGAATCCCCAAAGAAGCTGTCTTTTTGAGTAGATGAAGAAGAATATGTTTGCTCTTTCTTTCACTAGCTTGCTAGTTATCTTCCCTCTGGGAGGTTAATGTTTATTTCTGTTTTTACCACCCTTGATTTAATATTCCTCCTCTCAGATGTGTCGTCCTTTATCGAACTGTGGTCATTGAGTTCCCACTAGCTCCTCCAATATTATCCTCTAGGTACCTGGGATTCTTGTTTTTGTGGGACAGCGGACCCTTACTAATCCATGAACATTGGAGGCTTCTTGATATCATATCCAATCATGTCTCAAGCATGAACTGAAAATGATCATGATCATGCTCCAAATGATCATGATCGAAAAATCACGTGCCGAAGGTCTATAAAAATTATGGGCACTAACACCATATTTCCTATACGCCACTAGGCATGACAGGGCTCTTTACTTCTTTTTATTTTTATGGAATGAAAATCTGACACAATAAGTACCAAGCAATTCATGAAACCTATTTAGAACAGCACCTCAGTGATCACTACATATTAAAGTCATATTTAACTCTACTATTATATTCTAACAACAGGTAGGATGAAAAAGGGCAGACCCAGAGACAATGAGAAGAAGTTTGATCAGGTAGACAAAGGCAGCAGGAATCAGCTCCCTCAATGAGATTGAGATGCTTGCACGGAACAGAGACAAATGGCAAGATTTTATAAAAGATCTTTGCAAGGACTGAGACTGCTAAGAAGAAAATTTTGTAAAAAAGAGAGTATGCATTATGGGTTGGCCACAGCTCAAAAGGTCAATAGATAGCTAGATAGATTATATTCTATTTCCCTCTAACCTGTTATCAGACTGACTCATTATTAAATTTAGCAGCACTGTTTTCTTCTTCTTTATTGTCAGTTATGAGCAGTTTAATCTTATTATTATCTTTCCAAGTGGGTTAATTTCTGCTGTTTGTTTCATTGTGTTTTTTTTTTTTTTTTTAAGGAAATGCTGAACAAGTATGGTGCTGTAATTTGGGCAGATGATGGCTATTACTTTGTGGATGGGAACTTGAGCTTAACTTTGAGTAGAGCTAAAGAATCTGGCATTCAGGGTTGGACAATCAAGGACCCAACCTCATCTTTCACCCACCTTACAATGTTCAAATTTTTCAATATGGACCAGGGATCATATTTTTTTCAGGTAATATTTTGAGTATCACTTTTTATTTCATAATAAAGTGAGGAGAGAAATGCTGTTTGTTTACAGACAGATCTCAGATGTATGAAGGAGTGAAATGTAGTGCGGTGCATGAAGGACAGCTTACAGAAGCATTTGAAATAAGAACAGGAGTAAGGCAGGGATGCCTTCTATTTCCATTTCTCTTTCTACTGGCCATAGATTGGATTATGAAAATAACTCAAAACAACAGAAATGGAATCCAGTGATCACTGACCAAGCAACTTGATGATTTAGACTTTGCTGATGATATAGCTCTCCTATCACACAACCATCAACAGATGCAAGATAAAATGAGCATACTTAATGAGAGATCACAACAGATGGGACTGAAAATAGAGATAAGACCAAAATTACGAGAATTAATGCATTTGGCAATAACCAAATAAAAATAGGAGAAATACATCTACTAGACATACAATCTTACATATATCTAGGCAGTAATATAGACAAAGAGGGAGGAACAGAAAATGATACCAAAATAAGGATACCAAAAGCAAGAGGAGCATTTGTTGCACTGGGAAACATATGGAAGTTCAGAGATATTTGGTTAAATACTAAAATAAAAATTTCAACTCTAATGTTAAGTCAGTCTTATTATATGGCTGTGAAACATGGAGAACAACTAAAATCTCTCTCTCTGCGATCAGGACTCAATCAGAGTAGGATACCAGACTCTCACATGAAGTCAGCTGTCAGGTTAAGTGTGTTGATTGCCCTCACCGACAGAACATCACAATTAGAGTCTGCCAGATCCACTCTGACTGAACACCCATTAAAACGTTGCACTGTGTTCTGCGCCAGTGGCCCAGTGCATCCGATTTCAGCCAGCATTTTATTCAGGTTTGCATTCCTTAGCCTTTGATTGTCCCCAATCTTCCTGCAAGGCAGCAGATGATCTTTTCTGTAGGGGGATTCTGCCCTTAGATGGTCGGCCCTCCCAGGTTTACAAGCACCATCTGCCCGAGTCACTAGAGGTGACTAACACAGACATGCACACACAACGATAGGAGATGTGACCAACACAGACATGCACACAGCGATATGAGGCATGACTAACACTGACACACATCAAGATATACGACACATGACTAACATAAACATGCACATAAAGATATGAGATATGACTGACATAGACATGCACACACAAAGATGTGACACATGCCTAACATAGACATGCACACAAAGATATGAGATATGACCAACATAGACATGCACACACAAAGATATGAGATGTGACTAACATAGCCATGCACACACAAGGATATGAGATGTGACATACACAGACATGCACACACAAAGATATGAGATATGACTAACATAAACATGCACACAAAGATATGAGATATCTAACCCAAACATGCACACACAAAGATATGACACATGACTAATACAGATACACGCTATGATATGAGACATGACTAAACACATACACACATAAAGATATGAGACATGATTAACACGGATACACGAAGATATGAGATATGACTAACATGACACACACCAAGATATGAGCCATGGCTAGCACAGAAACACATCAAGATATGAGCCATGGCTTCATGGAAAAACACCAAGAAATGAACCATGTCCAGCACAGAAACACATTAAGGTATCCATATGCTTGTGTTTGTTGTAGTACTCTTCTTAACGTGGGAATCATCGACATACGAGACGCAGGCCTTGTTTAACCGTTCACAAGTTTCGTTCAAACAGTTGTCCGGAGATTTGAGAGTGCAGTCTGACCCGTAGAACGTTCCCTTGCATGTACAGTTCCCGGTTGACTGTTCACAGGTGTCGTTGAAACAGTTGTCTGGACATTTGAGAGTGCAGTCTGATCCGTAGTATGTTTCCTTGCACATACAGTCTACTTTCCGGGTCACATATGATGTCACAGCCATCAGAACACGTCTGTTTGCACTGTAGCCCAAAATTACCATCGGGACAAGTGTCACTACAGGTGTAGCCAGGACGTTTACATTGTATGCATTTTCCGGATTTTTCTTCACATAAAGGACAGGCACTAAGACGAGACCCGGAGCAGTCGTGTCCATAGATCCCATGTGAACAGTTGCCGTGACACATACCGATGATGACGTTGTAGCCTTTGAAGCGCCCACTGCACAAAACAGCCAAGAATGCCCGTCCAGACAATAGGTGTCTGTAAATGTTTGCACCTCACTCACCGTCAGTGCACTGTCGGCCTGCGAAATAATCGGTGCGAACTCAATCTTAATGTGTGCCATCATCGCTTGTGTGGTGACTACAATAGTGTTCACAGAAATGTTTGGGTATGATAAATCATTATACTGGAATACTACACCGCCACTGTCAGAGAAAGCCTGTAGAGTGGCATTCTTTACCTGAATCATAGTGCTAGCTCGATGATAAATTCGAATGGTGTGAGTCTTCTGGGGCGTGGCATAGTTCAGATACCAGTAAACAGAATTGGTTCCACTTCTCAATTATGTGTGTGTGTGCAGTCATTGTCATAGAGATTGGTCTTTGTTTTGCCATTAACTGCGGCCTCTGGTCCACAACCGTCTCCTGTATAACAAGCATTAAATGTGTCGGTCTGGTTTGTGGTCTGTTTGAGAGCCACATTCCGACCCCCGTCAATGTAGATGGAGCAGATATTTGCAACTATCGCCCCTTCAATCCGTAACTTGTTGATCAGACCAGCCCCAGAGCAAAAGACATCAATCTTGTGCGAACTAACTACAAACCTTGATTCATTGTTACATGAGGCAGAACCATTTAGTTTTACCGTGAAACTGTCCGGATATGTTAAGTCATTCACATAAATCCTAAACCAGGAGAATGGCAAAGATTGATTAAGAGTTGCCTCAACTGATGTAGAATCCGTGTCCTGATTACATGTGGTGTCGTTGTTATCAGACAGGAAAGTAGGTTCAGATTTTTGG
Source organism: Megaustenia siamemsis (assembly GCA_032433765.1). Taxonomy (NCBI): domain Eukaryota; kingdom Metazoa; phylum Mollusca; class Gastropoda; order Stylommatophora; family Ariophantidae; genus Megaustenia; species Megaustenia siamemsis. Next base: position 30,104,479 of record JAVIAB010000088.1, on the reverse strand, counting down.
GCGTATTTGTAAACGAGATCCAAGTACTGACACTGGGGTCCGAAATATTCGTGCTGACAACTGTCATTGTTTGGGCATGTCCCTGTAGTTCTGTCACAAACTGAGTCATTATAGCAGTGACATTTTAACGTTCAAATCGCCCCAAACCAACCGGTTGCACAAATTAGGTCATTAACTTCCAAGGTCGCGAACGAAGCCAGCAGAATAAAGACTTGATCTACAGCGGTGGTTAACGAACTGTGTACAAACATTTATTATCAAACCTGTGGTTACATCTCTAAAAATCCGGCAACTCGCTATGATAACAGATAGCGTGATGTTCAAAGTCAACATTGTTTAAACCATGGCTCGGACGCTAACAAGCTTCCATCTTGGTGCGTCCCATAACCACAACTAAAATGACAATCATGAAGATAAAGACTTTCATTAATGGATGCTTATGAAGAATAAAAGGTATGGAAATGGCAGGACAAAATCACTAACATAGAATTATGGAAATGTACCAGTCAAATACCAGTGGATAAAGAGATAAGCAAAGATGATCGCGCTGGATAGGACACACACTGCGGAAGCCAACTGAGTGTATTACACAACAGGCTCTTTTTTGCAATCCCCAGGAAATGAAAATTACCCAATGTCTGGAGAATGAAGACTTCCTACTCAATGACTGGAGAATGAAGACTTCCTACTCAATGACTGGAGAATGAAGACTTCCTACTCAATGACTGGAGAATGAAGACTTCTTACTCAATGACTGGAGAATGAAGACTTCTTACTCAATGACTGGAGAATGAAGACTTCTTAGTCAATGACTGGAGAATGAAGACTTCTTACTCAATGACTGGAGAATGAAGACTTCTTACCCAATGACTGGAGAATGAAGACTTCTTACCCAATGACTGGAGAATGAAGACTTCTTACTCAATGACTGGAGAATGAAGACTTCTTAGTCAATGACTGGAGAATGAAGACTTCCTACTCAATGACTGGAGAATGAAGACTTCTTACTCAATGACTGGAGAATGAAGACTTCTTACCCAATGACTGGAGAATGAAGACTTCCTACTCAATGACTGGAGAATGAAGACTTCTTACTCAATGACGAGAATGAAGACTTCTTACCCAATGACTGGAGAATGAAGACTTCTTACTCAATGACTGGAGAATGAAGACTTCTTACTCAATGACTGGAGAATGAAGACTTCCTACTCAATGACTGGAGAATGAAGACTTCTTACTCAATGACTGGAGAATGAAGACTTCTTACTCAATGACGAGAATGAAGACTTCTTACCCAATGACTGGAGAATGAAGACTTCTTACTCAATGACTGGAGAATGAAGACTTCTTACTCAATGACTGGAGAATGAAGACTTCTTACTCAATGACTGGAGAATGAAGACTTCTTACTCAATGACGAGAATGAAGACTTCTTACCCAATGACTGGAGATTGAAGACTTCTTACCCAATGACTGGAGAATGAAGACTTCTTACCCAATGACTAGAGATAATAAAGACTCCCTGCTCTGTGACTGGACAATAAAGACTCCCAAATCAGTGGCCGGACAATAAAGACTCCCAAATCAGTGGCCGGACAATAAAGACTCCCAAATCAGTGGCTGGAAAGTAAAGACTCCCTGCTCTGTGACTGGACAATAAAGACTCCCAAATCAGTGGCCGGACAATAAAGACTCCCAAATCAGTGGCTGGAAAGTAAAGACTCCCTGCTCTGTGACTGGACAATAAAGACTCCCAAATCAGTGGCCGGACAATAGACTCCCAAATCAGTAGCCGGACAATAAAGACTCCCAAATCAGTGGCAGGAGAGTAAAGACTTCCTACTCCATGACTGGAGAATGAAGACTCCGTACTCACTAGTCTGCAGTGGTTTTTTTTTTTTTTACGTCCTTCTAAAGTTACTTCAGCACAAACCCCATAGCAGTGCTGACCTTCCTTGAGTGCATGAACTCTAGATCCTATTTTTCAGGTGGCTGGATGTATCACAGATGCTGTTTGCAGCATTCACATGATCCTAATTCCATGAGTGAAAATCAAACCATTTTTTGTTTAACTGTCTCTAAATAACATCAAGTTCATTCATTTATACTTTGTAGAAGTGTTCTTATCAGCTGCTGGAGAAAGTGATAGATATGTCAAATTGGCCTACCCACTAATATGGGGCTCTTTTGATTATGTTATGTTTTGTTTACACTTAAACCGTTTTATTTGTTACCGTTCTTTGTTTGTGGCCTTATTTTCTGGGTGTAGCCCTGGTGGGGCTTTACTTCAATAATGTTTACATGCATAATAGGCACAGGTGTAAACTGCAGGTGTCTCAATGATGATTTTATTACGGTGGTTATAACAAACAGAGTGACATCTTTATGAGAGATCTTGCTGTAGATAATCAATCATTGTTCATATTATAACATGAAAGATGTTTGATGAAGAACTTATTCAACTTTCATTACATAATGTTGTAGCTTGTATAGGCTTTGGAGACTGTATATAAGGTTAAAACTTCCTCTTTCTTTACTTTCTCTTGTGTTGAAGTATTGGGAATAGCTGTCCCTATATTTGGTTTGCCTTGTTGTTTCATATGTCTATTTCTTTGTCAATTTTACCATCTTCAGAGAATGTTGTTCCCAGATATTTAAAGTTTGGTTGCTTTTAGCTATGTTTAATGTCTTCTTTTGTCTTCCTATTGATATAACTTCTTTGTTTTTTTTCATTGTTTATTTTCATGTTATTTATTTTGCTTTATTCAAGTTATCAAGTTCTAAAAGTACACCTTCTTCAATTTTAAGCATATATTGAATACCTGTCCTTTAACTGGAATATTTCAACAGCAAAACTTTTGAAAGAGAGGTCCACAATGTCAGTCATTTTAAGCTTTTTATCCCATACCTTTAGTACATTGGGGATATATTGTGGACTGGAGAATATAGGCGGCATGTCTGGTGCAGCTGCTATGATGTAATTGTTTTTTATCAACCAAATTAGACAAATCTATCTATCTATCTTTCGTTCGCCTGAAGCATTGTCTATATCTGCAATGTCGTTTCCTGTATAAATGTTACTGTCTTTTGTAATTCTTGCAGTGGCCCATATAGTTTTGTCTGTAGTGTTGTATCTATGGGCCAATGGATTTTCCTCAGTCTACTATATTCAGTGCAGTCTTGAAGTATGTGTTCAGCAGTCTGGGGCGCCTGTCCACATGTACAAGTAGTTGAGGTGCCGATCTTGAATTTTGTATACATGTGACTATGGAGTCGATTGTGTCCTGTTCTGAGACGTATAATGATAACTTGTTCATATCTATTCATATTATAAAAGGCATCCTGATTTGGGGCTTGTGGTCCTCTGATTGATTTGATTATCTGTTTCTTATGATGGTATGTAACAGGTGTATCTAGTTGTGTGCCTGTTGAACCTTCCTTTGCCAACTGATCTGCTTTCTCATTTCCTGGTATTCCACAGTGAGATGGGATCCACTGCAGGGCAACCCTGTGGTGCTTGCAGAGTTCAGTCAATAAGGTCTGCAGATGTGGTAATTTTCTGGATTGTAGTGCCTGGAGTACTGATCTTGCATCTGTCAAAAACACTACAGGCTGCGGGCTAAGATTAATGTTCAGCAGTTTTTCTATTGCTAACTTTATTGCTTGTATTTCTGCATCATAATTGTGACAATATTTCCCTGTTGCTATTTTATTCATATCCCTAGTGTTATTTGGGTATTCTATATATGCACCTGCTCCCCCATTTTTTACTGCATTCTGTGCTGATCCATCTGTATACACACGAATCCATAGGTCTTGTGGGTATTCTTCATCCAGGAAACTGAGAGTTATTGTTTTTCGCTGTAGACTATTCTGTTCCTCTTTATCAACTATTCCTTTCACTTCTGTCCGTATTTGAACTGATAATCCAGATTCCTCTGTCCAGGGAGTCTGTTCTGGTATGGGCAGTAGGGGGTTAACAGCTCTTGGCATGTCTGGTGTTTGTCTACTAATACGCTTGGCTTGGTGGATAAAACTGCTTCTCTTAAGTCGTCCCAATGCAAGATTTTGGAATCGGTCCTTCATTGGATGTCTCGGCATGCAAGCAAATTTTTCTGCCTGTATCAGCACCTTTGTGTCCCTCCGTTCTCTCAGTGCTGGTATCCTCCACAATTTCTCCATCTCTAATATTGGTGTTGATTTCATTGCTCCTGTGATGACCCTAAGTGCCTGGTTTTGTACTTTATCCAGTTCTTGAAGTGTGGTGTTTGATGCTGAACACCATGCAGATGATCCATATTCTAAATGTGGGCGTATACTCTGTTGGTAAACTTTACTGAGTATTTTCCCACTCGCACCCCACGTAGTTCCACGTAATTTATTAGACAAATATTTTGACCCTACCTTGATTCAAATTATTTGAAATTGCCAATGACTTCATAATACAGAAATGCTGTACTGGTGACAAAGGCATTAAAGAGACATTCAGATCTCATTTGACAGACCTTGATTTTGCAGACAACATAGTAGTTGTCTATCCGTAGCTATGTGAACATGATGCAAGAAAAAAAAAATAAGTTCCCTGACTATCATCAATGGCTAGGAAAATAGGACTTGAGATCAATCAAGAGAAGGTGAAAGCAATAAAAAATCAAATTCGTCCAGAAGAAAAAATATGCCTGGAAGGAAAAGCAGTGAAAGAAGTAGATCACTTTGTATATTTTCGAAGCCGCACAGATCAAGGAGACACCAAGAAAGAAATTAGAATCAGAATAACAAAGGCAGCAATGACTTTCGGAAACCTTGATAAAATATGGTAATCAAAATTACCAAGCACAAAAACAAAGCTCAGAATTTTCAAATTAAATGTATTGTCCAGCCTTACTTATGCTTGCAAGAACTGGAAAACAACTAAAGAAATAGAAAATAAATTAGATGCATTTGAAAATAAATACATCAGAAAAATTCTTCATATACCATGAAATTCAAGACTGGTGCAGAAATGAGAAAAATAGAAAAGCATCCAAAAAATGTCATCTATAATCAAGAAAAGACAATGATCATGTGTTGGCCATGTGATGAGAAGAGATGACAAGAGAATCTCAAAGCTAGCCATTAAATAGAAATCAGAGGGTAAAAGAAAACAATGCCGACCTAGAGAAAATTAAAATAAGAACATTGAGATGATAAACAACAAAAGCAGGCATCAGCTCCCATGCCATGGTTGAGATTTTTGTCCAGAACAGGGACGTGTGGCAAGATACAATACAGGTTCTGTGTAATGTCTGACTCTTGGTAACAAAGATGGTCCAACATCATCATCAAGTACCACGCCTGCTGGCGTTGGTGATCATGTCTCTCCATAACTTTCAATCTTAACAATTATTTATCATTTCTGTTCTTGACCTTCTGCCAAGTCATTCTCTTAAGCTGTCTGGTATCTTTTCTCCTTGCTTCTCTCTATCTCTTCATCCTTCAATTTTCCCAGTTGTCACAATATATTCCTGCTGTTCCCTTCTCATTACATGGCCAAAAAATTATGATTGTTTCTTCCTAATATTGAATAATATATAAATCTTTTCTTGATTTGGCCTCTTTCAGAACGTTTTCATTACTCTTCTTAGTTGTCCATGGTATTCTCAACATTCTTCTGTAAAACCACATTTCTACAGCCTCCAGTGATTTTCTTGTCTGTTGTCCATGATTCACATCCATATGTTAAGACTGGCTCTACATAACATTTAAGACCTCTTTTTCTTGTTTCTATTGTCAAAAATGGATTGCACAGTATCTTCCTCATTTTTTGGAAAGCTGCTTTTGCCTGAGCCATTCTGCATCTCACCTCTGTTGTACATGTATCATCTGAGGTTAACAATGTTCCTGGATATTTAAGTTCATTTACCTGTTTTAATATTGTTCCACTTGTCTTTATTGTGCATTGTGGTGATGTCTTTTTCTTTGTTGTTACCATTACCTCTGTCTTTTAGCTATTAAGGCTGAGTCCTTTATTTTTACTTTCTTTCACTATAATGTCTAACATTTCTTGTAACTCATTTTCACTCTTAGTGATTAAGACTGTATCATCAGCATACCTTAGATTATTTATATTATGACCTCCAATTGTTATTCCAAGCATGCCCCTTATGGATCTTAAAATAATCTCACTATACATATTAAACAAATCTGGTGACAGCACACAACCTTGCCTAACACCCTTTTTTATTTGTTGATACATTTCCAATTGATTTCCAGTTCTTATGGTCACTGCTTGTTGCCAGTACATGTTCTTTATTATTCTTATATCTTTGCTATAACATGTATCTACTACTTTGATCTACCATAACATGTATCTACTACTTTGATCTACCACAACATGTATCTACTACTTTGATCTACCATAACATGTATCTACTACTTTGATCTACCACAACATGTATCTACTACTTTGATCTACCATAACAAGTATCTACTTTGATCTACCATAACATGTATCTACTACTTTGATCTACCATAACATGTATCTACTACTTTGATCTACCATAACGTGTATCTACTACTTTGATCTACCATAACATGTATCTACTACTTTGATCTACCATAACAAGTATCTACTACTTTGATCTACCATAACATGTATCTACTACTTTGATCTACCATAACATGTATCTACTACTTTGATCTACCATAACATGTATCTACTACTTTGATCTACCATAACAAGTATCTACTACTTTGATCTACCATAACATGTATCTACTACTTTGATCTACCATAACATGTATCTACTACTTTGATCTACCATAACATGTATCTACTACTTTGATCTACCATAACATGTATGACAATTCTAATTGGTATAATAGGATATGGGAGAATTCATCTCCCACTTCTTCTGCTGAAAAGTGCAATAAAAGCTGGTAACAGACTACCTGCTTGTCAGTCAAGATTGCAATTTTTGTGATTTCTGAAAATTATTGACAATTTCGTAACAAACAACACAAGAAGAGATAGATTACCAAATGAAACCATAAGAAAAATAGTAGGAACAAAACCCTGACAAGAATATATAGAACAACAACAACTCAACTGGTTTGGCCACCTGGTCAGAATGAATCCTTATCAATCACCATCAAGGGCGTTCTTCTCAAGAATGCATGGAAAAAGACCAAGAGGAAGACCCAGAAGAAGATGGATAGATGCAGTGACAGAAACATGTAACAACAAAGGAAAATCACTAATTCAGACAGTTCGAGCAGCTCAAGAACGACAAATGATATAAACCATGACACCTTTTAGGTATCAGTGAAAAGAGAAAAGAAGAAAGATTGAAAATTTCAAACATCAAGATGATTGTGGTTCTTTTTTTTTTATTATTATTATTTTATTATTGTTATTTGCCTTTATTGGGCTTGAATGTGTTTATTAATTGTCTGTTCTGTAATCCCTAGACTTGAGCTTTGACATTTGAAACACACATAAGCTTACATTGTAAATTATTCACACTGTCATTCTATTAGGTTATATTAAGCAGAACAGCATTCTATTTAATTATTCAATCTTGTGATAGTTGTGTTTTAAAATTTGCACTGCTGGTAGTATTGTCTAAAAAACAAAACTTGAATTCTCATGAATTTGTTTGTTTAAACAGTATAAATCTATGCTTGTAGTTTATTATAAATGTTAATAAAATACTCAATCAAAAGTCCTTTTTTTTTTAAATATGTGTGCTGCATGACCGCATACAAGGGAGCTGCAATAGCTCAGTGGTCAGTGAGCTGGACTACAAAGGACAGAGAGCTTCTGGATTCACCCATCCATTAATGGGTACCGGATTTTTTCTGGGAAAGTAAAGCTGCATGTGCATAATACCGACCCCAAAATCATATGCCCGAAGGTCTATAAAAATTATAGTCACTAACACCACATTCCCTATACGCCACTTAACGTGACAGGGTTTTTACTTTACTTTTACTTATGACCACATACAAGTTTGGATGCTGCTAGGAAACTTTTAATTTAAAATATTTTTGAGGCACATATTAGTTGAGAAATATTACAGGGAACAGTAAACTCAATGAATCCAAGTCTCTCCTTGCTTCTTTAAAGAATATTTGAACTTCTCTGCAAGAGTAAATAGAAGTTTCTTTGTAGATCAGCATCAAGGTTTTAGCTATTAAAATGAAGATATGATGGTAGCCGCATTCCTGAAATGTTTTTTTTTTTTAAATAGTGGACAGCTGTTGCATCAGACTTTAATCTGTGCTTTGAAAGGTTACAAATTAATGGCTGTGACATATTTCACATAATAGCTGGTATGACTGTGAAGGTTAGTGGGAACATATTGATCATGTTTACAGCGGAGATGCAAATCACTCAATAAATATCTTTTACATGACCTTTTCACATTTGTTTCTTTGTGAGGGTATTTTGCACTTTTAGACAGTTGGACATTGATTTTTTTGTTTTAATTTTATTCTTACATATGTGTCCCTTTTCTGAAAATTATTAAAAGGTTTAAACGTTTCTTTCCATTATACCAGAAAACAAATGACGAAGGAATGGGTTTCGAAACATTGATCAATTAGCTTAATGAGGGGTCAAAATAAGTACACTGTATCAGAATTTAGCCTGCAGTTGTTATTTTAATTATACTTTTACACAGATACATATATAGTAGTAGTAGTGGCCTCTGTATCAGTCATAGTTGAGTATGGATTTTGCAGCTCCCTTAGAAATGTTAATTTTTTCTTTTCTTTCGCTGTGTATTTCTTTTACTATGAATCTGTCTGCTTTTTGTTTTGAGTTGGTGTTTTAGAGTGTTTCCAAAGATTGCGGTCTGCAGCTACTTTTTCCCAGGCTGCAGGGTTTATATTCAGTTTTCATGTCATGTTTACATGCGTCTATAAATCAGAGTTTTGGGAGCCCCCTAGTTCTTTTTCCAGCTGCTAGTTGTCCACAGAGTACATAGATAATAGGATGGATTATAAGTAAAAAAATAAAACAAACACGTAAAGTAGCCCGTTACGCCAAGTGGTGTATAGGGATTATGGTGTTAGTGACCATAATTGCTACAGACCTTCAGCACATGATTTTTGGGGTAATGTGATCGGTATTACACCCGTGCTGCTTTACTTTCCCAGAAAAAATATGGTATCCATTTAAGGCTGGATGAATCTGGAAGCCATCGATCAGGATCAAACCCGACCTCTAGTCCTTTGTAGCCCAATTTACTAACCACTGAGCTATTGTGGCTCCCAGGATGGATTATAGATTATCTTAATTCTGGTGCACAATTGCTTGTTTTAATATTAAAGTGACATTTTAGTTCTAATCTTGGACATTTTCAGTATTTTCCCCCATATGGAGGGGGAGGAATGTTCTGGAACACTCAGTGTAAATTGGAAATGTCATTAGTCAAAAGTAGCATAATATATTGAGGTCTATATGCAAGATTATGAGCAGCCACCACAAAGTGGGAAATAGCCAACAGTAGCCTATAGAGTATGCAAGGTTATTGGGTATGTAATAGTCTAGATTTAGTGAAACATAAGAAATGACAGCATAGTATTTTCATCACGTACAATCATTTCATAACTGAAGAATCCTAACTTGACCGATCATAAGTCGAGGTGTGTCTACTATTCTACCAAAACCTTTAATTAATTATCACTTCCTCTATATATTCTACCAAAACCTTTAATTAATTATCACTTCCTCTTTGCAGCATGCTGTAGAGTCATCCCACCTTGCCATCTACAACACTGAGAAGATTGCCAAAGACTTGATGTTACCGTGGGTAAAATGTGCTCTACTAGAACAATGCATCAGTCCCCCAGGTGCTCAGAACTCTGGGTGTAACTACTTCAGACGTCCCCTGTACAAGTACACCGGCTGCCACCGTTATGACATGTCTGCCCTCAACATTATCTTAGGCCAGGCATTCAAGTTTGATGAGGAGCCTTACACCAGCAGAGAAAAGGTGTTTGGGAGTCTGTTGGATGACCAGATGCGGGTAGAAAACAAAACTAGACCACAGTATGAAATGAACTTTGCGGTGAACCCGCAAGGAAGAATATAACTGTCGTGTACGCACAATAGTGCCCATATATTGCAGGGGACCAATATGGGAGCGAAGAATTATAGCACTGTAACCTGCCATATATGGCATAAGAGGTGACTAAGAGGATTGTATGTGGGGGCTGGTTACCCCCATACTGTAAAAAATTTAAGCTGAAAAAAAAACAAATTTCTGAAGGAAATTGTTGAAGACCTGTGCTCCATGAGGAACTCAAGGCTTGGTAATGAAATATGCTAGGTGACTGTAAAGTCCACTTGTGCTGTGAGAGATGATAAACATAGCGTATTCTGTTGTATTTTATTATCAGCAGCCTTTGTGTACATCCAGCTATATCAGCTCAACCCAGCCATCTTTCATCAAAGTCATCTTGAATTCATTAACAAAACTTAATATCTTACATATTTCTGACATTATGGCCATCCTAAAGAAGGAAATGTTTTTTTTTTTTTGGTCAGTATAAGATATCTAAGAATTGCAAAAAACAGAACGACTTGGAAAGTGTTTGTTGAAGACCTATGCTCCACTGGGAGCTAAAAGGTAGAAGAATAAGATAAGATATCTATCCAATTACTCCTAACAGCAAATCAACTGGGTGCCATATGCTGTGATATCATTTGATTGAATTGCGTACTAACCATATTTCAGTGGCAGTTCACTTTCTTTCTAAAACCTCTCAAGATGGGATATGACTTTGTAGCCACCATCTTTCTGGTGGTATTACTATTTTTTTTTTCCTTTAAATTTTGTAAATGATGGAATTACCTTTTCTTATGCATCTCATACCTTGCATTAAATGTTGTGGTTCTACTATTGAGTATGTTTGCATCAAAACTTGCCATAAAAAAGTAACAGAACATGATTTATAAATATGAAGCTAAAATTAATACAAAAATATGAAGCTGTGTAGCATGGCGGCTCTTGTATGTCTATTCATGAACTGGAAATCACGGATTCTTTCTCAAATGAACATGCTTCAATTAATCATGTTATAAAAATGTGTACCTGACTTGCTGAGTTTAGGAGATAAATGTCAGTAAGGAAGATCACTGCTCCCATCATCTTCAAATGCTGCAGCGCAATCCTTCACGTGCCTACTTTGTATGTGATAGTACTACCTTACTTTACTCAAGGGTGATTAAAATACAAAGTAAAGAGTCATTGACAAAATGGCACCTTCATTAATTAATAAAGAAATCACAGTAGAAACAATGAATAACAAGAAATCATATTAGAAGCTGTGATTAACAAAGAAATTACAGTAGAAACAATGAATAACAAAGAAATCATATTAGAAGCTGTGATTAACAAAGAAATTACAGTAGAAACAATGAATAACAAAGAAATCATATTAGAAGCTGTGATTAACAAAGAAATTACAGTAGAAACAATGAATAACAAAGAAATCACAACAGAGGCTAAAGAGTGCTCTTGAACACAGTCTTTATCCCAATGTTGCGCAATTAATGTCACAATAAGATCAATACTACCAATATGAAATATAACAAGATATGATGGGAATAATCTTGAGCATGGAGGCAAAATTGGAATAGAAAAGCTAAGAAGATATTACTCCTCTGGAATAGACATAGAAAAACACAACAAATTAAACCTAGATTACAGTTCCTATCTGTGGGACATTTTTTCACGATGCCGTTGTAAAAATGACTACCACTTAAATGTAACATCTGGGTTTCCAAAAATAGTATTTCTTCGAGAATCAGATGCAAATCATTTCCTGGGTTACTTTAGATTTATGTCCTGAAATTCAAATGCATGGTGCCATGACTGCTAGAGGTGTTATGTTGTCTATTCGCACTGTTGCCTTCAGCCCATCTGTATTTTCAGCTCCCTCAAAGCATTATTCACTGTCATCCCATGTTACAAAGGTTTCTTCTTGCATTCCCTTTCTCCTCCTCCTTCCCCCCGTCAAAAAAAGAAGATGGGGTTTAATTGGTGATATTAATTTTAAAAAATTAAATTAAAAAACCAACCCCTTTTCTACAATACAGTTGTACTTTACACCACACTTTCTACAATACCATTGTACTTTACACCACACTTTTTACAATACCATTGTACTTTACACCACACTTTTTACAATACCATTGTACTTTACACCACACTTTTTACAATACCATTGTACTTTACACCACACTTTTTACAATACCATTGTACTTTACACCACACTTTTTACAATACCATTGTACTTTACACCACACTTTTTACAATACCATTGTACTTTACACCACACTTTTTACAATACCATTGTACTTTACACCACTTTTGGGAAAAAAGATCCAACATCAAAGGAAATGAATTCAACACTCATGGGTTACCAGATGTATTAAGAAGGTGTAGAGAGAGGGGGTGACCATGCCTGCAGCAGTCTGTCAAATTTCAAGAATTTGTGTTTTTTGAGGCAGTAATTTTTATAACGGAGTTGTAATTCAGGGTCAAGACATAAAAAAACTAAACACAATCCAGACAGCTTTCAATAAACAAAATACCAAGATGACATCCTTGAGGAAAATTTATAAATGGAATTTCAGAAACACTTGAAAACATAAAAATAGAAAAGGATAAACAAGAGCTAAAGTCATCAATTATCTGTGCCTTTGATGCTAAAAGACAAATGAGGAAAGAAAGAAGGAAAAAGTTTTGAAACTTTGAACAATTAGTTCATTGAGAGTTTACAAATAGGATAACGTTTTCTGATATTGACTGCCATGCTGGTTGTTTTAATATGTTAAAGTGTGCACGTGGATGAATTAAAGTAACATCACTTTGATCATACATTTGTTCTAAAGATACAGCTCTATGCTTATTTCCTATAAGCATAACTGTATGTAACAAAATGTATTCCTTAGAATCCAGAAATGAGAGGTTTAGTGGGTAAATAAGAGGATTTATCAACCCACGCAGAGCTTTGAGTCGTCGGTTGCTGGACGCTGCTGAGGAGGGGATCTGAGCACATCTGGATATTTTTGGAGTGCAATGATGATGACCCACAAATAACTCTGTATTCATTACAGGCATAACTCTACTCCCATTCTCATTGCGTTTAAACTCCTTCAAGTTTGTGTATACTACCAAAGTAATGTTAATATGTTCATTGCCCATGAAGACAAGTAAATGTCTGTAATTATAACTCCTGTATATATCTTCAGTCCTCTGTTGTTGTGTCCCAATGCTAGTCAATGTATGTGCTGTAAAGGCACTTTGTGATTTTGCTTGTTTTCTACTTGAAACAATTCGCCACTAAAATTCTATTCTATTCTCCTTCTTCTTCTTCATCCATGGCCTCAGATTGAGAATGCTACCCTAATGAGTTACCTGTGTCATTGACTGAAAGTGACTGCCATGGCTAAATAGTTCAACATATTTACCTCTAGAACCATTTGCTGAAGTCAGATGTGCTGGCCCAAAAGACGCATATATAACAGTTTAACTGCAAACCACAACACAACGCAGACATGCTCACTTAACGTCGTTTTAAGGGCGGATGATGAAGAGGTCTGATCTTTTAGTCATCGGGTGAATACAAACGAACGAACCTTTAGAACCTAGTTAGTTCTACCAGTTCAGACATAATTGATTTCTCTAGCAGTGAGAACTATATGGTTTCTTCAAGTCTCAATAACTATTTTATCATTAATTAAAACCTATTACTTTATATTTATTATTCTTGTGGCACAAAGCTACCACGATTAATCTCTGTCTTTTGTTTTATTTTGACTTCAGTTTCTCTGTCCATTCTCTCAATGTCAGGGTCACCTGAAACTGTCAGCGTGACTAGATCACTTCTCCCAAAAAGAAGTGCTCATATAGGTCTCTCTAATGCGTTCAGTTATCCTAATTTTGAGATCTTGATAATCAAAATATTGTTAAAAGCATGCATTTCTATACTGGTTCACTTTGCTTCCAAATATGTTACTTAGACATTTGCTTGGGAAGATTCTGTGAGGAATTATTTAATGTGCTGCTTTTATTTTTTATGCTGCCTGTGTAATCATACTTAATGTATATGCTCAGGTAAGGAGGGATAGTTGTTATTTATTATTTCAATTGATTATAGACTGTTGTATGGAATATGTTTATAGCATATTGATTTTTCTGAAGGAAAAATTGATAATTTTTATACATTTTTATATTTATTATAAATTTCTGTATGATGCAAAAACATTGGCAGTGAACAAGCTTATAGACGCGGAACACATTCTTAAGTCTCATAACTCATATATTTCAATACAAGAAAGGTTCTGAGTAACAGGACTTTTAACTCTGGAGGAACTGTGACCACTATGAAGTATAATGTCTAAATCAGTGTTAATGTTTACAATTTCAAAAAGAAGAGACTGAGGATTTTTTAAAAATATATTTGGGAAACAGTTAATGCACTTGAGATGTGAGTGTACAATCTGAAAATTGAAAATTGTTAATGGAAAGAGAAGCAAACAAGTTCATTGTGAGTACTGAAAGATAAGAATGAGGAGAAAAAATATTTATGTCTTGGCATCATGTTGAAAGCTGTACTTGAGTGAAAGATTGGTCAGGCAGAGTTATCTCCTATTATGAAATTATCATTACTTTTGACATTAGTGGCAGGAGGTTGTGTCTAAGCAGCGTCAACCATATCATTTCAGTCATGGTTGTGGCATAGAAACTTGAACTTTGTGGTTGAAAGTAGTTTACAAATTAATGGTTACAGTTGTTGACACTCACCCAATGATTGCCACTTAATTGTTTGTTATCTTTATAGGACATGAATGATTGTGTTTTGTTATAGTTTGCAGCAAGATCCTGTATTTGTGTGTGTGTGTCCAACACAATTTTAGCACTGTATAAATTTGTCAGTAGGTTGTCTTTCCTTCTTTGATCTCTACTCATTTAATTAGGGTCTCAATCAGTTCTGGCTCTCTCATTTATCTGGTCGATCAGGAGTGCTTAGTGAGAAAAACAGATGTATCTATAATCAACACCTTACAGGAACAATCAGCCTTCATATACTTCAAGAATTGCTGGAATGGGCAGTGAATTAGATGGGAATGTCCTGACTGCAGTAAAACTGATTCCATGAATAGAATAGGACCACTGATATTTGTCACGAGCAATCGGTTATAACTTTCAGGAGAATGTGATTGATATGGCTCATTACATTAGGAAACTATAAGTCATCAAAGATCCATGCAGGTCTCTCTCCATTACATTCAGTCATGAAATATGCTCTCATGTGGGAATGTCGAATGTATTGTGAATTTACATGCAGACCTCAAGTTTTATCCATACAGATGATGTTACAGAAACTTATTAATCAAAGTAAAATGTTAAACATTGCTCTTTGTAATTCTAACCCTGGATTGCAATACCTGTCTGTGGGTCTCGTTTTCACAATACTGTAGTAAAAATTAATACCATTTAAATGTTACATTTGGAGTTCCATAAATAGTATTTTCTTTGAACATTTGCTACACAGCTGTGTGCTTACCAAGAAACACAAGGGAATTAGATGCTGTAATTATTTCCTGGGTTACATTATATTTATGGCCTGAAATTCAAATGCATGGCACCATGACTACCAGAGATGTTACATTGTCTATTGACATGGTTGCCATCAGTCTTTCAACCCAGCTGTATGTTCAGCCCCCTCAAAGCACTGTTTGCTGTCTTTCCTGTGTTTGATGTTTCGCCAACGGCCGAGGAGATATTTCTCCTCCCCCCCCCCCCCCCCCCCCCCCCCCCCCCCCCCCCCCCCCCCCCCCGTCATAAGAACCCAAAAAAACTTTTTAAATTGGCGAAATATATTTTTAAAAAAAACAGCCCCTTTATACAATACCGTCATACTTTTTACAACTCAATTGAAAAAAACAATAATGCAACACTTAGGGTTCACAGGATGTAGTAATTAGGAAAGTATAGGGAGAGGGGAAATGTTTGCCTACAGCAAAACTGTCAAACTTCAAGAATTTGTATTTTGAGGTGGTAATTTTGTACTATCGGTATCGTCATCTAGGGTTAAAATAACATTTGAACAATATGGCTACCTCTGGTGAACAATGAAGGTTTTCATTTGGCCTTCATCTGTGCCAAGCCATGGACAAATGGTGTGGGTTTGTCACCCTTCATAAGATAATAAATACTTTCATTGAGCTTATTATTAAGACTGACAAGTGTACATAGAAACAATGTATTGACCTCTTAAAGCTGGGAAATATTCTGCCACATGGACCCCATTTGATGACAAGTGGGGTGTTAATGAGAAATAGGAAGTGTTGTGATAACACGGGATAAACATAAGCTGGTCATAATATCAAGGCCAGAGACAAATAATGTGTGAGCATGTACAGTACATGATTTGGTTGTTCAGTTTCATTGTGAGTTTGAATGAAGCCTAATATTAATTTGTTGTAATATCATTTGTACTGCACTCTAGTATTAATGGGAACGTAGTAAAGTTTGTTTGTGCATGAAGTGTTATTATTTATTGTTTTATCAAATATATCAGTATGGTGTATATAGGTGTATATTATGTTTTAACTGTTCACATAAATGTGATGTATTTTTATGCTTATGAACCAATATGTTTTTCATTAAAGAAATGTGTAGATGTTATAGCTTCACATATGTATATGACTTCTTCATTTAAACGTGAGTGCGTGAATTTTATGCAGATGCCACCTTTGTTTTATTTTAAATATGGTGTATGTACATTTCTTTTTTTTTTTTTTTATAATAGTATGAACATGTGAGCTTTTGCTAATGTAAACAACACCCACCAAGTACAATACAAAAGCTAAACTAGGGATATGTGAGAGCCGTGCACTCTTGTGTAGATGTGAATGCTAGAGATCAACTGGGAAAAGGAAATACCAAGACTGTCATTTCATACCTCTTCTTAGTGTTCACCCGTTAAGTGGACGTGGATGCATTGTGCCACTAGTTTACTGCAAAACCATGGCCATTTAGCCCTGATACATCCATCTTCTGCATTTCACTCAACCTGCCCCCTGAGGAAAATTCTCTTATTATTTTGACCAAACAAAATTAATAACAAAGAATTGCTCTTGCAATGCAGATATGAGGAGATATACACAGGAAGATGGAGCTGGACAGGACATGTGCTCAGAAAATATCCAGAAGCATCAACAAGAATAGTCATGTAGTCATGCTTAAGTTGGTTATGTTCAGCTGAAAAGCACAAATATCACAGCTCTACTGCAAACCACAAAACATCCGTGCCCACTGAACTTAAGGGTGGACAACAAAGAAGTATAACTTTTCCTTTAGTCATACAAGAATCTAGTGGTCCCTATCTATCTATTGACCTTTCGAGCCGTAACCGGCCCATAGGGCGTAGACCAAGATACACCTTCTCCTATATGAATTTTTGTTCTAGCAGTTTTCTTTTAAAGATATTTTATCAAATCTCGCCATCTGTCTCTGTTCTGTGCAAGCAGTTCTATCTCATTGAGGGAGCCGATTCCTGCTGCTCTTGCCTCTCTCATCAATGTTCTTCTCAGTGTCTCCCTGGGTCTTCCTCTTTTTCTTTTACCTGTTGTTTCCCATATGAGGGCTTGCTTTGCTATTCGATTATTATCTCTTCTCATCACATGTCCAACGTATGACCATCGTCTTTTCTTTATTACTGAAGATATTAGTGGTTGATTGGCGATTTCTCTAATTTCCTCGTTTGTTTTGAATTCGTTCCATTCTATACCAAGTATTTTCCTTAGACATTTATTTTCGAATGCGTTCAACTTTGTTTCTATATCTCTTGTTGTTTTCCAGCTTTCACACGCATACGTAAGGGTTGATAGTACATTTGATTTGAATAGCCTAAGTTTTGTGTTTGTGCTAATGAGTTTTGATTTCCACAACTTTTCAAGGCTTCTGAAAGACATTGCTGCTTTAGCCAGTCTGATTCTAATTTCTTTGCTCGTATCCCCTTCTCGATCAATGTGACTTCCAAGATAGATGAAGTGATCGATCTCTTCTACTGGTTTGTTTTCCATGTATATTTTGTCACTTGTTGGAATTAAACTTTTCATGACTTTAGTCTTTTCATGATTGACCTCAAGCCCAATTTTGCTGGCTATTGATGATAGTTCATTTGTGTTTTCCTGCATCGTTTTTATCTGATTGCTGATGAGAACTATGTCATCAGCAAAGTCCAGGTCCTCCAAATGGTCTCCTTGTATCCATTCGATGCCTTTATTACCAGTGCAGCATTTCTTCATTATGAAGTCCATAACAATTCCAAATAACAAGGGCGATAAAATACATCCTTGTTTAACCCCAGTTTCTATTGGGAAACATTCGCTCAGTCCTTCCTCTGTTCGAACTGCACATGTGTAACCATCATACATGTCTTTGATAATATTTATGATTTTTGATGGTAAGCCATATTGCTTCAGAATTTTCCACAAAGAATCTCTATGAATACTATCAAATGCTTTTTTGAAGTCGATGAAGTTAAGTACAAAAGGTTTTTGCTTTTCAATGTGTTCCTCCAATATAAGTCGTAGAGTGAAAATGTGGTCAAGACAGCTTCTCCCTTTTCTAAACCCAGCCTGTTCTTCACGCATTACTGTATCTATTGAATCCTTTATTCTATTTAGGATGATTTTACAGAATAATTTTGAGGCAACTGACAAAAGTGTCACGCCTCTCCAATTGTTACAATCTCTAAGATTGCCCTTTTTTGGGATCTTAACAATGATTCCTTTTTTCCATTTATGAGGCGTCTTCTCTGTTTTCCAAATGATGTTGAACATTTTTTGGAGATGTATTAAATTATGGCTATATATCAGTGGTCCCTGGAGGGAGAAAAAAAAGACAGCTTAAGAACAATTTGGCAGAAGGTGGTGAAAACAGACATAAATACCTTGAGCCAGATCTTGGGTACCCTGTGAAGGATAACCAAATAGTGCATGCAAACGAAGAACTTTGTTGTTGCTCCAAAAAACACCGACAAAATAGTGACGGGGGCTAACAGCTTTGTTGTTCTGTGGCTAAGGTTGTAATGTAGATTTTATATTTTCTTATTAAGCAAATAATTCTTACATAAAGATGTTGGAGTATTAGAAACACTGGGAAACATAACAGCAGAAGATATCAACAGAAGACTGCAAATTATATATCCCCTTGACACTAAAAGACAAATAAGGAATGAAAGAAGATAAAGATTTTGAAATATGTGGCTTAACACTATGTCAGAGTGCACGGATTTCAAGTCCACATAGACCAGCCAACAAATAAGTTTCTCGTCATTTTTTTGTTAACAAGCATGTTTTCCATTTGTTTTGTTTGTTGTTCTTGGCGATGGCCTTTCTGTCGAATGTGGGATAAATCCAATACTGTATCATTTTCATTTGATAATACAAACAAGTAACTGCTTTTTTTTTTTACATTTATTTTAAGTGTGTGTTTATGCACATCTAATTTTTTCTTTCTGAGTGTTTCAGAAAGAAACAGTCAATATTTTTCGGGCACATCATGAGAAGAGGAAAGTTGGAGTACTTGGTTACAGCTGGCAAAATAAAAAGAAAGAGATATCACGGACAACAAAGAGAGAAAATACTGGATAGTTTGGTGTCATGGCATGGAAAACGGTCAACAACAAAATTGATATGATGCACTGTGGATAGAAGATTGTGGAAGGACATGATCGCTTACGCCAACCGGTATGGCACATGATGATGATGATGAATGTTTCTTTATGTCTCTTTGTTTCAGTGTGTTTTTGTATGCTCATTTTGTTAATTTTTTTGTTTTATGATACTTAATTGTCAATAAATACATTCTCATTTAAATATTAAAGTTGTTTGTGTGTTACTTTTTATCAAATTTGTTAGATGCCCAGCAGGAAACAGTCTGAGAGATATGATCAGAAATGAAGAACTGAGAAACAAAGTTAGGAATAATTCCAACCATAAAATACATAAAGAAATAACAAATAAATCCACGTGATGAGACAGAAAAACCAAACACACCACAACGGGCCTTTAATAAACGTTGTGACAACACAGACTCAAGAGTTGACCACGAAAAAGATGGATTGACAGAATATTAAAAACATTAGGATACGTAAACAGTAGCAGAGACAACAGAAGAGCCTAGTGCCATGGCTCCCCAATTATGCCATTTTTTCCTGTGGCCTCCCAGCCAAGTGCCATGGGTCCCCAATTATGCTTTTTTTCCTGTGGCCTCCCAGCCAAGTGCCATGGGTCCCCAATTATGCTTTTTTTCCTGTGGCCTCCCAGCCAAGTGCCATGGCTCCCCAATTATGCTTTTATTTCCTGCTTCCCCCAGCATGGTGCCGTGGCTCCCCAATTATGCTTTTTTTTTCCTGCCCCCCCCCCTTTTTCCCCCAGCCTAGTACCATGGCTCCCCAATTATGCCATTTTTGTTACTGTGGCCCCTCTAAAATATCCTGTGGCCCCTGGCTGTGAACTTCTGGTCTAGATTATCTCTGACGTATTGATCATGATGTCAGCATTCAGCTATGAGTCGCTGACCTCTTTCAGTGGCTTCACGTCTGTGTCCTGCAGTCTCAAGTTTTGTCTACCGCCCACCAGCATACACTTACATTATGTACATCAGATGATAATCTTTGTTTCCTTCTAGCTAAATACACCCGTGATAACACTTAGGGCAGATCGGTCACACTCTTATCAGGTACATTGCAGGTCTTATGTAATTTTAAAAACCCAAAGTTATGTAACCAATGCCGGACCTGGACTTTAGAACAATAAGAAAGATAACTGCCAAGATTAAATGTCTTAGACGAATGATAGGAAACAGCCTGAGAGAAAAAAACAGAAATAAGGAAGTGTGAAAAAAGCTAGGAATAATTCCTGCATCATCTTCAATAACCGGGCCTGCTAGCGAAGGTGATCATTTCTCTCCACAACTTTCGATCTCGACAGTTATTTATCATTTCTGTTGTTGACCTTCTGCCAAGGCATTCTCTTAAGCTGTCTGGTATTTTTTCTCTTTGCTTCCCTCTACCCCTTCGTCCCTCAATTTTTCCAGTTGTTACAATATATTCCAGTTGTTCTCTTCTCAATCATCTTCTTCTTTTCTCTTTCACTGATACCTAAAAGGTGTCGTGGTTATATCATTTGTCGTTCTTGAACTGCTCAAATTGTCTGAATTAGTGATTTTCCTTTGGTGTTACATGTCTCTGTCACTGCATCTATCCATCTTCTTCTGGGTCTTCCTCTTGGTCTTTTTCCATGCATTCTCGAGAAGAACGCCCTTGATGGTGATTGGTAAGGATTCATTCTGACCAGGTGGCCAAACCATTTAAATTGTTGTTCTATATATTCTTGGCAGGGTTTTGTTCCTACTATTTTTCTTATGGTTTCATTTGGTATTCTATCTCTTCTTGTATTGTTTGTTACTTTTCTCAAGCAACGCATCTCACATATATTGATCTTTCTTAAATGTGATTTAGAAAAGGTCCATGTTTGACTTTCATAGCACAAAGTTGGTATGAAAATGCTATTTATCATTTGTTGTCTAGCTGGCATAGAAATGTTTGGATGTCTTAGCAATGGTGAAAGCTGGTATGTGACAGCATTTGCTTTTTGTATTCTCATATCAATTTCTCTGTCTAGTTTTCCATTTTCTGTGAACATTGTGCCTAAATACTTGAATTCCTCTACTTGTTTTATTTCTTTATCTTTGATCTTGATGTTTAATGGGTGTCTTAATTTGCTTATTCTTATAGCCTCTGTTTTTGCTGTGTTAATTTTCATACTGTAGTTTGTGCAGCTTTTATCTAGAGATGTTAAATGCTGTTGTAGCAGGTTTTCATCATATATTAGGCATTGGTCATCTGCGAAGAGTAGCTCATTGATGTTGGAGTTTTCTACCTCTATGTTATTATTTGATTTGTCCTTGTTGTTGGTTGTTTTCTGATTTATTTTGTCCATATATATGATGAGGAGGAGTGGTGAGAGGACACATCCTTGTCTTACTCCTGTTGTAACCTGAAACCATTCTGACAGACCTTCCGATGTTCTGACGGCACTTTGACTGTTTTTATATAATGCCATTATATTATCTTCTCATTACATGGCCAAAAAATGATGATTGTTTCTTCCTAATATTGGAAATTAGCTCTCTTTTTGCTTCGACCTCTTTCAGAACATTTTCATTACTCATCCTAGCTGTCCATGGTATTCTCAACATTCTTCTGTAAAACCACATTTCTACAGACTCCAGTGATTTTCTTGTCTGTTAGGCTATTGTCCATGATTCACATCAATATGTTAAGACTGGCTCTACATAACATTTAAAAACTCTTTTTCTTATTTCTATTGTCAAAAATGGATTGCATACTATCTTCCTCATTTTTTGGAAAGCTGCTTTTGCCTGAGCCATTCTGCATCTCACCTCTTTTGTACATCTTCCGTCTGAGGTTAACAAATTTTCAAATTTTAAAAATTCATTTACCTGTTTTAATACTGTTCCACTTGTCTTTACTTTGCACTGAGGTGATGTCTTATTTTTTTTGGCTACTATTACTTCTGTCTTTTTGCTACATGTATTAAGTCTTTTATTTTTGCTTTCTTTCACTATAATGTCCAACATTTCTTGTTAATAATTCCTGCATAGAATACATAAAGAAACAACATATTAAATGGTCTGGCCACATGATAAGACAAAAAGACCACACCACAACGAGCCTTTAATAAACGTTACAACACAGACTAAAGAGTTGGCCACGAAAATGAGGGATTTGTGGAATTATAGAAACACTAGGAAACATAAACAGTAGCAAAGACCAATAGAAGAGCAAAAGATCGCAAATTATATCTCTCCGCGACACTGAAAGGCAAATGAGGAAGGGAAAAAGAAGACAAGAACTTTCTAGACTTATTGGTTATTGGTTATTATTTATGGAAGGCCTCGGTATCACTGCAAACGAATTAAAATCCATAATTGCTCAACCGCCCGTGCCAGTGGAATCATCCGAATTACTAACACATCTCCCAAACAAAGAAAGGTAACTGTAGTTCCCATCGTAGCAGTCTCAGCACACGCCAAAAGACATAAGGCGAAACCGCGCAGAAAGTGAACACAGCCAACTGTTCCCTGTTATACGATACCATCATTCATCGTAAACAAGCGGGATATCGAAACAGGATCAAAACGGATGAGACACACAGCTCACGGTGTGCACAGAGCACTTAACTCAGTAGCTCCTGCAACAAGACTTTTTACTAGACTTACTTAACATTAATGATATTTTGTTTACCAGGGAAGAGCGCGAAGGCAGTCATCCTTATGAAAAAATTACACACTCGAGTCACAAACTCAACAACCCAGGATGCCCTATCGTGTCAGCGTGTGCTTGCCAAACTGAACACATATCCGACTATCTAGACAATGTCTTCCCTCCAATGTCAAAGACGAGAACCATGCCTTGAGAATCTTCTTTTCCATCTCTTTCTCCCGTGGTCGCTCATACCGACTTTTCGTCCTCGACGATTGTTCTCTTTACACCTCTATCCCTCACTCCGGAGACCCCCTGGCTCTACGGTTCTTTCTTAATTAACCAAAGGCAACTTTCTTCTGTTGATACTGTCACTCTTCTCCTTCACAACTGAGCTTGTACTCAACCTCGACACTTTTGAGTTCAATGGTGACTTCTATGACCAGGTCAGTGGTGAAGCCTTGTGCACAAAAATGGGTCCTAGCTATGCTTGCCTATTCATGGATCACCTTGAACACCAAATACTCAATTTGTATCAGAGTCCCCTTTCCATCAAATACCTCCGGTACATTGTTGACTGTTTCGGACTTATCAATGTACCTGAGGACGACATCTCCAAGTTTATCGGCTACATCGGCAGCTATCACAACTATCAAGATCCCACCACTCGTCTACTTTTGCATGACCCCCTATGATCGTCTTCAAATGCGACAAGAATTTGAGAGATATTCTGGTTAAGAGCCGCCTCTCTCGCTCCGACCATAAACACTTGGGTACGGCCCCTCGGGGCTCAACTGTACCACCTGTATTTAATTGTTCCGTGCCGACTCTGTCTTATTCCCTAACGGACAGTTCGAGATCAAGGATGGTTTCACATGTGTGTCCTGCAACATCGTTTATGCCATCATATGCTAACGATGTCACATGACTTATATTGGTGAGTCTGAGAGACGTTTAGCGGAAATTTTTGCGAGCATCTTCGGGATGTTCAACAGAATACAGGCGCTGCAGTGGCGTCCCATTTCAATTACTCAGACCACAAAGGAAAAAAACGACATCTGTATCATTGGTATTGTCCTTTGCCACTCCGGCGGCTAGGGAGCCGCGATAGCTCAGTGGTTAGTGAACTGGACTACAAAGGACAAGGGGTAGGGTTCGATCCCAACCGACGGCTTCCGGGTTCACCCAGCCTTAAATGGGTACCGGATTTTTTTCTGGGAAAGTAAATCAGCACGGGCGTAATATCGACCATATTACCCCAAAAATCATGTGCTGAAGGTCTGTAAAATATACTTGGCGTGACGGGGGTACTTTACTTTTTTTACTCTACTCCGGCGGCTGCATCCAGTTCGCCTTGGAGAATAACCTTATAGTCTAATTCGGTTCGCTGACCCCACGAGGCATTAATGTATCACACTCGTACACATAGTTTCCCTGTGGCCGCTCATTCCCTAGTGCATATTCCACTCTTCTGCCCATGTATGAAGACAAGAAACTTGAAGCCTTTGAAATGTGGATTTATAGAAGAGTAGGTAGAATTGGATGGAAAGAAAAGAAAACAAATGATGAAGTTTTAAAACAATTGAAAATAAAAAGAGAACTACTAAATACAATTAAGACAAGACAAATTAAAATTTTTGGGCATGTTAAAAGAACAACAGCCTACTAAAAGTAATATTGGAAGGGAAAATACAAGGTAAAAGAGGCAGAGGCAGACCAAGACTAACATGGACGAGTAACATCAAAAGATGGACAAGTCAATCTATGACAGCCTGCACCATCAAAGCAAGAAACAGAGTAGAATGGCGATCCATGGTAGCCAATCTTCGTTGCGGAGAAGGCACTCGATGATGATGATGATGATGCCCATGTATGTGCATATCAGTATATGCACATGCTATGCTATTCACAGCTCTTCTCTACTAGACGACGCTGCGATACTTCGGCGTTCTCCTATATTTCTTTCGTCTGGGCTACTTACTCTTGTGCATGGCGTTACCCTTTCCACCTGCACTACACGGTACCTTACCTTTTAGTTGTTCTTTGTGTACCCCACTCTGAGACATCTTACTCTTTCCTCCTTTCGAGTCCCCGTTATTCTTCTTGTCTATTCATTCTCCTTTGTGTATGCACACGGACCCCGGTGTGGGTACTTCTGGGTATGCAGGCTGTATGTGCACAAAATTCACATGTGCACACACACGTATGGGTGTAGCCGTATATGTATATATGGATGTGTGTGTATATATATATATATATATATATATATATGTCGGTGTGTATATATGTGTATATACGTATGTATATGTATATATGTGTGTGTGTATATTTCATCATCATCAGATACCGTGCCGGCTGGCACAGGTGACCATGTCTCTCCACAAATTTCGATCTTGACAGTTATTTACTTCTGTTGTTGAACTTCTGCCAAGCCATTTTCATCATTTTTTGGCCATGTAATGAGAAGAGAACAGCTGAAACATATAGTATATAATATACAGTATAATCAGCATACCTTATGTTATTGATTATCTTTCCATTAATGTTTAGGCCTGGTATCTCTGTGATTTTTTCAAAGATGTGCTCAGTGTATAGATTGAACACGCTTGGTGACAGGATGCATCCCTGTCTTACTTCACATTTTATATCAATAGGTGTATAATTCTATTTATTATATTTTATTATTGCTGTTTGCTCCCAGTTTAAATTACATATGTGTATTATGTCTGTGTCATAAAGTGTGCATCTTTTAGACAGTCTATAAGTTGTTTATGGCGTAATTATCAAAAGTTGTGGTGTAGTCTGTGAAGCAGACATATATTGAATTGTTTACTTTTGTGTAAAGGTAAAGTACGAGACTTGAACCGCATATCTTAGCACGCGAGTTTACACCCATATGTGCTAGGCCGCCTATCCAGAAATGTTCAGTGTCGCCTCAAGCATCGAAACTCAGATGCAAAGCGACATTCCTCACCTTCCCAGGGTGATACCCTGGTACCCATCTCTGCCAACGGCTGGGTCGACCGTGGGCGTATTTTTTTTTCAACCACGAGTACAACTCGCACTGCTCCCAGCGGGAATCGAACACGGGTTGTCCGAACGTCGGTAGTCCAGTCGGGTGGTTTTCCCAACTAGGCTACTGAGACCCCCTTCTGTGTACTTTTCGATCAATGTCCTCATGCAGAGTATGGTTTCTTTTGTCCCACTAATTTTTCCTGTATCCAAATTGTTGTTCTTCTAATAACAAATTGATTTTATTCTGAATCCTTCCTTGTATAACTTTTAGCAAGATTTTTGTTACATGGCTCATTAGGTTCATTGCTCTAAAATCATTGCATTCAATTGTACCGTTTTTTTTTCCGGCAATACAAAGAAAGTTGATGTTTTTAGTTGACTTGGTATGTATCATGTATGGTATATGTCGCTGCATGTGTGTGTGTGTGATCACCTCAATGCTAAAATCATATAGTGTCTTTATCATCTCTATCTGCGTGTTGTCAGGTTCTGCAGCTGTTCCATTGTTTGTATGGCTTTTTCCACGTCCAATTTTAGGATTTTATAGCCTGACAAAATCTAATTATATAGCAAAATATAGCAATATAGCAAAAATCTAATTCATCAACAAACCTACTCGACATAACAGCTTTAAATCAAAAAGATATTAGAGATACCTATACAATACAAGTAAAGAACACATACCAGAAGCTGCTAGATGAAGGAATTGAACAATACAGAAGAGAAAATCCTGATGAAAAAGTAACAACCAAATGGCAATGCATAAAGAAAAGCATACAAAAAGCCTGCGACACCTTACCCAAAAGAGAAAAGAACAAAAAACAAAAATGGATAACTAACACCATCTTAGAAAAAATGGAAGAAAGGAGACAAGCGAAGAACACTGCCCAATACAATAAAATAGATAATGAGATACGCAAAATGTGCAAAAAGGCAAAAGAAGACTGGCTCAGCCAAAAATGTAGAGAAATAGAAACTATGGAAAGCAAACAAGACCTAAGAGGAATGCACACAGAAATAAAGAGAATGACTAATAAAAATAAAAAAGCCACAGAAGGTGGATGCATTGCAGACAAAAAAGGAAAAATGCTAACAGACAATAAGGATATCATAGATAGATGGCAGGAATATATAACAGAACTATTTCATGATCAAAGGGACAAGAAACCAGTTATAAAATGTACATCAGGCTATAAAATCTTAAAATCTGAGGTGGAAAAAGCTATAAAAACAATGAAAAGGGGAAAAGCAGCAGGACCTGAAAGCATACAGATAGAGATGATACAGGCACTGAAGATTTTGGCATTGAAGTGATTACAGACATATGCAACGACATATACCACACAGGATACATACCAAATGAACTAAAAACATCAACTTTCATTGCATTGCCTAAAAAGAATGGTGCAGTTGAATGCAGTGACTTTAGAACAATAAGCCTAATGAGCCATGTTACAAAAATCTTGCTAAAAGTTATACAAGGAAGGATTCAGAATAAAATCAATACTGAATTAGATGAGCAGCAATTTGGATTTAGGAAAAATAGCGGGACAAAAGAAGCCATATTCTGCATGAGAACATTAATCGAAAAATACACAGAAGTAAACAAACCAATATATGCCTGCTTCATAGACTACACCAAAGCTTTTGATAGAGTACACCACAAACAACTTATAAAATGCCTAAAAGAGATACATCTAGATGACATGGATATACGACTAATATGCAATCTATACTGGGAGCAAACAGCAATAATAAAATATAACAAAGAGTTCTCTACACCCATTGATATAAAAAGAGGAGTAAGACAAGGATGCATCCTATCACCAAGCTTGTTCAATCTATAAACTGAGCAAATCTTTAAAAACATCATAGAGATGCCAGGCCTACAAATTAATGGAAAGATAATCAATAACCTAAGATATGCTGACGATACTGTACTACTAGCAGAAAATCCTAAAGACCTACAACAATTACTTAATGAAATAAACATGACAAGCAAAAAATATGGACTAGATATGAATATCAAAAAGACTAAAACTATGATCATAAACAAAGAAAATACTCAAAACCCACAAGTGGATATCAAAATTGAAGGAATAGACCTTGAGACAGTTCAGAACTATAACTACCTTGGACATACTATAACCAGTGATGGAAAATGTACAACTGAAATAAACAAAAGAATAGGAATGGCAAAAAGTAATTTTAATGTCATGAAGGACATACTAACATCAAAACAAATAACACCAGAGCTAAAACTAAGAATAGCAAAATGTTACATCTTCTCAATATTCCTATATGGTGCTGAAACATGGACATTAGACAAGAAAACAGAACAGAGAATTGAAGCCTTTGAAATGTGGATATATAGAAGAATAGGTAGAATTGGATGGAAGGAAAAGAAAACAAACGATGAAGTCTTAAAACAACTAAAAATGAAAAGAGAACTTCTGAACACAATTAGAACAAGACAAATGCGATTCTTAGGCCATGTTAAAAGACACAACAGCCTACTGAAAGTGATCCTGGAGGGGAAAATACAAGGTAAAAGAGGCAGAGGCAGACCAAGATTAACATGGACGAGTAACATCAAAAGATGGACAAATCAACCGATGACAACCTGCACCATCAAAGCAAGAGATAGAGCAAAATGGCGCTCCATGGTAGCCAACCTTCGTTGCGGAGACGGCACTCAATGATGATGATGATGATAGCCTGACGTACATTTTCTAATTGTTTTTTTTTTTTGTTGTCTCTTTCATCATAAAATAATTATGTTATATTTATATCGTCCAGTATATTTTGCACAAGATCAGAGCCACAACGGTGGCAGCCAAAAATTAATATTGGTTTCCATAGCAACGGGTGAATACACCCGACCAAAGTGTGTTTTTCTCTTGTTGTCATGAAAAATGATGTACAGATTACACACTAATGTAATTAATTCATAGTGTATCACTTTTAGTTACAAATAAACATTACTTCAATAACTTAATTAACCCTATTTTAAAAAAACAACAGTGCTATAGAAGATGTTACTTTTTTTTTCAAAGAAACATAATTAATTTAACTTTCTCTTTCAACTCTATTACACAAAAATAATAATTTTCTTTTCCTACGTTCAGATAATTAATTCCCTTGTTTATGACAAAAATTTATTTATTATTTCCCCTTACTTTTTTCGTAAAGATTTTTAAAAAGACTATTGTCTCCCTTATTCTACTTAACCAATATTTTATGATGATTAAATTAAATGAATTAGTTGAAGCCTTTGAAATGTGGATATATAGAAGAATAGGTAGAATTGGATGGAAGGAAAAGAAAACAAACAATGAAGTCTTAAAACAACTAAAAATGAAAAGAGAACTTCTCAACACAATTAGAACAAGACAAATGCGATTCTTGGGCCATGTTAAAAGACACAACAGCCTACTGAAAGTAATCCTGGAGGGAAAAATACAAGGTAAAAGAGGCAGAGGCAGACAAAGATTAACATGGACGAGTAACATCAAAAGATGGACAAATCAACCGATGACAACCTGCACCATCAAAGCAAGAGATAGAGCAAAATGGCGATCCATGGTAGCCAACCTTCGTTGCGGAGACGGCACTCAATGATGATGAAATTAAATGAAGATTACTTCCCTCTACCAACCTATTATTTAAACATATATTATTTATTTACTTACTTTTAGTGTAGTACAACGACTGGGTGAGCACGGAGTGGTGCATATAACAAGACATCCTAAGATGATGAACTTAAATATGGGACACCCCGAAAAACGGACGATAGAGATGATAAACAAGAAGAAAGGAGGGAAAAAAAGAAAACAATAATAAAATGTTGTTTAAACAAAGATGTATATGCTGCTAAACATATTAAATGTATATATTCACCATCATCATTAAGTACTGTATCTGCTTGCGTAGGTGATCATGTCTCCCCACAACTTTCGATCTCAATAGTTATTTATCATTTCTGTTGTTGACCCCCTGCCAAGCCATTCTCTTAAGCTGTCTGTTATTTTTTCTCTTTGCTTCCATCTATCTCTTCGTACCTCAATTTTTCCAGTTGTTACAATATATTCCAGTTGTTTTCTTCTCATTACATGGCCAAAAAATGATGATTGTCTCTTCCTAATATTTGAAATTAGCTCTCGTTTTGCTTTGATCTTTTTCAGAACATTTTCATTACTCTTCTTAGCTGTCCATGGTATTCTCAACATTCTTCTGTAAAACCACATTTCTACAGACTCCAGTGATTTTCTTGTCTGTTGTTCTTTTGCCCATGATTCACATCCATATGTTAAGACTGGCTCTACATAACATTTCAGAACTTATATATATATATATATATATATATATATATATATATATATATATATATATATATATATATATATATATATATATATATATATATATATATATATATATATATATATATATATATATATATATATATATATATATATATATATATATATATATATATATATATATATATATATATATATATATATATATATATATATATATATATATATATATATATATATATATATATATATATATATATATATATATGGGTGTCCGGTTAGCGCAATCGATAGGCGGTTGGCTTACCACGGCAACAGCCGGGGTTCGTAATCTGGCGAGGACACCTGGGTTTTACTAATTCCCTAAAAATTAGTAGGAGCCGCGATAGCTCAGTGGTTAGTGAACTGGACTACTACGGACAAGGGGTAGGGTTCGATCCCAACCGACGGCTCCGGGTTCACCCAGCCTTAAATGGGTACCGGATTTTTTCTGGGAAAGTAAAAGCAGCACGGGCGTAATACCGACTACATTACCCCAAAAATCATGTGCTGAAGGTCTGTAAAATATAGGGTCACTAACACCATATTTCCCTATACGCCACTTGGCGTGACGGGGGGTACTTTACTTTTTTACTTTTATATATATATATATATATATATATATATATATATATATATCTTCATCTCTTGTTTCTGTTTGTCTTCATTTACTAATTGTCTCTCTGCAGGTTATCAGCCATAAATAGTCACTAAACACACTAAGTCACATGAGGCCTAGTCTAGTTTAGTTTAATCAACAGATTTTCATTGTACAAACTGCAACCACATAGAGCCCAGATCACCTCCTCGGCATGTTCCCCAGAATGAAGCACGCCCACCACACACCAGTGAAAGCATTGGCGATTGCTTCAGGTCAGATGCACGAACTCGATAGTTCCGTCCGAAACCTTGTCCCAAAATCTCCTTAGTCGCGTCTTGAGACAGGCATGGCAAGTAACACCGGCTATCTTCTTATCTACTCTAACCGTGGCTAGGGACCTGGTAGCCACGTGGACGACATCAGACCTACTTCCCACAAAGCCAGGACGTCTCTACCAATCCTTTTCCCTGAAACAGAAATATGAAAACAAAGGTGCTGAGATCCTCAAGACAAAAGAAGGCTGACTCCCTGTCTCATCATCACATCATAAGTCCGTGAGACACGTGGGAGATAAAGGGTTTCTTACTCGCTGCCGAACCAGCATTTCCTTATTAATTGTAGCACTAATGAAGGTCTTCTTCCTCTTCTTCTACCTTTTTAGCTCCCAGTGGAGCATAGGTCTTCAACAAACACTTTCCAAGTCGTTCTGTTTTTTTGCCATTCTTTTAAGATCATTCCATGTTTTCCCCATCATATTCATCTCTGCTTCTATCTGTCTTCTCCAAGAATTCCTTGGTCTTCCTCTTTGTCTTTTCCCTGGGGATTCCAAAAAAGGGCCTGTTGTGTAATACTCTCAGTTGGCTTCCGTAGTATGTGTCCTATCCAGCGCCATCGTCTTCGCTGTATCTATTTATCCACTGGTATTTGACTGGTACGTTTCCATAATTTCATGTTAGTGATTTTGTCCTGCCATTTCCATCCTTTTATTCTGAGCAAGCATCCATTAATGAAATTCTATATCTTCGTGATTGTCATTTTTGTTGTTCTCCATGTTTCACAGCCATATAATAGGACCGCCTTTACATTTGAGTTGAAAATTTTTATTTTTGTATTTAACCTAATTTCTTTGGATTTCCATGTTTCCCAGTGCAATGAAAGTTCCTCTTGCTTTTGATATCCTTATTTTGGTATCATTTTCTGTCCCTCCCTCTTTGTCTATATTACTGCCCAGATATATGTAAGATTGTACGTCTAGTAGAGGTATTTCTCCTAGTTTTATTTGGTTATTGCCAACTGTATTAATTCTCATAATGTTGGTCTTATCTCTATTAATCTTCAGTCCTAGCCGTTGTGATCTCTCATCAAGTATGCTCATTTTATCCTGCATCTGTTGATGGCTGTGTGATAGGAGAGCTATGTCATCAGCAAAGTCTAAATCATCAAGTTGTTTGGTCAATGACCATTGTATTCCATTTCTGTTGTTTTGAGTTATTTTCATAACCCAATCTATGGCCAGTAGAAAGAGAAATGGAGACAGAAGGCATCTGTTACCAATGAAGGTAACAAATAAAAAAAAGTAAAGAGCCCCTTCATGCTAAGTGGCGTATAGGGAATATGGTGTTATTGACCATAATTTTTATAGACCTTCGGCACATGATTTTTGGGGTAATGTGGTCGGTATTACGCCCGTGCCGCTTTACTCTCCCAGAAAAAAATTAGGTATCCATTTAAGGCTGGGTGAACCCGGAAGCCGTCGGTTTGGATCGAACCCTACCTCTTGTCCTTTGTAGTCCAGTTCACTAACCACTGAGCTATCGCGGTTCCCTACCAATGAAGGTATTGCAACCTAATTTTAGCAGGAGTACCGTACGTTGATTGGTGTCCGGTTAGCGCAATCGATAGGCGGTTGGCTTACCACGGCAACAGCCGGGGTTCGTACCCTGGCGAGGACACCTGGGTTTTACTAATTCCCTAAAAATTAGTAGGAGCCGCGATAGCTCAGTGGTTAGTGAACTGTACTACTACGGACAAGGGGTAGGGTTCGATCCCAACCGACGGCTCCGGGTTCACCCAGCCTTAAATGGGTACCGGATTTTTTCTGGGAAAGTAAAAGCAGCACGGGCGTAATACCGACTACATTACCCCAAAAATCATGTGCTGAAGGTCTGTAAAATATAGGGTCACTAACACCATATTTCCCTATACGCCACCCGGCGTGACGGGGGGTACTTTACTTTACTTTACTTTTACCGTACGTTGATTGCGCGAGAAATGATAATAAATGTGTTGTCTGTAGTAGGTGTAGCGCTCAACTGTCGCGACACTGAGTAGCGCAGCCTGCTCGGTGCGCCTCTCTGCTGATCTCTGCCATTTGGGTGAGGGTGCTCGCACAATACGGTTGTTGTTCGTCAGTGTCAGTGTTATTGTACAGTAAGAGTGAGGGCACACAGTATAGCTAGAAAATGTGTTAGTCTACTCTAGAGGATCGAGTAAGTAAAGTAAAGAGCCCCTGTCACGCCAAGTGATGTATAGGGAATATGGTGTTAGTGACCATAAATTGCACATACCTTTTCAGCACATGATTTTTTGGGGTAATGTGGTCGGCATTACGCCCGTGCCACTTTACTTTCCCAGAAAAAATCCGGTACCCAGTTAACGCTGAGTGAACCTGGACGCTGTCGGTTGGGATCGAACCCTTCCTCTTGTTCTTTGTAGTCAAGTTCACTAACTACTGAGCTAATGCGGCTCCCAGAGAAGCGAGTGTTTAATACAAAAACCAATCAAGAAATGCCGGGTTCGGTAGTGAGTGTGGCACCTAGTACTTATCTTTAACGGGACGCTGTTTTTGAGATTCACTTTAAATGTTTTAAATGGTACAACACCGGTTGAGATTTTTATTTATGATTTCTCTCGGCGGCAACCACCCCTGGTATCAGCATCGAAGTCCGGCTTGAAACGTCAATTACTCATCAGTTATATAATCATGTATATTACTAACAGTTATCTGCCTGTGCGGCGAGGGACCCCTGTGCACACGGCTGCCAGGTGAAAATGGATTAACACGCAAAATTCAGTTCCTAGTCTCTAGGGGCTTCGTCAGAGGTCAAAGCTGGCGAACGCAAATAACAAATGATATATGTACTTTACTTTAATTTCCTCTGCCCCCCGCTGCCTTTTAGCAACAAGGGATAATAGGGTGAACATGTGATTGCTCTGCCCCTGTTGTCTTTCAACAAAACGAGAGATAATGGAGTGTTCCGGCGATTGCTCTGCCCCTGTTGCCTTTCAACACAATGATAGATAATGGAGTGTTCTGGTGGTTGCTCTGCCTCTACTGCCTTTCAACAAAACGAGAGATAATGGAGTGTTCCGGTGATTGCTCTGCCTCTACTGCCTTTCAACAAAACGAGAGATAACGGAGTGTTCCGGTGATTGCTCTGCCCCTGTTGCCTTTCAACAAAACGAGAGATAACGGAGCGTTCCGGTGATTGCTCTGCCCCTGTTGCCTTTCAACACAAAGATAGATAACGGAGTGTTCCGGTGATTGCTCTGCCCCTGTTGCCTTTCAACACAATGATAGATAACGGAGTGTTCCGGTGATTGCTCTGCCCCTGTTGCCTTTCAACACAATGATAGATAACGGAATGTTCCGATGATTGCTCTGCCGTGCGCTTCCAGCATGGTATTTATGATCATAAAGTGATAACTATAGATTGTCTCTTTATATCGTGAGCAAACATCACAACCAACCGGCAGGGTCTGGAGACGACTAATGATGGTCGTGTTTGAGTAGCGGTGGAGTGGGTAAGACTTTGTCTTGACTAGAGGGAGAATTAGTTTAGTCAGTGGCGTAGCGCGGGCTGCTAGCTACTGGGGCAAGGTGAGTAGCAAGATAAGTATGTGGGTTATCAGCGGTCGAGGCAAGATGAGTATGTGGGCTATCAGGGGTCGGGGCAAGTTGAGTAGCAAGATGAGTATGTGGGCTATCAGGGGTCGGGGCAAGTTGAGTAGCAAGATAAGTATGTTGGTTATCAGCGGTCGGGGCAAGATGAGTATGTGGGTTATCAGCGGTCGGGACAAGGTGAGTAGCAAGATGAGTATGTGGGCTATCAGGGGTCGGGGCAAGTTGAGTAGCAAGATAAGTATGTTGGTTATCAGCGGTCGGGGCAAGGTGAGTAGCAAGATGAGTATGTTGGTTGTCAGCGCCTGTGGTAAGATGAGTATGTGGGTTGTCAGCGCCTGAGACAAGATGAGTATGTGGGTTGTCAGCGCCTGTGGTAAGATGAGTATGTGGGTTGTCAGCGCCTGAGACAAGATGAGTATGTGGGTTGTCAGCGCCTGAGACAAGATGAGTATGTGGGTTGTCAGCGCCTGGGGTAAGATGAGTATGTGGGTTGTCAGCGCCTGAGACAAGATGAGTATGTGGGTTGTCAGCGCCTGAGACAAGATGAGTATGTGGGTTGTCAGCGCCTGAGACAAGATGAGTATGTGGGTTGTCAGCGCCTGAGACAAGATGAGTATGTGGGTTGTCAGCGCCTGAGACAAGATGAGTATGTGGGTTATCAGCGCTTGAAACAAGATGAGTATGTGGGTTGTCAGCGCCTGGGGTAAGATGAGTATATGGGTTGTCAGCGTCTGGGGTAAGATGAGTATATGGGTTGTCAGCGCCTGAGGCAAGGTGAGTATGTGGGTTGTCAGCGCCTGGGGTAAGATGAGTGTGTGGGTTGTCAGCGCCTGGGGTAAGATGAGTGTGTGGGTTGTCAGCGTCTGGGGTAAGATAAGTATGTGGGTTGTCAGCGCCTGGGGTAAGATGAGTGTGTGGGTTGTCAGCGCCTGGGGTAAGATGAGTATGTGGGTTGTCAGCGCCTGGGGTAAGATAAGTATGTGGGTTGTCAGCGCCTGGGGTAAGATGAGTATGTGGGTTGTCAGCGCCTGGGGTAAAATAGTATGTGGGTTTTCAGAGCCTGGGGTAAGATGAGTATGTGGGTTGTCAGCGCCTGGGGTAAGATAGTATGTGGGTTTTCAGAGCCTGGGGTAAGATGAGTGTGTGGGTTGTCAGCGCCTGGGGTAAGATGAGTATGTGGGTTGTCAGCGACTGAGAGCAATGTGAGTATGTGGGTTGTCAGCGCTTGAGGCAAGGTGAGTATGTGGGTTGTCAGAGTTCAGGAAACGGTAAATATGTAGGTTATCAGCGCTCAGAGTAATGTGAGTGTGTAGGATTTTCAGCGTTCAGAGCAATGTATGTGGGTTGTCAGCGGTCGGGGCAAGGTGAGTAGCAAGATGAGTATATGGGTTGTCAGCGGTCGGGGCAAGGTGAGTAACAAGATGAGTATATGGGTTATCAGCGGTCGGGGCAAGGTGAGTAGCAAGATGAGTATATGGGTTATCAGCGGTCGGGGCGAGGTGAGTTGCAAGATGAGTATATGGGTTGTCAGCGGTCGGGGCAAGGTGAGTAACAAGATGAGTATATGGGTTATCAGCGGTCGGGGCAAGGTGAGTAGCAAGATGAGTATATGGGTTATCAGCGGTCGGGGCAAGGTGAGTAACAAGATGAGTATATGGGTTGTCAGCGGTCGGGGCAAGGTGAGTAGCAAGATAAGTATGTGGGTTGTCAGCGCCTGAGACAAGGTGAGTATGTGGGTTGTCAGTGCCTGGGGTAAGATGAGTATGTGGGTTGTCAGCGCCTGGGGTAAGATGAGTATGTAGGTTGTCAGCGCCTGAGACAAGGGTGAGTATGTGGGCTGTCAGCGCCTGATGCAAAGTGGAGTATGTGGGTTGTCAGAGTTCAGAGAACGGTAAATATGTAGGTTATCAGCGCTGATAGCAATGTGAGTATGTGGATTTTCAGCGTTCAGAGCAACGTATGTGGGTTGTCAGCGTCAGGGGTAAGGTGTGTATGTTGGTTGTCAGCGTCCCGGCAAGGTATGTGGGTTGTCAGTGCCCGTTTAACGCATCTATTCCATGATGATAAAGTAGTAAGTGAAGCGCCACGTCACGCGTGGCGTATAGGGAATATGATAGTGACCTTTTCACATATAATGTGGTCAGTATTACGCCCTTCCGCTGTACTTCTTCAGAAAAATGTTGATACCCATTTAAGGCTGGGTGAACCCGGAAGTCGTCGATCGTGATATAACCCGACCTCCTCCCATTAGTTGTTCAGCTAATTAGCCACTGAGCTACCACGGCTCCGATATTGCAGATTAACCAGCTATATTTAGGCATTATTACTATTTTCATATAAGGCTGTGTTCTGTCGCCGAAGTTGTCACTTTACAGCGTAGATATTATGAGATCAATAGTAGATATAAAAGAAATTGAAGTCAACGGTCACGACATAAACAATTTGCGAAATACGGATGGCGCAGTTTTAATAGCAGAGACAGAGAAGGAACTACAAGAAATGATAGACGTAAAAGTAAAAGAAAGCTAAAGAATGGTATCAGTCTGAACAGTAAGAAAACAGAAGTGATGGTCATATCGAAGAAACAATCATCACCATCATTCAACATAAAAATAAACAGGGCAAATCTGAAACAAGTGCAACGAGTCAAATACTTACGCACAATAATAACATCAGATGGAAGATGCACCACGGAAATAAAAAGCAGAATAGCTCAGACCAAAATAGCATTTCAGAAAATGAAAAGTATCTTATGCAAAAAATCTATGTCAATAGAAATGAGAAAGAGAGTTCATCTGTGCTATATAGAACCAATTCTGATCTATGGAAGCGAATCAATGGACAGTAGACAAACAAATGAAAAGACTATTGGAGGCAATAGAGATGGGATTTCTGAGAAGAATGTTGAAAGTTCCCTGGACAGCTAAAAAGACCAATGAGGAAGTTCTCAAAAAGGCCAACACAAAAAGGGAGCTCATAAGAAACACCAGAAAGAAACAATCAACATTTTCTGGGCATATCATGAGAAGAGGAAATTTGGAATACTTGGTTACAACTGGCAAAATAAAAAGAAAGAGAGATCGCTTACGACAAAGAGAAAATACTAGATAGCTTGGTATCATGGCATGGGAAACAGTCAACAACAGAATTGATACGATGCACGATGGATAGAAGGTTGTGGAATGATATGATTGCCTACCCCAACTGGTATGGCACATGATGATGATGATTACTATTTTATTTTTGAAATGAAAGGGTTGGGGATATAAGATTACATGTCCATTGAAGAGAGTGAATGCATATGATGACGTGTTGGTCTCGAACTGCGGGGGATTAAAAGTAACCTCCTTATGAGTTTGAGTAATTAAATATGCAAGAAACAAAATTGAGGCATATATGCACTATTAGTGCGTCATGTCAGTCATTAATATTCCCGGCCTTCGACTGCTGAAGGAGGCTGGCTCTCCAGCCTAATGCATGGTAATCAATCAATCAATGAGAGATAACTCATATTCTATATCAATGAACAATAGAGTTGCAGGACGTGTGTAAACGATTCTTTCCGTTTATTTGAGTAGTGTCCCCTGAGTTTGATACAAATTAAATGAATCTCAATTATTGGTCTTTGTATTTTTTAAATCGTGTCTGCTCTGAACACATTGATCCGACATAGCTGACCTTGGCGGCACTTAATTAGTCTTGTGCTGCCTGCAGAGAGTTTCAGAGATAGAACGACGAAACTACGTCATACCTGGGAAAACCTTGCAGATATTGATACTGCATACCTGATTAGATATATATCTATCTATCTATTGACCATTCGAGCCGTAGCCGGCCCATAGGGCGTAGACCAAGATACTCCTTCTCTTATCTGAATTTTTATTCTAGCAGTTTTCAATCCTTGTAAAGATCTTTTATCAAATCTCGCCATTTGTCTCTGTTATGTGCAAGCAGCTTTATCTCATTGAGGAAGCCGATTGCTGCTGCTCTTTCCTCTCTCATCAATGTTCTTTTCAGTGTCTCTCCTGGTCTTCCTTTTTTCCTCTTACCTGTTTCCCACATGAGGGCTTGCTTTGCTATTCGGTTATCATCTCTTCTCATCACATGTCCAACATATGACCATCGTCTTTTCTTAAATTACTGAAGATATTAGTGGTTGATTGGATATCCTTGAACTAAATTGGCCGCCTGTCTTCTCTGTTTTCTCAACGATATTTGATGTTAATGTAAAGTAAAGGAAGTGGTCCAAGCTGACGTTACGATTTCAAACTGCTTAGAGATATTTGTTTTTGTAATTGTCTCAGCTTTCAGTGGAGCTTTGACCATAGTTTGTTTTTCCCGTGGATTTCCCCTCTACCCCATTAATTTTCTGATGTTTTTTTTTTGGTTTGTTTACCTAAATGGCTAATAATTAATGAGATTCCTGCAAAATCATGCTCTCGAGAAAAGTACAGGATGGCTATGTCAATCGGCACGCTGCTGATTGACAGACAGACAGACAATCAGGCAGATAGGCACGTAGGTAGGTAGGTAATTAGGTAGGTAGGTTTGGTAGGTAGGTAGGTAAGAAGGAAGGTAAATAGGTATGTAGATAGGTATGTAGCTAGGTAGGTAAGTAGGTAGGTGGGTAGGTAAGTAGATAGGTAGGTTAGTTCACTGATTGATTGATATCTATTCATGTGACACTTTATTAAGAGATTCAACTGAAGCCTGAGACATCAGTGACTGAAGTAGTTTTTTATCTCCAATCAAGAATATTTCTCTAATGAATTCTTTGTGCCTACAGAAAAATACCATATCGACAATTTTTGAAAGCTTATTTTCGTGCCAATCAAGGTATGATTGTTGAATTACAACAATGACGTCAGGGCAGTGGTTCCCAACCTGTAGTATGTATTTTGTCATGGGCACGCAGATAACTGAATCATGATATGGCTCACACGTTGATCACAAGGAAAAGCTCGCTTCTCTCCATTTGCTATGATGGTATCAGCGATGTAGTTACTTGCAATCGTTGTGCCTTTTTCAGCCTTGAATATTCTGCTGAAATCAAAGTGTGTCAGCCGCAGCGCAGGTCGAGGAGAAAAATCAGGACACGATATAATGTAGAATTACCGACCACAGATCTTGTGTCACTAGCCCTCTATCATGAAACAGGACAAAGAGTCACGTTCGCTAGACTTGAACATCATCATCAAGTGCCGTGGCTTCTGGCGTAGGTGATCATGTCTCTCCACAATTTTCGATCTCGGCAGCTTTTTATCATTCCTGTTGTTGACCTTCTGCCAAGCCATTCTCTTACGCTGTCAGCTGCACAGAGTGGTGCATATAACAAGACATCCTAAGATGATGAACTTAAATATGGGACACCCCGTAAAACGGACGATGGGGATGATAAGCAAGAAGAAAGGAGGGAAAAAAAGAAAACAATAATAAAATGTTGTTTAAACAAAGATGTATATGCTGCTAAGCATATTAAGTGTATATATTCACCATCATCATTAAGTACTGTGTCTGCTGGCGTAGGTGATCATGTCTCTCCACAACTTTCGATCTCGGCAGCTATTTATCATTTCTGTTGTTGACCCCCTGCCAAGCCATTCTCTTAAGCTGTCTGTTATTTTTTCTCTTTGCTTCCCTCTATCTCTTCGTACCTCAATTTTCCAGTTGTTACAATATATTCCAGTAGTTCTCTTCTCATTACATGGCTAAAAAATTATGATTGTCTCTTCCTAATATTGGAAATTAGTTCTCTTTTTGCTTTGACCTCTTTCAGAACGTTTTCATTACTCTTCTTAGCTGTCCATGGTACTCTCAACATTATTCTGTAAAACCACATTTCTACAGACTCCAGTGATTTTCTTGTCTGTTGTCCTATTGTCCATGATTCGCATCCATTTGTTAAGACTGGCTCTACATAACATTTAAGAACTCTTTTTCTTGTTTCTATTGCCAAAAATGGATTGCATAGTATCTTCTTCATTTTTTGGAAAGCTGCTTTTGCCTGAGTCATTCTGCATCTCACCTCTTTTGTACATCTTCCGTCTGAGGTTAACAAAGTTCCCAAATATTTAAATTCATTTACCTGTTTTAATATTGTTCCACTTGTCTTTATTTTGCACTGAAGTGATGTCTTTTTCGTTATTGTTACCATTACTTCTGTCTTTTTGCTATTAAGGCTGAGTCCTTTATTTTTGCTTTCCTTCGCTATAATGTCCAACATTTCTTGTAACTCATTTTCACTCTTAGCGATTAAGACTGTATCATCAGCATACCTTAGATTATTTATATTATGACCTCCAATTGTTATTCCAGGCATGTCCCTTATGGATCTTAAAATAATCTCACTATAAATATTAAACAAATCTGGTGACAGCACACAACCTTGCCTAACACCCTGTTTTATTTGTTGAAACATTCCCAATTTGTTTCCAGTTCTTATGGCCGCTGTTTGTTGCCAGTACATGTTCTTTATTATTCTTAGATCTTTGCTGTCTACGTTTATGCTTTCTACAATTTTGATTATTTCTTGGTGCTTTACTTTATCAAATGCCTTGGTGTAATCTATGAAACATAGGTATAGATCTGTTTTCACCTCTATGGCTCTTTCTACTAAAGATCTTATGATATAAACGGCATTGCTTGTTCCTTTATCTCTAACAAAACCACACTGTTCATCGCTAATTTCTGGACTGATTTGTTTCGCACTCTTCGCATGATGATAATACTTGAACAGTGAATGTAAAAGAGGTGTTTAAAATAAATGTCTGTTCGACTATTATTCTATACGTTTTTTATCCACTTATTTCGATATTTATGTGAAGTTACAACATACAGATTTGAAATAGCAACAGAAGTAAGTATTGCAAGTATCTATGCTAGTATAAAAAGTATAATTTATGAAAAACTGATCGACATGAGAAGGAATTTGAGCAGAAATTAAAATATGTTGGGGACCACTTCTCCAGCGGTCCTGTGCAAGTTACCTCTCATCGTTGTCCGGCCTGAAAAGATCGTTATATATGAGTAATTTGGTGTCGTGTCGTTGATTACGACATGCTCTGACATCTGCTCTTTTTGTCAAATATATACGATTTATTTTATCGTAACACATATGATCTTTTTTAGGTAAACACTTTGCCGACCTGTTCATTTTTCTACTCTCCTGGCCACACTCCTGATGCTCTCCTGACCACACTCCTGCTACTCTCCTGGCCACACTCCTGATGCTCTCCTGACCACACTCCTGCTACTCTCCTGGCCACACTCCTGATGCTCTCCTGACCACACTCCTGCTACTCTCAGTATCTGATCCCTTGGATCAGTATTGTTGCAGTCGAGAATTAACCACAACAGCATGGGGACTTGTTGGTCTCGAGGCAAGACGAGGGGTTGTGGGTTCAAATCTTGGCTACACCACTTGGGATTTTTATTTATGATTTATCTCTGCGTCAACCACCCCTGGTCTCAGCAGCGAGACCCGGCTTGAAACATCAATCACTCATGGAGAGAAAAAAATATGAGTACCTCCGAAGGTGGGGTTATCTGCCTGTGCGGCGAGGGACCCCTGTGCACACGACTGCCATGGAAAAACGGATTAACACGCAAAATTCAGTTCCTAGTCTCTAGAGACTTCGTCAGAGGTAAAGTCTGGCGAACGCCAAAAAAAAAAAAAAACATATCGTCTTAATCTTGTTGTCACAGCTCCCGCCAAAGTGAGGGGGGGGGGGATTCTGTTAACATGGTGGTCGACTAGCGAGCAGTTCTAATCTCGGCGCACAGGCGATCACATGGTGGTCGACTAGCGAGCAGTTCTAATCTCGGCGCACATGCGATCACATGGTGGTCGACTAGCGAGCAGTTCTAATCTCGGCGCACATGCGATCATTCCAAACTACTTCCATCGAATAGAGAGAGCACAAGACTTCCTTACTGCAGGTGACTCGAAAATTATTATTTTTTTTGGCGTTCGTCAGCTTTCACCTCTGACGAAGTCCCTTGAGACTAGGAACTGGAATTTGCGTATTAATCCGTTTTTCCCTGGCAGCCGTGTGCACAGGGGAACGTCGCCGTTTAGGCACATAACTCCGTTTTCGGAGGTACTCATATTTTTTACCGTCGATGAGTAATTGACATTTCAAGCCGGCCTCGCTGATGAGACCAGGGGTGGCTGCCGCAGAGAGGAATTATAAATAAAAATCCCAAATGGTTCAGCCGGGATTTGAACTCACAACCTCTCTGTCTAGAGACCGGCGTCTTGCCTCGAGACCCTCCTGTCCCCGAAAACACGAATTTGAAACAAATAAAATAACCAAAATGGTTTAAACGACTGCGCTAGTCTCTGCAAAAACAGAACAACATG
Organism: Megaustenia siamemsis; assembly: GCA_032433765.1. Lineage (NCBI taxonomy): Eukaryota > Metazoa > Mollusca > Gastropoda > Stylommatophora > Ariophantidae > Megaustenia > Megaustenia siamemsis. The sequence continues at coordinate 30,060,936 of JAVIAB010000088.1, read as the reverse complement.
CAGCCATTTTGGCTTTGCATTGTCGGTTGGCGGCCGTTAGCAAGGTCTAACTCCAGTGTAAGCCAAGTCGGCAGCATGGGCGACAATTTCAAACGACATCACTGAAAAGAGAGTGTCCACAGTCACTTCCAAAGTCACTTCCAACTCCAATTCCCTCAGATAAATGGAAACAAATAGAAACCAGTCAAAACAAAAACTGTTTTAAGTATTGGCACTCTCTAAATGGCCTGCTGCATTTGCCGCCATCTTTACCGGAAGTGGTTTTTTTTTTGCGCCGCAGCAAACACTGGCCGTAGAAAGTTGACATGTTCTTGTGTTGTCACAAATTAAAACCACACCAGCAAACACTGGCCGTAGAAAGTTGACATGTTCTTGTGTTGTCACAAATTAAAACCACACCAGCAAACACTGGCCGTAGAAAGTTGACATGTTCTTGTGTTGTCACAAATTAAAACCACACCAGCAAACACTGGCCGTAGAAAGTTGACATGTTCTTGTGTTGTCACAAATTAAAACCACACCAGCAAACACTGGCCGTAGAAAGTTGACATGTTCTTGTGTTGTCACAAATTAAAACCACACCAGTAAACACTAGCCGTAGAAAGTTGACATGTTCTTGTGTTGTCACAAATTAAAACCACACCAGCAAACACTGGCCGTAGAAAGTTGACATGTTCTTGTCTTGTCACAAATTAAAACCACACCAGCAAACACTGGCCGTAGAAAGTTGACATGTTCTTGTCTTGTCACAAATTAAAACCACACCAGCAAACAAACACCAGTCCGTGTGTGTGTGTGTGTGTGTGTGTGTGTGTGTGTGTGTGTGTGTGTGTGTGTGTGTGTGTGTGTGTGTGTGTGTGTGTGTGTGTGTGTGTGTGTGTGTGTGTGTGTGTGTGTGTGTGTGTGTGTGTGTGTGTGTGTGTGTTGTGTGTGTGTGTGTGTGTGTGTGTGTGTGTGTGTGTGTGTGTGGTTTAATCTTTAAGATTGGAGCTATAATTATACAAGCAAACTTAAATAATGGAGCCGCGATAGCTCAGTAGTTAGTGAAATTCACTACAAAGGACAAGAGGTAGGGTTCGATTTCAACCGGTTCACCCAGCCTTTAATATGGGTACCGGATTTCTGGGAAAGTAAAGCGGCACGGGCGTAATGCCGACCACATTACCCCAAAAATCACGTCCCGAAGGTCTGTAAAATGTATGGTCACTAACACCATATTCCCTATACGCCACTTGTCATGACGGGTCACTAACACCATATTCCCTATACGCCACTTGTCGTGACGGGTCACTAACACCATATTCCCTATACGCCACCCCTTGTCGTGACGGGTCACTAACACCATATTCCCTATACGCCACCAGTTGGCGTGACGGGTCACTAACACCATATTCCCTATACGCCACCAGTTGGCGTGACGGGTCACTAACACCATATTCCCTATACGCCACCCCTTGGCGTGACGGGTCACTAACACCATATTCCCTATACGCCGCCACTTGACGTGACGGGTCACTAACACCATATTCCCTATACGCCACCCCTTGGCGTGACGGGTCACTAACACCATATTCCCTATACGCCACCCCTTGTCGTGACGGGTCACTAACACCATATTCCCTATACGCCGCCACTTGTCGTGACGGGTCACTAACACCATATTCCCTATACGCCACTTGTCGTGACGGCTCACTAACACCATATTTCCTATACGCCACCCCTTGGCGTGACGGGTCACTAACACCATATTTCCTATACGCCACCCCTTGGCGTGACGGGTCACTAACACCATATTCCCTATACGCCACCCCTTGGCGTGACGGGTCACTAACACCATATTCCCTATACGCCACCCCTTGTCGTGACGGGTCACTAACACCATATTCCCTATACGCCACCCCTTGTCGTGACGGGTCACTAACACCATATTCCCTATACGCCACCCCTTGTCGTGACGGGTCACTAACACCATATTCCCTATACGCCACCCTTGGCGTGACGGGTCACTAACACCATATTCCCTATACGCCACCCCTTGGCGTGACGGATCACTAACACCATATTCCCTATACGCCACTTGTCGTGACGGGTCACTAACACCATATTCCCTATACGCCGCCACTTGTCGTGACGGGTCACTAACACCATATTCCCTATACGCCACCCCTTGGCGTGACGGGTCACTAACACCATATTCCCTATACGCCACCCCTTGGCGTGACGGGTCACTAACACCATATTCCCTATACGCCACCCCTTGGCGTGACGGGTCACTAACACCATATTCCTATACGCCACCCCTTGGCGTGACGGGTCACTAACACCATATTCCCTATACGCCACCCCTTGGCGTGACGGGTCACTAACACCATATTCCCTATACGCCACCCCTTGTCGTGACGGGTCACTAACACCATATTCCCTATACGCCGCCACTTGTCGTGACGGGTCACTAACACCATATTCCCTATACGCCACTTGTCGTGACGGGTAACTAACACCATATTCCCTATACGCCACCCCTTGGCGTGACGGGTCACTAACACCATATTCCCTATACGCCACCCCTTGGCGTGACGGGTCACTAACACCATATTCCCTATACGCCACCCCTTGGCGTGACGGGTCACTAACACCATATTCCCTATACGCCACCCTTGTCGTGACGGGTCACTAACACCATATTCCCTATACGCCACCCCTTGGCGTGACGGGTCACTAACACCATATTCCCTATACGCCACCCCTTGGCGTGACGGGTCACTAACACCATATTCCCTATACGCCACCCCTTGGCGTGACGGATCACTAACACCATATTCCCTATACGCCACTTGTCGTGACGGGTCACTAAAACCATATTCCCTATACGCCGCAACTTGTCGTGACGGGTCACTAACACCATATTCCCTATACGCCACCCCTTGGCGTGACGGGTCACTAACACCATATTCCCTATACGCCACCCCTTGGCGTGACGGGTCACTAACACCATATTCCCTATACGCCACCCCTTGGCGTGACGGGTCACTAACACCATATTCCCTATACGCCACCCCTTGTCGTGACGGGTCACTAACACCATATTCCCTATACGCCGCCACTTGTCGTGACGGGTCACTAACACCATATTCCCTATACGCCACTTGTCGTGACGGGTCACTAACACCATATTCCCTATACGCCACTTGTCGTAACGGGTCACTAACACCATATTCCCTATACGCCACTTGTCGTGACGGGTCACTAACACCATATTCCCTATACGCCACCACTTCGTGTGACGGGGGTAAACGAACGCAACTAAAACAAGTAGGTGCGGCTTGCACTGCGTACTGACCTTGATATGAATGGTGCCTCTAGGTCTTATGTTGTAGGTTCCATTACGAGCCAGTAGCTCCGTGGAGGAAGATGACAAGTGGATTCGAAGCCCTGGCAGGAATTCGGTGCCGAGTTAAATACAGTTTACATAACTTTAAGCAGCAAAGTTTATATACATCATCATCATCAAGTACCGTACCTGCTGCTGGCTGAGATGATCATGTCTCTCCACAACTTTCTCCCTCTACAATTATTTATCAAACTGCTGTGCAGCCTTACGATGCCATTCTCTCAAGTTATCTCCTACATTTTCTCTCTGCTTCCTATTGATCTCTTCTTCCTATTAAAAAAAAAAAAATACAACAGATTCTAATTATTTGTCATTCCCTGGCCTAATTATTACGACTAATTCCTTTGTTTTGTCGATAATAATTTATTTTTTATCCTCTTTTGGGAAGTTCTCGTTACTATTTTTAGCTGCCAATTGCATTATCATCATTCTTTCAAACACACACACAAATAAACTTCGTTAGAATCCACACCTTGATCTTACGATATCTGTGCGATATTGTTTTCCTGCATGCTTTATAAATGGTAGATCACTTCTAGCTCCTACAATAATTGGGCCAATTGTGCTTAATTATAGAAGGGCAGATTTATAAGGACGTATATAGAGAATGGTATAGTGATCATAGATTTTAGAAGCAGTGATCTCTGCAATATGTGCCATTTTGGGAAGCAAGGTTTCTGTTTTTGAGATTGTAGTTATGCCCTATGTGCCGTCTTCGGCTCGAAAGGACAATAGATAGATAGATAGATATTGAGAACAAGGGAGCCGCACTAGCTCAGTGGTTAGTGAAATGGACTACTAAGGACAAGAGGCGGGGTTCGATCCTGATAGACGGCTGCCAGGTTCACTCAGCTTGAAATGGTTACCAGATTTTTTGTCTGGAAAAGTAAAGCGGCACGGGCGTAATACCGACCATATTACTCCAAAACTCATGTGCTGAAGGTCTTTTGAGGACCTTTGAGGTCTATAAAAATTATGGTCACTAACACCATATTTCCTATACGCCACTTGTCGTGACGGGGCACTTTACTTTACTTTTTATATAGAGAACATGCTTCCGACAAACGAAGAACGATGATATAGAGACATTTTTTAAGAGATGCATACTTATAGAGACGTCCTTTATAGATGCATACTTATAGAGCCGTCCTTTTTTAGATGCATACTTATAGAGACGTCCTTTTATAGATGCATACTAATAGAGACGTTCTTTTATAGATGCATACTAATAGAGACGTTCTTTTATAGATGCATACTTATAGAGCCGTCCTTTTTTAGATGCATACTTATAGAGACGTCCTTTTATAGATGCATAGTAATAGAGACGTTCTTTTATAGATGCATACTAATAGAGACGTTCTTTTATAGATGCATACTTATAGAGACGTCCTTTTATAGATGTACACTTATAGAGACGTCCTTTTATAGATGCATACTTATAGAGACGTCCTTTTATAGATGCACACTTATAGAGACGTCCTTTTATAGATGCATACTTATAGAGGCGTCCTTTTATAGATGCATACTTATAGAGACGTCCTTTTAGAAATGCATCCTCAAAGCGACGTCCTTTTATACAGGCGTCCTTATAAACAGGTTTCCTTAAAGCGACGTCACTTTATCGATGCATCCTTATAGCGACATCCTTTTATAAATGCATCCTTATAGCGACGTCCTTTTATAGATGCATCCTTACAGCGTCATCATTTATAAATGCATCCTTATAGCGACATCCTTTTATAGATGCATCCTTACAGCGTCGTCACTTATAAATGCATACTTACTGTGGCGTCCTTTTATAGATGCATCCTTATAGCGACATCCTTTTATAGATGCATCCTTACAGCGTCATCATTATAAATGCATCCTTATAGCGACATCCTTTTATAGATGCATCCTTACAGCGTCATCATTTATAAATGCATCCTTATAGCGACATCCTTTTTTAGATGCATCCTTACAGCGTCGTCATTTATAAATGCATCCTTATAGCGACATCCTTTTATAGATGCATCCTTACAGCGTTGTCACTTATAAATGCATCCTTACTGTGGCGTCCTTTTATAGATGCATCCCTATAGCGACGTCCTTTTATAGATTCACGCTTATAGTGACGTCTCTATACCTGACATGATGGTAAGTTAAGCATTCACTCCAAGTCTTAAGGCGTATGTGGCTAATGGCGTTAGTTCCCATATTTCTCAATGACTAACGACACATTTTATAGGTGTTGTGATCGGTATTACGTCAGGCTGCTCTACTTTCCAGAAAGATCGTGTACATATTTAAAGATGGATGAACCTTCAGGCGGATTGAAAACTAAAACTGGCCGTGAGTGAAGCTAGGAATCGTCATTTACACGACATTTTGTCTTTAATAGCCTAGTTCATTTGGCCCCATTTTGAATCCCCAAGGAAAAAGGCCAAGTGGAAGACCAAAATATTCTTGGAGACGACAGCTTGAAGCAGAGATGAAGATGATGGGGAAGTCATGGAATGGTCTTAAAAGAATGGCAAGAAACAGAACAGCTTGGAAAGTGTTTGTTGAAGGTCTATACTCCACAGGGAGTTGAAAGTGTTTGTTGGAGGTCTATACTCCACAGGGAGTTGAAAGTGTTTGTTAAAGATCTATACTCCATAGGGAGTTGAAATTGTTTCTTGAAGGTCTATACTCCACAGGGAGTTGAAAGTGTTTGTTGAAGATCTATACTCCACAGGGAGTTGAAAGTGTTTGTTGAAGGTCTATACTCCACAGGGAGTTGAAAGTGTTTGTTGAAGGTCTATACTCCACAGGGAGTTGAAAGTGTTTGTTGAAGATCTATACTCCACAGGAAGTTGAAAGTGTTTGTTAAAGATTTATACTCCACAGGGAGTTGAAAGTGTTTGTTGAAGATCTATACTCCACAGGGAGTTGAAAGTGTTTGTTGAAGATCTATACTTCACAGGAAGTTGAAAGTGTTTGTTAAAGATCTATACTCCATAGGGAGTTGAAAGTGTTTGTTAAAGATCTATATTCCACAGGGAGTTGAAAGTGTTTGTTAAAGATCTATACTCCACAGGGAGTTGAAAGTGTTTGTTGAAGGTCTATACTCCACAGGGAGTTGAAAGTGTTTGTTAAAGATCTATACTCCATAGGGAGTTGAAAGTGTTTGTTAAAGATCTATATTCCACAGGGAGTTGAAAGTGTTTGTTAAAGGTCTATACTCCACAGGAAGTTGAAAGTGTTTGTTAAAGATCTATACTCCATAGGGAGTTGAAAGTGTTTGTTAAAGATCTATATTCCACAGGGAGTTGAAAGTGTTTGTTAAAGATCTATACTCCACAGGGAGTTGAAAGTGTTTGTTGAAGGTCTATACTCCATAGGGAGTTGAAAGTGTTTGTTAAAGATCTATACTCCACAGGGAGTTGAAAGTGTTTGTTGAAGGTCTATATTCCACAGGGAGTTGAAAGGAAGAAGCCCAGTTCACTAACGACTGAGTCACTGCGGCATAAAGGAGCTTTGCATACTTCCAAGGGAGTGAGCGCCCATGTCGAATATAAATGCAAATGGAAACAGGCAAGCTGAAAGTGAGACACGTAGACGAGTCAGCATGGGAACTAAAGAAGTAACAGCAAATTCTGACAAAACCCATTATCTTTCCAAACTGACAGAAGGTCAAAGTGTTTTTTCTTTAATTATTGTATCATTCTAAAAATAAGCCTAGCCTATCCTATAATAGGGAATACGCTGAAACAAATGACATCCTAAATGCCAATTTGGCAATCAACAAAGTGCATGGCACAATATGTATTACCATCCTGTGTCGTGTTGTTTTTTGTTGTTGTTTGTTTCCTTTTGTAATCCTTCCACATATTTAATCACACACATAACCATACACATATTTTATAGCTTAATTAGAATCCAGGACTATTTAAAATCGTCTTCTTGGGTGAACTATAGAAATTGGTTTGTTCCAGTCACTCATGGCGGGAAAACAGCACGACTGACTTAGAAACAGACTAATGAACATGCGGTGTTGAGGAGTAATTTGGGATGAAGAAATGTTGATAAATATTTTAGGGTGATTTAGACGTCATGTGCAGTGATTTAGATGAGATTTATCGTGATTTATAGACGCTTTGTGGCGATTTTGAAGTACTGTAATGTCATGGCAGAGGCAGACCAAGACTAACATGGACGAGTAACATCAAAAGATGGACAAATCAGCCTATGACAACCTGCACCATCAAAGCAAGAGTCAGCGCAGAATGGCGCTACATGTTAGCCAACCTTCGTTGCGGAGACGGCACTCGATGATGATGATAATGTTATGTCATGTATGAAAAAATTATATTAATTTGATAGTGCTTTGAAAGATATAGAAATGTTAACAGCTTTAATGAAATTCTTTTGTTATTTGTAGTGATTTTAAAAGTTAATATAATGTCATTTAATATATAGATCATTATGATGATTTATCTGCCTGTGCGGCGAAGGACCCCTGTGCACACGGCTGCCAGGGAAAAATGGATTAACAAATTCAGTTCCTAGTCTCTAGGGACTTCGTCAGAGTTGAAAGCTGGCGAACGCAACAACAACAACAACATTATAATGATTAATGTGTGATCTAGAGGTTTTGGAAAATTACGAAGAGCTATAATATTAAAAGGTTAATGGTGTGTGTCTGGGCTGGCCATGATTCATATCTTGGTGTGTGTCTGTGCTGGCCATGGCTCATATCTTAGTGTGTATCTGTGTTAGTTATGTTATATATCTTTGTGCGTGCATGTCTTTGTTAGTCATATCTCATATCTTTGTGTGGCACCAAGATGGACGCTTGTTTGCGTTTGAACAAAGCCCAAAGGCCAAGATCAGATTTTGCAGAATTCGTTTTTCGCCACCTACGTATTTAGCTTTCTGTCCGTATGGTACGTTGTGTGCATAACAGTGGAGAATTACATCACCATATGTCATCCAACAAGCTTTGTGGTTATGTGCACAAGGCGACGCGCCAGTATCGTGGTCATGTGCATTCTGGTCTTGTCGTTGTTGCTGTATATGGCCATTGCTGTTGCTGCTGAGATAACGCCAAACGAGATAGGTCTTGAGAAATGCTTGCCAAGTCCAAGGCTGATGTTCTTGCACATAATAACCTACATTGACTTGGTAGTAACGTTGCTACTACCGCTGATTGCTATTACTGTCATGCTCTTCACGATTGTTCTGCCCATCATACACAAGTCCCGGTGGAAGAAGCTCAGTGGCCTGCCGATGCTGGAAGTTTCTGAGTTGAAACCGATCATCGATCCTAGGTGTAGCTCAGTGCGAGCTAGCGCCCAGGTTCGTGTGGTTAGGGTGTTCTTTGCCTTGTCTCTATCTTACATCATCATGCACGCACCCAGCCACGTGGCCAGACTGTACTATCTGATGCGGACGCAAAAACTCAGGGAACATGAAATTGACATTCTCTGAAGGTCTTATCCGGCTGATCTTTCAGCACAACAGCCACGCCCACCATGCCTGCAAGTTTTGGAGCTTCGTGGTCGTCAGTAGAAACTTTACCAAGAACCTCAGACAAGTTTTGGTGGACGTTACCAAGTGTATATGTTAGTCTTGGCTTATATCTTGGTGGTTGTCTATGCTAACCATGGCTCATATCTTTGTGTGTGTATGGGATAGCCATGGTTCCTATATTGGTGGGTGTCTGTGATAGCCATGGCTCAATTCTCGGTCTATATCCGTGCTAGTCGTAGCCCATATCTTAGTGGGAGTCTGTGATAGCTATGGCTGATATTTTGGTGGGAGTATGTGCTGCCATGGCTCATATCTTTGTGTGTGTATGGACTGGCCTTGGCTCATATCTTTGTGTGTGTCTGGGCTGGCCATGATTCACATCTCGTGTATGTGCTGGCATGGTTGATATCTTGGTGTATTTCCGTGCTAGCCATGGCTCATATCTTAATGTGTTTCAGTACTAGTCATGGTTCATGTCTTGGTGTGTTTCTCGTGAAGCCATGGCTCATATCTTAATGTGTTTCTATGCTAGCCATGGCTCATATCTTAGCCTGTGTGTGTGTGTGCTAGCCATGGCTCATATCTTGGTGTGTATCATGTTAGTCATATCTCATATCTTGGTGTGTGTCCGTGTTAATTATGTCTCATATCTTTGTGTGTGTGTGTGTGTGTGTGTGTTTAGTCATATCTCATATCTTAGTGTCTATCTGTGTTAGTCATGTGTCATATCTTTGTGAGCGCATGTCTGTGTTAGTCATATCTCATATCTTTGTGTGCATGAGTACGTTAGTCATATCTCATATTTCTTTGTGCATGTCTATGTTTGTCATGTCTCATATATTTGTGTGTATGTCCATGCTAGTCACATCTCCTATATTTGTGAGTGCATGTTTATGTTAGTCATGTCTCATATCTTTGTGTGTGCATGACTGTGTTTAGTCATATTTCAAATTTTAGTGTGGGAGCCGCGATAGCTCAGTGGTTAGTGAACTGGACTACAAAGGACAAGGGGTAGGGTTCGATCCCAACCGATGGCCTCCGGGTTCACCCAGCCTTTAATGAGTACCGGATCTTTTTCTGGAAAAGTGAAGCGGCACGGGCGTAATACCGACCACATTACCCCAAAAGCATGTGCCGAAGGTCTGTAAAATTTATGGTCACTAACACCATAATCCCTATGCGCCACTTGGCGTGACGGGGGTACTTTACTTTTTTTTTTTTTTTTTTTGGACAAATTTTAGTGTGTGTCTGTGTTAGTCATATCTCATATTTTAGAGTGTGTCTGTGTTAGTCACATCTCATGTCTTAGTGTGTGTTGATGTGTGTGTCTATGTTAGTCATATCTCATATCTTGGTGTGTGTCAGTGTTAGTCATGCCTCATATCGTTGTGTGCATGTCAGTGTTAGTCACATCTCATATCTTTGTGTGTGCATGTCTGTGTTAGTCACCTCTAGTGACTCGGGCAGATGGTGCTCGTAAACCTGGGAGGGCCGACCATCTAAGGGCAGAATCTCCCTACAGAAAAGACAATCTGCTGCCTTGCAGGAAGATTGGAGACAATCAAAGACTAAGGAAAGCAAACCTGAATAAAATACTGGCCGAAATCGGATGCACTGGGCCACTGGCGCAGAACACAGTGCAACGTTTTAACAGGTTAACAGATCCATCAGAGTGGATCTAACAGACTCTAATTATGATGTTCTGTCTGTGGGGTCGATCAATTCACTTAAACAGACAGCTGTCTTCATGTGAGAGTCTGGAATCCTACTCTGATTGAGTCTTGATCGCAGAGAAAGAGAGAGAGAGAGAGAGAGAGAGAGAGAGAGAGAGAGAGAAAAGTATAATAATAATAAAAAAGTATATACTAATAGAGGCATAATACCTTTGCTTGTTGATTGCATCCTGGATGCCATGTTGACAGTGTCACCAAACAAACAATATCTTGGCATTTTCAAGCCGACGATACCAGCAACAACTGATCCTTGAATAACCAATGATAGGACAAGTGAGTTTCTTAACAAATTTTGATTGGTGGAATTACATTATTGCGATAATTACAAGAACTAATATTCGGTCACTTAGTCTTCTTCTTCTTCTACCTTTTTAGCTCCCAGTGGAGCATAGGTCTTCAACAAACACTTTCCAAGTCGTTCTGTTTTTTGTCATTCTTTTAAGATCATTCCATGTCCTCCCCATCATCTTCATCTCTGCTTCTATCTGTCTTCTCCAAGAATTCCTTGGTCTTCCTCTTTGTCTTTTCCCCTGGGGATTCCAAAAAAGGGCCTGTTGTGTAATACTCTCAGTTGGCTTCCGTAGTGTGTGTCCTATCCAGCGCCATCGTCTTCGCTGTAACTCTTTATTCACTGGTGTTTGGCTGGTACATTTCCATAATTCTATGTCAGTGATTTTGTCCTGCCATTCCCATCCTTTTATCCTGCGTAAGCATCCATTAATGAAAGTCTGTATCTTCGTGATTGTCAATTTTGTTGTTCTCCATGTTTCACAGCCATATAATAGGACCGCCTTAACATTTGAGTTGAACATTTGTATTTTGTATTTAACCTAATTTCTTTGGATTTCCATATGGAACATATGGAAATTGGTCACTTAGTACGCTGGTTAAAATGAAAAATCAAACACAGCATATATTATATGTGTGCGTTTGTGCACTTGTTGGTAAAGTGCGTGTATGTAGGACGGTGGGCACGCGTGTTGATGAGTGAGTATACATTTTTTCTGTCAAATGTATATGTATATGTGGCTTAATCATGGACAGTAGACAAACAAATGAAAAGACGATTAGAGGCCACAAAGATGGGATTTTTCAGAAGAATGTTCAAAGTTCCCTGGACAGCTAAAAAGACCAATGAAGAAATTCTCAAAGAGGCCAACACAAAAAGGGAACTCCTAAAAAACATCAGAAAGAAACAATCAACATTTTTGGGCACATCATGAGAAGAGGAAAGTTGGAATAATTGGCTACAACTGGCAAAATAAAAGGAAAGAGTGATCGCGGACGACAAAGAGAAAAAAATACTGGATAGCTTGGTGTCATGGCATGGAAAACAGTCAACAACAGAACTGATACGATGCACTGTAGATAGAAGATTGTGGGAGGACATGATCGCCTACGCCAACTAGTATGGCACATAATGATGATATGTGGCTTGGCTACACATGTGCAGTCCGTACAGAGGAAGGACTGAGCGAATGTTTTCCAATAGAAACTGGGGTAAACAAGAAAGTATTTTATCGCCCTTGTTATTTGGAATTGTTATGGACTTCATAATGAAGAAATGCTGCACTGGTAACAAAGGCATCGAATGGATACAAGGAGACCATTTGGAGGACCTCGACTTTGCTGATAACATAGTTTTCATCAGCAGTCAGATAAAAACGATGCAGGAAAACACAAATCAACTATCATCAATAGCCAGCAAAATTTGACTTGAGAGATGAATCATGAAAAGACTAAAGTCATGAAAAGCTTAATTCCAACAAATGACAGAATATACATGGAAAACAAACTAGTGGAAGAGATCGATCACTTTATCTATCTTGGAAGTCACATTGATCGGGAAGGGGATACAAGCAAATATATTAGAATCAGAATAGCTAAAGCAGCAGTGTCTTTCAGAAGCCTTTGAAAGTTGTAGAAATGAAAACTCATCAGCACAAACACAAAACTTAGACTATTCAAATCAAACGTACTAAATACCCATACGTATGCATGTGAGAGCTGGAAAACAACAAAAGACATAGAAACAAAGTTGAACGCATTCGAAAATAAATATCTAAGGAAAATATTTGGTATAGCGTGGAACGAATTCAAACCAAACTGGTAAATTAAAGAAATTGCCAATCAATCACTAATATATTCAGTAATCAAAAAAAGAGCCAGTAGTGGGGTGTGATAAACACTCTAAGGTATGGTGACAGCTTTACAGAGAAGGAACACATCACAATACTGACGTTTCGGCCTGTGGCCTTCTTCAGATTACGGGAACAACGACAACAAACGGCGAGGCACAAATATATACACTCGGTGAGGCACAAATATATACACTCGGTGAGGCACAAATATATACACTCGCTGAGGCACAAATATATACACTCGGTGAGGCACATCTATAGCTACATGTCGGATGACAAAGTTTAGGGAGAGGTGGACGGAGAGACGAAGGATAGGGTGAGATAAAAACAGAGAGATGTGTTACATGAGGGGAGGTATGATGAGTGTAGAGAGATGTGTTACATGAGGGGAGGTAGGATGAGTGTCGAGAGATGTGTTACATGAGGGGAGGTATGATGAGTGTAGAGAGATGTGTTACATGAGGGGAGGTATGATGAGTGTAGAGAGATGTGTTACATAAGGGGAGGTATGATGAGTGTAGAGAGATGTGTTACATGAGGGGAGGTATGATGAGTGTAGAGAGATGTGTTACATGAGGGGAGGTAGGATGAGTGTAGAGAGATGTGTTACATGAGGGGAGGTATGATGAGTGTAGAGAGATGTGTTACATGAGTGGAGGCAGGATGAGTGTAGAGATATATACAATCGTAAGTATTGAGAATTAAAAGTAAATAATGTATCAATCATCATCATCATGTGCCATACCGGTTGGCGTAGGTGATCATGTCCCTCCACAATCTTCTATCTACAGTGCATCGTATCAATTCTGTGTTTTTCATGCCATGACACCAAGCTATCCAGTATTTGCTATCTTTGTCGCCCGCGATCTCTCTTTCCTTTTATTTTGCCAGTTGTAACCAAGTATTCCAACTTGTATCAATAAAAGTGTATAAAAATGACTTAGCTGGAAAGACTGTTCTGTCCTGCGTGGTGGAATCCATCCAAATGGCTAGAACACTCAGGCCTATATTGCGAAACAGTCACGTGGTATACCAAGCGTGGTCAAGCGAGACAAAGCAAAGACGATGGTCATATGTTGGACATGGAGAGATAATAACCGAATAACAAAGCAAGCCAAAATGTGGGAAATAACAGGTAAGAGGAAAAGAGGTCGAACCTGAGAGACACTGAGAATAACATTGATCAGAGAGGCAAGAGCAGCAGGAATCAGCTCCCTCAATGATATAGAGTTGCTTGCACAGACCAGAGACAAATGGCGAGATTTGATAAAAGATCTTTTCAATTCTTGAAAACTGCTAGAATACAATTTAGATAAGAGAAAGAATATATGGGTCGATGCCATAAGGGCCGGCTGTGGCTCGAAAGGTCAAAAGATATATATGTGGCTGTTTTTATTGTACGGCGCATATCTCCAAAGAAATGGATTGTCTCCTCTTAATTTACCTTTATGTGTTTGTACCTGGACTATGTGTGAGTGTTTAGTTTTAGTTTAGTTTAGTCGACGGATCTTCAAACTAATAGCACACAGGAGATGTCCATAAGTGATCAGATCTCCTCCCTAGTTTGTCTCTCAGTGTGTGGAGACTCATAACTTCAGTTGTGTTGATTTGTTATTTGTTTATTTTTCCCCGCGCAACTCTCCTTTCTGGCATTCCCATTTTTGACTGGATGTTCGTGCAGTCTGAACATGGTTCATGATCATTGACTGAATCATCAGCGCGCCCTGCCTCCCTGAGGGCATTCAGAATGCCACACCCGTCCATTACACGTCCACAATCCACGGAGTAAGCAAATCTAAGATTAAACAAATCCAAATCAGTTCTCAGTTCTTTAATGACTCCATCTACTGCCTTCGTGCCCAGCCTCCTTCAATTTTCCTGAGGATACCCATAGAGTCACTCAGTTAACATACTTGAGTAAAAGAATGTGTTCATAGCCAGGCCGTGGCTTTAGTTACTGCCATGATCTCCATAGTCAAGCTACTGGGAGTTGCAGGGAAAGCACCGCTTCTCTCCTCATTTACTGTTCTTTCTCTGACCTGGACCTTGAAAGATCACGAGGTAACATTTTAAATATTGTGTACATTCGTCCCACGAGGTAACTTGTTTAAATATTGTGTACATTCGTGTACAATTTGTTTAATGAATATAGAACCTGCTCACCTTGACGAAGGAATGTGGACATTAGACAGCCAATATTTCAAAATAGTCAACATTTCGTTTATTATGTATACCATATCTTCTTCTTTTCTCTTGTCACTGATACCTAAAATGTGTTCTGGTTATATCATTTGTCGTTCTTGAGCAGCTCGAACTGTCTGAATTAGTGATTTTCCTTTGTTGTTACATGGCCACCTGGTCACAATGAATCCTCACCAATCACTATCAAGGGCGTTCTTCTCGAGAATGCATGGAAAAAGACCAAGAGAAAGACCCAGAAGAAGATGGATAGATGAAATGACAGAGACATGTAACAACAAAGGAAAATCACTAATTCAGACAATTCGAGCAGCATAAGAATGACAAATGATATAAACCACACCTTTTAGGTATCAGTGAAAAGAGAAAAGAAGAAGTTAAAAGTCTCTGTCACTGCATCTATCCATCTTCTTCTGGGTCTTCCTCTTGGTCTTTTCCCATGTATTCTTGATAAGAACGCCCTTGATAGTGATTGGTGAGGATTCATTCTGACCAGGTGGCCAAACCATTTAAGTTGTTGTTGTTCTATATATTCTTGGCAGGGTTTTGTTCCTACTATATTTCTTATGGTTTCATTTGGTATTCTATCTCTTCTTGTGTTGTTTGTTGCTTTTCTCAAGCATCGCAGCTCACATGTATTGATCTTTCTTAATTGTGATTTAGAAAGGGTTCATGTTTGACTTTTATTGCACAAAATTGGTATGAAAATGCAATTTATCAAATGTTGTTTAGCTGGCATAGAAATGTTTGGATGTCTTAGCAATGGTGAAAGCTGGTATGTGACAGCATTTGCTTTTTGTATTCTCATGTCAATTTCTGTCTAGTTTTCCATCTTCTGTGAACATTGTGCCCAAATACTTGAATTCTTCTACTTGTTTTATTTCTTTATCTTTGATCTTAATGTTTAATGGGTGTCTTAATTTGCTTATTATCTTAGCCTCTGTTTTTTACTGTGTTAATTTTCATACTGTAGTTTGTGCAACTTTTATCTAGAAATGTTATATGCTTCAACATATATTACAACAGCATATAGCATCTCTAATATCATCATCATCATGTGCCATACCGGTTGGCGTAGGTGATCATGTCCCTCCACAACCTTCTATCTACAGTGCATCGTATCAGTTCTGTTGTTGACTGTTTTCCATGCCATGACACCAAGCTATCCAGTATTTTCTCTCTTTGTCGCCCGCGATCTCTCTTTCCTTTTATTTTGCCAGTTGTAACCAAGTATTCCAACTTTCCTCTTCTCATGATGTGCCCGAAAAATGTTGATTGCTTCTTTCTGATGTTTTTTTAAGAGCTCCCTTTTTGTGTTGGCCTCTTGAGAACTTCCTCATTGGTCTTTTTAGCTGTCCAGGGAACTTTCAACATTCTTTGAGAAATCCCATCTCTGTGGCCTCTAATCGTCTTTTCATTTGTTTGTCCACTGTCCATGGTTCGCTTCCATAGGTCAGAATTGGTTCTATATAGCACCGACGAACTCTCTTTCTCATTTTTATTGACATAGATTTGTTGCATAAGATATTTTTAACCTCCTGAAATGCTATTTTGGCCTGAGCTATTCTGCTTTTTATTTCTGTGGTGCATCTCCCATCTGATGTTATTATTGTGTCCAAGTATTTGAAACGTTGCACTTGTTACAGATTTGTCTCGTTTATTTTTATGCTGCATGATGGTGATGATTGTTTCTTCGATATAACCATCACTTCTGTTTTCTTACTATTCAGACTGAGACCTTTCTTGTTGCTTTCTTCTACTATTATGTCTATCATTTCTTGTAGTCCGTTCTCTGTCTCTGCTATTAAGACTGTGTCATCCGCATATCGCAAATTATTTATGTTGTGACCGTTGACTTCAATTCCTTTTTTGTCTACTATTGATCTCATAATATATTCGCTGTAAAGTGAAAACAAATCCGGTGACAGAACACAGCCTTGTGTGACTCCTTGCTTTATATATTGAAATTGTCCTGTTTGGATCTCTAATATAATATACTATATACTCTATATACTCTAGTATAATATACTATATACTCTATATACTCTAGTATAATATACTATAGGCTCTTTTACTATATACTCTATTACTATATAATACTCTATATACTCTATTACTATATACTCTATTACTATATACTCTATTACTATATACTCTATTACTATATACTCTATATACTCTAGTAAATATAACTACTGTAATTATGGTATACTACTAAACGCTCTCTTTTTATTATTATTAAATTATTCTCATTATATGGTTCAGAGCTACAACTACCTTGGACATACTATAACCAAGGATGGAAAACGATGAAATAAACAAAAGAATAGGTATGGCAAAAAGTAATTTTAATGCCATGAAAAATATACTAACAACAAAACAAATAACACCAGGGCTGAAACTAAGAATAGCAAAATGTTACATCTTCTCAATATTCCTATATGGTGCAGAAACATGGACATTAGACAAGAAAGCAGAACAGAAAATTGAAGCCTTTGAAATGTGGATTTACAGAAGAATAGGTAGAATTGGATGGAAAGAAAAGAGAACAAACGATGAAGTTTTAAAACAACTAAAAATAACAAGAGAACTTCTAAATACAATTAAGACAAGACAAATGACATTTTTGGAACACGTTAGAAGACACAACAGCCTACTAAAAGTAATATTGGAAGGGAAAATACAAGGTAAAAGAGGCAGAGGCAGACCAAGACTAACATGGACGAGTAACATCAAAAGATGGACGAGTCAATCTATGACAACCAGCGCCATCAAAGCAAGAAACAGAGTGGAATGGCGATCCATGGTAGCCAACCTTCGTTGCGGAGACGGCACTCGATGATGATGATGATGATATGGTTCTTAATACGGTGTGAATCATATATATATATATATATATATATATTGTTTTAAATATTACTATTATTAGAAATGTGCCCTCTGGTTATATGTGAAAGGATGAATGTAATCTTTCCACTGATCCTGAAAGTAGATCTATCGATGCCGTACCTGAACAAACACCAAACGTCAGCTTGATCTGCTGATTTGGCAGGTGATCAATTGTGAGTTTCGCCGTCTGTTCTAGCAACCCCAAAGTCATGTCCGCTATTTCTGTCACGTGACGCTCCTCGTTTCTGATTGGGACACCGGATACTATGACACACTGGTCACCTGGCAGGAATGTCAGATTTAATCTTTGCTAAAATTACTTATCGTTGTTAAAGTTATAATATAATATTAGTAAAAAAAAAAAAAAAAAAAAAAAAAAAGAAGAATAGGAATGGCAAAAAGGTAATTTTAATGTCATGAAAAATATACTAACATCAAAACAAATAACACCTGGACTAATACTAAGAATAGCAAAATGTTACATCTTCTCAATATTCCTGTATGGTGCAGAAACATGGACATTAGACAAGAAAGCAGAACAGAAAATTGAAGCCTTTGAAATGTGGATTTATGGAAGAATAAGTAGAATTGGATCGAAAGAAAAGAAAACAAAGGATGCAGTTTTAAAACAACTAAAAATGAAAAGAGAACTACTAAACACAATTCAAACAAGGCAAATGAAATTTCTGGGGCATGTTAAAAGACATAACAGCCTAGTAAAAGTAATATTGGAAGGGAAAATACAAGGTAAAAGAGGCAGAGGCAGACCAAGACTAACATGAACGAGTAACATTAAAAGATGGACAAGTCAACCTATGACAATCTGCACCATCAAAGCAAGGGACAGAGTGGAATGGCGCTCCATGGTAGCCAACCTTCGATACGGAGACATTTTAACAGGTGTTCAATCAGAAAGGATCTAACATACTCTAATTATGATATTATGTCTGTGGGGTCGATCAATTCACTTAAACAGACAGCTGTCTTCATGTGCGAGTCTGGAATCCTACTCTGAGTTCTGATCGCAGAGAGAGAGAGATAGATGCGGAGACGGCACTCAATAATGATGATGATGAATATTTCAACTCCTACTACTTCCTTTTCTATTAAAAAAACCCCAATAAACAACGGCGTCCTGCCAACGAAAGACGAAACAAAACTCACTACTTCATTAAAAGAACGATCAAAAATGATACCATACCAAATAAAAGGGGGAAAAAAAAACAAACGCAGTATTTTTCCAGCTGTATGTTTGTTTTCGCCCTTTGGTAGGTATGTCATTTTTTTTTATCTTTTAAACTAAAGACCAACAATGATACCATACCTACAGTCTCTACTTTAAAAACGTCGTGTTTGATTATTTCGTTGTCCATTAAGTCGAAGAGCCGATTGATAAAAAATATAAGATCCATACCATGACTTCGTCGGTTAACCTCTGCAAAGTCTGCCAGACCAGAGAAGCACACAGTGGCAGAGTCAAAGCTTTCTGGTTCAACGTCCAAACCATTTAGAAGCCTGGCGATAAGAGAGAGGATAATTATAGTTGTTTACGCGGTTTTGACGTCATAGTTTTTCTGGGTGTTATTGTTTTGCGAAGGTAAGATAACTCAGTCATGTTTAGGGGAACGGTTTCATCAAGGAATGTGCCATGAGCTTAACAGAAGTGGACTATGGAATCGTCCGAAGTCTATATAATGGATATTAACCATATAATGGATATTAACCACATAATGGATATTAACCATGTAATGGATATTAACCATATAATGGATATTAACCACATAATGGATATTAACCATATAATGGATATTAACCATATAATGGATATTAACCATATAATGAAAACGGAACAGCTGGGATATATCAAAGCAACCGGAAATATAAAGACAAAAATGTAAAAGTTAAACAGAGAGAAAGGATACCATATCCTTTAAGAATATCCATATTCTTCTCTTTTGGCTTCGTGTTAAAATTAAATTATTTATCTCGTAACAGATATGTATTATTGTTTACAAGTTATTAAGGTATGATTTTGATGATAGTAGCTTTAATTTTAAAATATGGTATTTCTGCCCAAACAAGAGACAAATATTTGTAAAGGATTGCTACAATCGGAATCAAAACAATTCCAACCAAATATCCGAACATAAACGGCTGAACCCGAGCGGTGAATTGATCTTCGGAAGTCATCATCATCGAGTGCCATCTCCGCAACGAAGGTTGGCTACCATGGAGCGCCATTCTGCTCTGTCTCTTGCTTTGATGGTGCAGGTTGTCATAGGCTGATTTGTCCATCTGTTGATGTTACACATCCATGTTAGTCTTGGTCTGCCTCTGTCTCTTTTACCTTGTATTTTGCCTTCCAATATTACTTTTAGTAGGCTGTTGTGTCTTTAACATGGCCCAAAAATCGCATTTGTCTTTTTTGAATTGGGTTTAGTAGTTCTCTCTTCATTTTAAATTGTTTTAAGACTTCATCGTTTGTTTTGTTTTCTTTCCATCCAATTCTTCCTATTCTTCTATATATCCACATTTCAAAGGCTTCATTTCTCTGTTCTGTTTTCTTGTCTAATGTCCATGTTTCTGCACCATATAGGAATGTTGAGAAGACATAACATTTTGCTCTTCTTAGTTTTAGCCCTGGTGTTATTTGTTTTGATGTTAGTATGTTCTTCATAACATTAAAATTACTTTTTGCCATTCCTATTCTATTGTTTATTTCAGTTTTACATTTTCCATCACCGGTTATAGTATGTCCAAGGTAGTTATAGTTCTGAACTGTCTTCAGGTCTATTCCTTCAATTTTGATATCCACTTGTGGGTTTTGAGTATTTTCTTTGTTTATGATCACAGTTTTAGCCTTTTTTGATATTCATATCTAGTCCATAATTTTTTGCTTGTCATGTTTATTTCATTAAGTATTTGTTGTAGATCTTTATGATTTTCTGCTAGTAGTACAGTATCATCAGCATATCTTAGGTTATTGATTATCTTTCCATTAATTTGAAGGCCTGGCATCTCTATGATGTTTTTAAAGATTTGCTCAGTGTATAGATTGGACAAGCTTGGTGATAGGATGCATCCCTGTCTTACTCCTCTTTTTATATCAATGGGTGTAGAGTTCTGTTCGTTATATTTTATTATTGTTGTTTGCTCCCAGTATAGATTACATATTAGTCATATGTCCATGTCATCTAGATGTATCGGCCATTATCGGATGTATCTTCGGAAGTACAACATACATTTTACAGGGGGAAAAAAGAAAAAGCAAATTCAGTGAAATACCCAACAGAAAATACATACATTAAAATAAAAATTAAATCACTTATATTAAAATAGATCACACAACACAATATGTACAGTTATTTATTTAAACGTGTGTAGAGCAGCTGAACTTCCTGTGTGTTACCGGGGCCTCATTGTGAGGGAGTAAAGAATAGTGGCACTGAGACCTTCCAGGCATGTTGTAAGAGGCGACTAAGGAGATTGATCGATGGCTTGACAAGCTGTCATTGTAAAAAGTATTGTTATGGAAACAGAACCATAGATTTTAGAAGCAGTGATCTCTGCAATATGTGCCATTTTGGCACGCAAGGTTTCTGTTTTTTGAGACTGTGGTTCTGCCCTATGTGCCGTCTTCGGCTCGAAAGGACAATACATAGATAGATAGATAGATAGATAGATAGATAGATAGATAGATAGATAGATAGATAGATAGATAGATAGATAGATAGATAGATAGATAGATAGATAGATAGATAGATAGATAGATAGATAGATAGATAGATAGATAGATAGATAGATAGATAGATAGATAGATAGATAGATAGATAGATAGATAGATAGATAGATAGATAGATAGATAGATAGATAGATAGATAGATAGATAGATAGATAGATAGATAGATAGATAGATAGATAGATAGATAGATAGATAGATAGATAGATAGATAGATAGATAGATAGATAGATAGATAGATAGATAGATAGATAGATAGATAGATAGATAGATAGATAGATAGATAGATAGATAGATAGATAGATAGATAGATATGTAAGTAGGTAGGTAGGTAGGTATGTAGGTAGTTAGGTAGGTTGGTAGGTTGGTAGGTAGGTAGGTAGGTAGGTAGGTAGGTAGGTAGGTAGGTAGGTAGGTAGGTAGGTAGGTAGGTAGGTAGGTAGGTAGGTAGGTAGGTAGGTAGGTAGGTAGGTAGGTAGGTAGGTAGGTAGGTAGGTAGGTAGGTAGGTAGGTAGGTAGGTAGGTAGGTAGGTAGGTAGGTAGGTAGGTAGGTAGGTAGAGCAGCTGAACGTTCAAAACAGAACGTTTTCAATCTCATCTCGCTATGCTACCAGTTCCCAGGCACAGTTTGTCAGATGCAGGGACAATATAGTAAAGGCATGTCCATGAACTGAGGTGAGACTAGCCGCAGAAATGAGACAACATGATAACAAAATAGACCTACAGTTTAGAGTCAAACATTATCATCATCACCATCAAATACCGGGCCTGCTGGCGTAGGTGATCATGTCTCTCCACAACTTTCGATCTCGGCAGTTATTTATCATTTCTGTTGTTGACCTTATGCCAAGCCATTCTCTTAAGCTGTCTGGTATTTTTTTCTCTTTGCTTCCCTCTATCTCTTCGTCTCTCAATTTTCCCAGTTGTTACAATATATTCCAGTTGTTCTCTTCTCATTACATGGCTATAAAAATTTGATTGTCTCTTCCTAATATTGGATATTACCTCTCTTTTTGCTGTGGCCTCTTTCAGAACGTTTTCATTACTCTTCTTAGCTGTCCATGGTATTCTCAACATTCTTCTGTAAAACCACATTTCTACAGACTCTAGTGATTTTCTTGTCTGTTGTTAGAGTTAAACATGAACTGCAAAAACAACAAATAAAAATGAGTTTCTCACAAGGAAAGAATGACCTGTGCTGTTCTCTTTCTCTCTCTCTCTCTCTCTCTCTATATATATATATATATATATATAAAGCACACACATTCAGTCCCTGGGGTCTTGACAAACAGTTGTGTTTACATTAAGTGTTTGCAAACATGCAATTATGACTTATCAGTAGCTCGTAATATATTAGTGTTTTATGCTGAATGATGTTTTACTGAACAGCTTTTCTCGTCGCTCAATCTGCCAATATTGGATAGACAGATTCGACCACAGAATGAATGAGATGCATTTGTGTTGCCTGGCCTTATCTCCTTTCTCCTGGGTCTCATGTTTTCTGATTTTGGAATGTTGCTGTGCCATTTTTTTTTCTCCATGTGCCACACTCTGATGCCAAATTTTCCCAGTTTCTTTCGCTGATAGAAAATGAAACCAAGGAATTCCTGCAAACATCCTTAAATCTCAGAACTGGTTTGCCCTTTGGTCTCTTTCAGTCTCCAAGTTAGCCATACAATAATTTATTAGGAATACGATTGTTGCTCTTACTTCTCCATGCCATACAAGATAAATATATAAAGAAGAGAGGGGCACAGAACTCGAGGCAGATGTAGAGTGAGTGGTATGACATCATCAATGAAACTCTGGAAAAGCATCACGTGACAGCGCTTAATGCTGCCAGATAAGCAAAAGTTAGAACTGTCTCGACATCAGACAGGACGCTGGAACAAGTGAAGAATAAAATTATGAACATGAAGAATAAGTGGAAGAAGAGCTTATATATATATATATATATATCAGCTATACAAATGTATACCTCTGGGCTATCATTGCAGGATACATCTCCTTTACAAGCGTTGCGTTTCTCTTTTGCTCTCTCGTTAAAACTTTCATTCTTTCCGACAGTTTACTTGAGTACTGCTTCACGCTGAGGACAGAAGAAGCCACAACAAGATAATTTTACAACAAAGCAAAGACAACATTCATTCATTTTACTCTGTGGTTGAAGACGGAAGGACAGAAGCCTTAGTTCTCAACGACTGACCAAGCTACTAGTTCTTTGTTATTTTTTAGTTGAAATGTTGAGTCTTTCCTGGTAATTGCTCTACGTAGCGATTCTCTATGCCTTGTTTTCTTTTATCAGATAGTTTTCGCTTGAATACCTGGTGGGGAATTGTTTCTTCGTTCATTCTCAGAACATGGCCGATGTATTTCCAACGGCTTCTTCCTATAAAGCTCGACACGTATTCTTATTTATAGTCGTCTCTTATCTGTTAGTTTGAAATAAACATAAGATATCAACAGCAATACATTTATGTTCATTCCAAAAAGACTTTCAGACGTGAGATCAAATACTTTCACATAATCAAGGGTTAACACAATGATATGATATTGTGTACATGATGGACTTTTGACTTTTGTGAAGAAAGGCTAAACGAAATGGTTTGGTCACGTATCTTGATCGTCTGGTCTAGCAAATACCATCTTGCAAGGAACTGTGAAAGGAGGAATAAGGAGAGGTAGGCAGAGAAAGAGATGGGAAGATAACATCAAATAATTGACATGTCTCGATACAGAATCCAAAAAGAATGACTGAAGATAAATAGAAACGGAGAAAGTTTGACAAAGTTTGTCAGTAGCTACCCAACTATCACTTGAGTTGTGAGATAAAGAAGAAGATTGATATCTTATTGTAATTGTTTCTGCCATATCAACGGTGGGAGAGGGGTAGATGAGTTGTTCATGCATTTGTTTATTTGGGAGAAGATCCTGGGTTCGTTCACAATGGGCTGTTCTTAGATTCATCCAACACTGAGCTCGATCACAATGGGCTGTTCCTAGATTCATCCAACACTGAGCTCGATCACAATGGGCTGTTTCCAGATTCATCCAACATTGAGCTCGATCACAATGGGCTGTTTCCAGATTCATCCAACATTGAGCTCGATCACAATGGGCTGTTTCCAGATTCATCCAACATTGAGCACGATCACAATGGGCTGTTCCTAGATTCATCCAACATTGAGCTCGATCACAATGGACTGTTCCTAGATTCATCCAACATTGAGCTCGATCACAATGGACTGTTCCTAGATTCATCCAACATTGAGCTCGATCACAATGGGTTGTTCCTAGATTCATCCAACATTGAGCTCGATCACAATGGGCTGTTCCTAGATTCATCCAACATTGAGCTCGATCACAATGGACTGTTCATAGATTCATCCAACATTGAGCTCGATCACAATGGGCTGTTTCCAGATTCATCCAACATTGAACTCGATCACAATGGGCTGTTCCTAGGTTCATCCAACATTGAGCACGATCACAGTGGGCTGTTTCCAGATTCAACCAACATTGGGCTCGATCACAGTGGGTTGCTTCCAGATTCAACCAACATTGGGTTCGATCACAATGGGCTGTTTCCAGATTAATCCAACATTGAGCTTGATCACAATGGGTTGTTTCTAGATTCATCCAACATTGAGCTCGATCACAATGGACTGTTCCTAGATTCATCCAACATTGAACTCGATCACAATGGGCTGTTCCTAGGTTTATCCAACATTAAGCTCGATCACAATGGACTGTTCCTAGATTCATCCAACATTGAGCTCGATCACAATGGGTTGTTCCTAGATTCATCCAACATTGCGCTCGATCACAATGGGTTGTTCCTAGATTCAACCAACATTGGGTTCGATCACAATGGGCTGTTTCCAGATTCATCCAACATTGAGTTCGATCACAATGGGCTGTTCCTAGATTCATCCAGCATTGAGCTCGATCACAATGGGTTGTTCCTAGATTCATCCAGCATTGAGTTCGATCACAATGGGCTGTTTCCAGATTCAACCAACATTGGGTTCGATCACAATGGGCTGTTTTCAGATTCAACCAACATTGAGCTCGATCACAATGGGCTGTTTCCAGATTCATCCAACATTGAGTTCGATCACAATGGGATGTTTTCAGATTCAACCAACATTGGGTTCGATCCATCATTGAGCTCGATTACGATGGGCGGCTTCCAGGTTCATCTAACATTTAATGAGTACCAGATATATTTTTTTCTGGAAAATGATACGGCTCTGACGTAGTGTTGACAACAGTACACAGAAGTGTGCCAAGGGTCATCAAATATTAGTACTAACATTGTATTCTGAAAAAGACGTTTTCCCCTCCTTTTTATATCAATCGGTTGTGATCGTTCAGTTTTTACATTTGTTTTATTGTATAAAACTTGTCTGAGATGCGAATATGCGCACATAATTAAGTTCCAAACATTTTTATTATAATTACTAAACTCAAATCAAACAAGACAAATACAATTTTGGGGGGTGGGGCATGTTAAAAGACACAACAGCCATACTAAAAGTAGTCTTGGAAGGGAAAATACAAGGTAAAAGAAACAGAGGCAAACCAAGACTAAGATGGACGAGTAACATTAAAATATGGAAAAGTCAGGCTATGACAACCTGCACCATCAAAGCAAAGAGAGAGAGAGAGAGAGAGAGAGAGAGAGAGAGAGAGAGAGAGAGCGGAATGACGCTCCATGGTAGCCACCTTCGATGCGGAGACGGCACTCAATCTTCTTCTTTTACCTTTCAGCTCCCTGTGGAGTATAGGCCTTCAACAAACACTTTTCAAGCCGTTCTGTTTCTTGCCATTTTTTTAAGATCATTCCATGTCTTCCCAATCATCTTCATCTCTGCTTCTATCTGTCTTCTCCAAGAATTTCTTGGTCTTCCTCTTTGTATTTTCCCCTGGGGATTCCAAAAAAGGGCATGTTGTGTAATACTCTCAGTTGGCTTCCGCAGTGTGTGTCCTATCCAGCGCCATCGTCTTCGCTGTATCTCTTTATCCACTGGTATTTGACTGGTACATTTCCATAATTCTATGTTAGTGATTCTGTCCTGCCATTTCCATCCTTTTATTCTGCATAAGCATCCATTAATGAAAGTCTGCATCTTCTTGATTGTCAATTTTGTTGCTCTCCATGTTTCACAGCTATATAATAGGACTGACCTAACATTGGAGATGGCACTCAATGATGATGAATTAAGTTCCATTTTGTTCTTGGGTAGATTATTGAAAGCTTTTACTGCGTTTGATTGCAAATTTGGGGTAAAAGTAATCCTGGAGAGGAAAATACAGGGTAAAAGAGGCAGAGGGAGACCAAGACTAACATGGACGAGTAATATCAAAAGATGGACAAACCAGCCTATGACAACCTGCGCCATCAAAGCAAGAGACAGAGCAGAAAGGCGTTCTATGGTAGCCAACCTTCGTTGCGAAGATGGCACTCGATGATGCTGATGACTGCACATTTGCTACTATTTGGACTGTGGTCGGATCGAGTGTTTCACCGAAGTGGGGGTATGACTTCATTTGTTCGGACAGCGATTCTTGGGGGGCCGCAAAACTATTAACGAATTGTAAACGGATTCGGCGCCGGAGCATGAAGGTCGTGCTGTCCGCGACCACCGTTACTGCGACCCTGAAGTGTGCATCATGAGCTGCGCACCCTTTTTTCTCAGAACACAACACATTCACTATATAGAACAGTATGAACCACCAGGATGAGTAATTTGTTGGTTGCTGGGATGAGGGCATAGAAGATACGTGAATGCTCGAAACACAGTGACGTTAATTCGTCTTAAAGTCTGAAGATCCCATGTTTCAGCAATTAGAATTTGGCATTGCAGAACCATCATCATTATCGAGTGCCATCACCGCAACGAAGGTTGGCTACCATGGAGGATCATTCTGCCCTGTCTCTTGCTTTGATGGTGCAGATTGTCATAGACTGGTTTGTCCATCTTTTGATGTTACTCGTCCATGTTAGTCTTGTTCTGCCTCTGCCTCTTTTACCTTGTCTTTTCCCCTCCAGGATTACTTTTAGTATGCTGTTGTATGTTTTAACATAGCCCAAAAATCGTATTTGTCATGTTTGAATTGTGTTTAGTAGTTCTCTTTTCATTTTTAGTTGTTTTAAGACTTCATCGTTTGTTTTCTTTTACTTCCATTCAATTCTACCTATTCTTCTATATATCCACATTTCAAAGGCTTCAATTCTCTGTTCTGTTTTCTTGTCTAATGTCCATGATTCTGCACCATATAGGATTGTTGAGAAGACATAACATTTTTCTATTCTTAGTTTTAGCCCTGGTGTTATTTGTTTTGATGTTAGTATGTTCTTCATAACATCAAAATTACTTTTTGCCATTCCTATTCTTTTGTTTATTTCAGTTGTACATTTTCCATCATTGGTTATAGTATGTCCAAGGTAGTTGTAATTCTGAACCGTCTCCATCCATTCCTTCAATTTTGATATCCACTTGTAGGTTTTGAGTATTTTCTTTGTTTATGATTACAGTTTTAGTCTTTTAGATATTCATATTTAGTCCATATTTTTTGCTTGTTTCATTAAGTAATTGTTGTAGACCTTTATGACTTTCTGCCAGTAGTACAGTATCGTTTAGCATATCTTAGGTTATTGATTATCTTTCCATTAATTTGTAGGCCTGGCATCTCTGTGATGTTTTTAAAGATTTGCTCAGGGTATAGATTGAACAAGCTTGGTGATAGGATGCATCCCTGTCTTACTCCTCTTTTTATATCAAAGGGTGTAGAGTTCTGTTTGTTATATTTTATTATTGCTGTTTGCTCCCAGTATAGATTGCATATTAGCCGTATGTCCATGTCATCTAGATGTATCTCTTTTAGGCACTCTATAAGTTGTTTGTGGTGTACCCTATCAAAAGCTTTGGTGTAGTCTATGAAGCAGGCATATATTGGTTTATTTACTTCTGTGTACTGTACGATTAATGTTCTCATGCAGAGAATGGCTTGCAGATCCCTTGTAGAATAACAGTAATGAAGTAGACAAATAATTTTAATTTTCTTTCATTTTCAATTTCATTTTTATTTTGTATCTACTAGTTTTAGCTACTCTAGAACATGTTGTAAAGTTTACTTTCTTTTCGTCGTTCGTTATGTTGTTCTTATTTTCCGAAGAAGGTCGCATTTAGGTCGATACGTCAACATCTTGTTTTTTTTAATATAAAGTTGTCACCATACCTTTTAAGAGAGTTAGTAATAACAGTAATATTAACAGTAATGATAATAATAATAATGCAGACATAGGAGACCAGTCATCGCCATCATTATTGAGTGTCATCTCCGCATCAAA
This sequence comes from Megaustenia siamemsis, assembly GCA_032433765.1. Classification (NCBI taxonomy): domain Eukaryota; kingdom Metazoa; phylum Mollusca; class Gastropoda; order Stylommatophora; family Ariophantidae; genus Megaustenia; species Megaustenia siamemsis. The sequence goes on along the minus strand of JAVIAB010000088.1, from coordinate 30,031,994 downwards.
GGTTAGCTACCATAGAGCACCATTCTGCTCTGTCTCTTGCTTTGATGGTGCAGTTTGTTATAGGCTGACTTGTCCATCTTTTGATGTTACTCGTCAATGTTAGTCTTGGTCTGCCTCTGTTACCTTGTATTTTCCCTTCCAAATTTACTTACTTTTAGTCGACTGTTGTATCTTTTAACATGCCAACAAAAATCTCATTTGTCTTGTTTGAGTTGTATTTATTAGTTCTCTTTTTATTTTAAGACCAAGAAATCTGTATTTTACCTATTTGTGAGTCGAACAGTAAAGATAACAAACAATGGATAAATGAGGAACTCAAGAACCAGCAGAACTGAGCTGTTGGTAAACATTGATCTCTGTGTGGCTGAGGCCTCTAGTGCTTTCTTCATGATCTTTATTCCAAGGTCATTCTGTAGAAATGATTAGGAGAACAAGATGATTACTTAGACAGAAAGAAAGTAGAGACACAAATACAACTTAGACAGAAAGAAAGTAGAGACACAAATACAACTTAGACAGAAAGAAAGTAGAGACACAAATACAACTTAGACAGAAAGAAAGTAGAGACACAAATACAACTTAGACAGAAAGAAAGTAGAGACACAAATACAACTTAGACAGAAAGAAAGTAGAGACGCAAATACAACTTAGACAGAAAGAAAGTAGACACACAAATACAACTTAGACAGAAAGAAAGTAGACACACAAATACAACTTAGAAAGAAAGTAGACACACAAATACAACTTAGACAGAAAGAAAGTAGACACACAAATACAACTTAGACAGAAAGAAAGTAGACACACAAATACAACTTAGACAGAAAGAAAGTAGACACACAAATACAACTTAGACAGAAAGAAAGTAGACACACAAATACAACTTAGACAGAAAGAAAGTAGACACACAAATACAACTTAGAAAGAAAGTAGACACACAAATACAACTTAGACAGAAAGAAAGTAGACACACAAATACAACTTAGACAGAAAGAAAGTAGACACACAAATACAACTTAGACAGAAAGAAAGTAGACACACAAATACAACTTAGACAGAAAGAAAGTAGACACACAAATACAACTTAGACAGAAAGAAAATAGACACACAAATACAACTTAGACAGAAAGAAAGTAGACACACAAATACAACTTAGACAGAAAGAAAGTAGACACACAAATACAACTTAGACAGAAAGAAAGTAGAGACGCAAATACAACTTAGACAGAAAGAAAGTAGACACACAAATACAACTTAGACAGAAAGAAAGTAGACACACAAATACAACTTAGAAAGAAAGTAGACACACAAATACAACTTAGACAGAAAGAAAGTAGACACACAAATACAACTTAGACAGAAAGAAAGTAGACACACAAATACAACTTAGACAGAAAGAAAGTAGACACACAAATACAACTTAGACAGAAAGAAAGTAGACACACAAATACAACTTAGACAGAAAGAAAGTAGACACACAAATACAACTTAGAAAGAAAGTAGACACACAAATACAACTTAGACAGAAAGAAAGTAGACACACAAATACAACTTAGACAGAAAGAAAGTAGACACACAAATACAACTTAGACAGAAAGAAAGTAGACACACAAATACAACTTAGACAGAAAGAAAGTAGACACACAAATACAACTTAGACAGAAAGAAAGTAGACACACAAATACAACTTAGACAGAAAGAAAGTAGACACACAAATACAACTTAGACAGAAAGAAAGTAAACACACAAATACAACTTAGACAGAAAGAAAGTAGACACACAAATACAACTTAGACAGAAAGAAAGTAGACACACAAATGCAACTTAGACAGAAAGAAAGTAGACACACAAATACAACTTAGACAGAAAGAAAGTAGACACACAAATACAACTTAGACAGAAAGAAAGTAGACACACAAATACAACTTAGACAGAAAGAAAGTAGACACACAAATACAAGAAAGATGAAAGGATGTATCGATAAGTAAATCAACAGAAATGCACACACTCATTGACAGATAAGTAAATCAACAGAAATGCACACACTCATTGACAGATAAGTAAACAGCAATAGATAGACAATCATGTTTGCAGACAAACAATCATATGTAAACGGACGGCCAGTAGGACGGATTGATAGATATATAGACAGACAGACAGAGGTAGATGCACATATATATACATTGACTATATCAGTTTCTTTTTTGTCAATATATTTCTCTTGATGCTGCAAACTACTCTAACAATGAACTCAATGAAAACAATTTTCCCGCTTAAAAAAATATAAGTGATTTGTTTCGTAAGTAACTGTCTATAATCGCTGTTTTCTATAGCTCTCTCTATTTTAGACAATTTAATGGCATACCACATCCCTCTGCTCTAATGAACGTCATTATTTGTTTCACTTAAACAAGGAAATCAATTCACAATTTTAGTTTCTTGGAGCAGAATATGAGCGCTTTGAGGTTAACGATATTATTGAGTCCGTTTATAGAATAGAACAGAACCAACTGCGATGTCATTGGATCGTTAAGTGTTGTCAATAAAATATATGTGTGTGTGTGTGTGTGTGTGTATTGCTGGTGGTGTATAAGATCGTGATTGTGGTGTTGAGATAAGCAATCACAACTGACTATGCTCATCATCATCATCATCATCATCAAGTACCGGGCCTAGTGGCGTAGGTGATCATGTCTCTCCACAACTTTCGATCTCGGCAGCTATTTATCATTTCTGTTGTTGACCTTCTGCCAAGCCATTCTCTTAAGCTGTCTGTTATTTTTTCTCTTTGCTTCCCTCTATCTCTTCGTCCCTCTATTTTTCCAGTTGTTACAATATATTCCAGTTGTTCTCTTCTCATTACATGGTCAAAAAATGATGATTGTTTCTTCCTAATATTGGAAATTAGCTCTCTTTTTGCTTTGACCTCTTTCAGAACCTCTTCATTACTCTTCTTAGCTGTCCATGGTACTCTCAACATTCTTCTGTAAAACCACATTTCTACAGACTCCAGTGATTTTCTTGTCTGTTGTCCTATTGTCCATGACTCGCATCCGTGTGTTAAGACTGGCTCTACGTAACATTTAAGAACTCTTTTTCTGACTATGCTACCTGGGTTAAAATGCCGCTAGCAGCACCCGAGGTTTGTAAATACTCCTGTGGTTTACCACGCCACCATGTAAAAGGACCAGATTTAACGCTTTGGGAAAGTTGTTGAATGTTGCCATCGCCATGCACACTTCCATACATACATATATTTTACATACATACATATATTTTACATACATACATATATTTTACATACATACATATATTTTACATACATACATATATTTTACATACATACATTTATTTTACATACATACATATATTTTACATACATACATATATTTTACATACATACATATATTTTACATACATACATTTATTTTACATACATACATTTATTTTACATACATACATATATTTTACATACATACATATATTTTACATACATACATATATTTTACATACATACATATATTTTACATACATACATTTATTTTACATACATACATATATTTTACATACATACATATATTTTACATACATACATATATTTTACATACATACATATATTTTACATACATACATTTATTTTACATACATACATATATTTTACATACATACATATATTTTACATACATACATATATTTTACATACATACATATATTTTACATACATACATTTATTTTACATACATACATATATTTTACATACATACATATATTTTACATACATACATATATTTTACATACATACATATATTTTACATACATACATATATTTTACATACATACATTTATTTTACATACATACATATATTTTACATACATACATATATTTTACATACATACATATATTTTACATACATACATATATTTTACATACATACATATATTTTACATACATACATACATATATTTTACATACATACATTTATTTTACATACATACATTTATTTTACATACATACATATATTTTACATACATACATTTATTTTACATACATACATTTATTTTACATACATACATTTATTTTACATACATACATTTATTTTACATACATACATTTATTTTACATACATACATATATTTTACATACATACATATATTTTACATACATACTTGTACAGCTAAAAACACAGGTACACATACACACATCTCTTTTTTCGTCGCTTCCTCTTGTATCCGGTTGAGTGCCGAGGGAGATATAAAGTTCTGGTTCTCGCCCTATGGCGGCTTCACTCATTATCAATTGATGCTGTTGTAACGTTTCCTTGATGGTGTCTGCCCATCTTACTCTTGGTCTGCCTCTTGTATCTGGTTGAGTGCCGATGGAGATATAAAGTTCTGGTTCTCGCCCTATTGTAGTTTCACTCATTATCAATTGATGCTGTTGTAACGTTTCCTTGATGGTGTCTGTCCATCTTACTCATGGTCTGCCTCTTGTTCTTCTCCCATACTCTCTTTAATATATGCTTTGCGTGGTAAGAAATCACACGGCATTCTTTCTACTTGGGCAAACCAATTTATTTGTTGTCACTGAATCAATCCAGAGGAAGAGGTATGTTTACAGCACTCGGAAAAAAATGTCATTATTTGTTGCCTCTGTATGCTGCTTAGGATTAGTTCAATGCCTACTCTTTCTCTTATAATATCATTTCTGATTCTGTTTTTTTCTGGTTACTTCAAGTGCTTTACACACACACACACACACACACACGCACACGCACACACACACACACACACACACAAGCACACACATGCTCGTGCGCACACACATACGCATATAATGTCAGTTAATTATTAAAATGTGTATAATAATATGTGAAATGCCATATGTCTTCTTTTAAAACGTCAGTACTGCTCCCCTATGAGAAGTGCTCCCTGTGCGAAGGCCTATTAGCATATAGAACCTGGCCTGCCCATACAATGTCAAACAGTTTTTTTTTTAAAAATAAGATACACGACAGTCTATTCTTCCATTCAGCCCCCTGTTGAGCACATGTCTTCAATAAATACTTTTTAAACCATTATGTCTTTAATTATGTCAATTTTTGTGAAATTTTAACGGCTTAAATATATATATATTACAGTCCATGACAGCCAGTATGTACAATGCCCAAATCTTCTTAGTCGCCTCTTACGAACATTGAGCTATTGAGTTATTTGCGGGTCATCATCATTGCACTCCGACTGTGTCCAGCGACTGACGACTCCAGTTCTGTGTTGGTTAAGTCTTCTTACACGGCCACTAAGTTTCTCATTTCTGGCTGTGCCCATCTTAACTCCCATCTCTTTCATCCGAAGAAGCGACGTGGATCTGTGTTTGTCGAAGTCATGTGCTCTTCCCACATCTCGGAGGGCATTAATGATGTCCGCCCGATCCATTGGTTGCCCGTCCTCAACGACATGTCTCTTACGAACATGCCTGGTAGGGAACAGCGCTACAATTCATTACTCCCTTACGGGTCTCGACAGCGCACGGACGAAGCGACAATAACTATGAATTAATGAAGAGTAGCAACATACTCTAAGTTAACTGTAACAAACTCTAAATTAAAGATAAACAGTACGCTAACGGTGTAAACTAAGTACCTGCACTTGGTGGAGAGCGTTTATGAAGTCAGTCATATTGGCAACCCATTGTTTAGCCGTGCCTACATGGTCGTGTTTTGACTCTTTCGCTCGTGAGTCATTTCTGAAGACTATCTCCCGAAACTTGTCGAGGGCCTTTGTCATATTTAGGTACTTGATCTGCTGCACGCTCTGGGACACAAAGGGCGAGAACTGTGATGCTTCTGCCAGAGCTTTTCTGCCTATCACGACGTTACTCAAAAATGATCGCAGATTGTCAGGACTAACGTAACCTGAAATGTAAAAAGCACATTAGAATGTAGTTCTGAATTAAACCGATGAAATGTAAAATGTACATTAGAATGTAGTTCCGGATTACACAGATGAAATATAAAATGTACACTAGAATGTAGTTCTGGATTAAACCGCTGACACGTATAATATACATTAGAATGTAGTTCTGAATTAAATCGATGAAATGTAAAATGTACACTAGAATGTAGTTCTGGATTAAACCGCTGACACGTATAATGTACACTAGAATGTAGTTCTGAATTAAATCGATGAAATGTAAAATGTACACTAGAATGTAGTTCTGGATTAAACCACTGACACGTATAATGTACGCTAGAATGTAGTTCTGGATTAAATCGCTGACACGTATAATGTACACTAGAATGTAGTTCTGAATTAAATCGATGAAATGTATAATGTACATTATAATGTAGTTCTGGATTAAACCGCTGACATATGAAATATGCATAAACAAAGTACTGATTAAACAAAAGGCACGTTTACAATACCCCTATCAATCAATATAATAAAATGAGAAGTGTGTAATGTATTAGGCATATGAAACTATTGTGTTGTTGTCGTGAGATGCCTAAAAAAAGATAATCTTATTTGACAACAATTATAGTTGTTAATTATTTATAAATAAAATGTATATCTCGGGAGTCCTAAAAAGCCCCACCCCCGGACACGTTCTGGAGCCTTGCATTCCGGGTGAAAAAAAGCCCTGCCTAAAACTTAAGAATATGAATCTGACCTCAAGGAAGGGAAAATTATGAAAGATTGATGATGCTCCACCATGTTACAGGGAAACACCTCATATACTATGTAACCTGCTGGACATAATAAACTGATGGAAGAAGAAGAGAGAGACGACGATGGTAATGGTGAATTAACCAAAAGCGTCTTAAGGATCGATTCACTACGAAGTATGAATGATTTATCTTTTCATTGCATGGGCGCTTACAGCGCGCTCGGTGGGCAGAATAGTCAAAGAAGTGTATGGGCGTTTACAGCGCGCTCGGTGGGCAGAATAGTCAAAGAAGTGTATGGGCGTTTACAGCACAGCTCGGCGGGCAGAATAGTCAAAGAAGAAGGTGGTGCATACGTCAGGACCGCGAGTAGCATGACAATGGAGGTGATGGCAGTGACCAGGGCTTTCATCTGGTTAGAGTCACAAGACTACACCCACGCATGTATACTGAGTGATTCGATGAGCATGATAATAAAAGTGGAGACGGGCTATGTACGCAGACAATGGGTAGAGTCGTTGCAGAAGTCAAAGATACATAGGGTCACCTTTGTCTTCGTCCCTGGACATGCGGGAGTACGAAGAAATGAAAGAACGGACAGGCTGGCTAGCTGCGATGTCGTTGAAGACGGTCAACCAACGGATCGGGCAGACGTTATCACTGCTCTCCGAGATGCCGGAAGGCAACAGAACTTCGACAACTATGAGTCCACGTTACTCCTACAGATAAAAGAGATGGGAGCTAAGATGGGCGCAGCCAGAAACGAGAAACTTAGTGGGCCGATAAGAAGACTTATCAACCAACACAGAACTGGAGTTGTCAGTCGTTGGACACTGCGGGATTTGCTGAGTAGAGGAGATCTGAGCACTCATGGACATGTTCAGAGTGCAATGATGATGACCCGCAAATAACTCAATAAATAAATAAAATAACTGTTAAAATAATTGTTAATACTTAACATTTCCAAATGTCTTTTTAATGCAGACTTAGTTAAATAAGGTTATGATGGTTAAAACAGAAATGTGAAGAAATGGAAAAACAACAAAAGAAAGACTCAAAATTTATGCACAATCAGTTAAATGAGTTAACAGGAAGAAAAGAAGTCAAAGTTTCAGGATGTGTGAAATCAAAGGAAGGAAATATAATAATGGGACCGGAGAAGACAATGGAAAGATGGACAGAATATATCAGTCAACTCTATGATGATGAAAGACCAGAATTAAACAATTCAAATGAAGACACAGGACCACCAATAATGCAGAGTGAAGTGGAGGACGCAATTCAACACATGAAAAGAGGCAAAGCTCCAGGTCCTGACAATATAACAATTGAAAAGATAAATTCATTAGGAGAGCTGGGAGTACAAGTCATAAGAAAATTACTCAATGACATATATAACACTGGACTCATACACGAAGATCTACTAATATCTATCTTTGTAGCCATACCGAAGAAGTCAGGCGCCACTGATTGTGAAGACCACCGCACTATTAGTCTGATGAGCCATATGACTAAAATATTGCTAAGAATAATCATGAGACGTGTAAGGAACAAAATAAAACCAGAAATAAGTGAGGAACAATGTGGATTTGTGGAAGGAAAGGGCAGCAATAATGCAATATACATCTTAAGAACATTGATAGAAAGATCTATAGAGGTAAAGAAAGATCTATATATGTGCTTTATAGACTACACGAAAGCATTTGACAAAGTAACGCATATGGAAATAATCAATATGATGGAGAAATTAAACATTGATGGCAAGGATCTGCGAATCATAAAAAAAATGTACTGGCAACAAACAGCAGCTATACGAATTAACAACCAAACAGGTTACAACGGTCACAACATAAATAATTTGCGATATGCGTATGACACAGTCTTAATAGCAGTGACAGGGAATGAACTACAAGAAATGGTATACATAATAGTTAAAGAAACCAACAAGAAAGGTCTCAGTCTGAATAGTAAGAAAACAGAAGTAATGGTTATATCGAATAAAACAATCATCACCATCATGCAGCATAAAAATAATCAGGACAAATCTGAAACAAGTGCAACGTTTGAAATACTTGGCCACAATAATAACATCATATGGAAGATGCACCACAGAAATAAAAATCAGAATAGCTCAGGCCAAAATAGCATTTCAGAAAATGAAAAATATCTTATGCAACAAATCTATGTCAATAGAAATGAGAAAGAGAGTTCATCTGTGCTATATAGAACCAATTCTGACCTATGGAAGTGAATCATGGACAGTAGACAAACAAATGAAAAGACGGTTAGAGGCCATAGAGATGGGATTTCTCAGAAGAATGTTGAAAGTTCCCTGGACAGATAAAAAGACAAATGAGGAAGTTCTCAAAGAGGCCAACACAAAAAGGGAGCTCTTAAAAAACATCAGAAAGAAGCAATCAACATTTTTCGGGCACATCATGAGAAGAGGAAAGTTGGAATACTTGGTTACAACTGGCAAAATAAAAGGAAAGAGAGATCGCGGACGACAAAGAGAGAAAATACTCGATAGCTTGGTGTCATGGCATGGAAAACAGTCAACAACAGAACTGATACGATGCACTGTAGATAGAAGATTGTGGAGGAACATGATCGCCTACGCCAATGGGCATGGTACATGATGATGATGTGACTATATATTATTGTAGGCATATGTTACCTCTGGAAAAGAAAATGGCCCCTCTGGCTCGTTCCTGCCCAGTGTTTTCGATGCTGATAGCCAGTTCTTCGAAAGCAGCCAAATCTGGCCAGAACGAACCCAAAGTTACAGAATGTAGAATGGATCCCATCCATTGTAACAGGAACGAGTTTAGTTTGCTGGAGTTGGAGTCCAAAGTTACACATTTACAAAAAAATGACAAGTCTTTCGTTGACAAGAGTCATGGAAATGTATACAAAAATATATTCGTATGGTAAAGTCTGTATCATCATCATGTGCCATACTGGTTGGCGTAGGCGATCTTGTCCTTCCACAAGCATCTATCCACAGTGCATCGTATCAGTTCTGTTGTTGACTGTTTTCCATGCCATAACACCAAGCTATTCAGTATTTTCTCTCTTTGTCGTCCGCGATCTCTCTTTCCTTTTATTTTGCCAGTTGTAACCAAGTATTCCAACTTTCCTCTTCTCATGATGTGCCCGAAAAATGTTGATTGCTTCTTTCTGATGTTTTTTTAGGAACTCCCTTTTTGTGTTGGCCTCTTTGAGAACTTTCTCATTGGTCTTTTTAGCTGTCCAGGGGACTTTCAACATTCTTCTGAGAAATCTCATCTCTGTGGCCTCTAATTGTCTTCTCATTTATTTGTCTACTGTCCATGATTCGCTTCCATAGGTCAGAATTGGTTCTATATAGCACCGATGAAGTCTGTATAGAAGAAGGATTTGTGGAGGAAAAAGGATGGGGTGGGGCATAGAAATTATATTTTGTATTTTTATAACTACGGGCAGAATGTATGAACAAAAGAAGGGCAGATGGACATCAAGAAGCAATATTGAACAGTTTATCCTATTGGTATAATAAAAGAGCACCAACTGAAATTGTGATATGCATGAAATGACGGATAGAGAGATATGGAGACTAGTGGAGAGAGATGATCGTCTACGCCAACCAGCATGGCATCTGCTGCTGCTGATGATTTGTATGTGTGTGTATGCCGGGACTAGAGTAGTGTCTCGATGGATCACCTGGATCGGTGAAACAGAACCATCCAGACCCTGTTCCACCTCTCCGCGGTGCCTCTAGTAACAGACTAACCAGTATAGTCTGGCCAAGCGAGTAGGGATCGAAGAGGGAAGACAACCCGGTACTCAAAAAGGTCGTGCTGAAGTCGGATGTGTTGGGCCGAATAGCGCAAATAGCACATACTGCAAACCACAACACAACGCAGACACACCCACTTAACGTCCTTTTAAGGGCGGATGATGAAGAGGGATTCTCTAGTCTACTAGAATACTCTAGAATACTTTAGTCATCGGGCGAAGGCAAGCAAGTCTACACCTAAATCCGTGAAGCTGAAGCGTACAATTTATATTTCGCTTTTACCCCCCCCCCCCCCCCCAACTTTGCTGGTTATTAATATCGGTGTAAGTGAGGAAATAAACGAGCAGAGACTATTGATTTCTATAAGGAATTGTTGCACTTGTATTCATTTTATTGTAGATGGTTTAGTTCTAGCCAGAACTGGTCCGTGAAGAAGGTAACGGCATTAATGAGACAACATTCATGGTCGGGCAACGTGAAATCTTTACATTCTCTGGATTTGCTGGAAAAGTAGCAACGGATTGATAATTGTAAATAAAAGAGTGAGGGGAACATCACAACACATAACACACTTTTAATTCTCTTAACTCAATCAAAATTAGGAGTCCAAAACTGGATCCTATTACATTAGATAACCGTCTGGCATGGGGAATAAATTGAAACAAACACCACAGAGACAAGGAAAGGCAATATTTCTTAAAATACATCAGACAACAAATTTGGTAGCGGATCAGTGCTTTTTAAATTTTTTTTTAAATTAATAAATAAACAAATTTCACGCTTTATGATTGAGATGAAGTACTAGAATTTTATGTTGCATCGCGGACAACAGTTGCAAAATGTGTGAAGTAAAAAAAGTAAAGAGCCCCCGTCACGCCAAGTGGCGTATAGGGAATATGGTGTTAGTGACCATAAATTTTACAGACCCTCGGCACATGATTTTTGGAGTAATGTGGTCGGTATTACGCCCGTGCCGCTTTACTTTCCCAGAAAAAAAACAGTACCCATTTAAGGCCCGGAAGAACCCGGAAGCCGTCGGTTGGGATCGAACCCTACCTCTTGCCCTTTGTAGTCCAGTTCACTAACCACACTAACCCTTAAAGTCTGTGAATTATCAATATATTCTAACACTAAGCACTGAAATTATAATAACTAGGGCATAAGATCAACATATTTCGCAAAACGTGAAGAAAAAGTGTACATACTTCTACCAATAATAGATAGTAGCTTAAAACATAGTTGACTGGGTACTCCATACAAACAAGCCTAGTTAAGAAAACCACCCGACTTGGCTACCGAAGGACGGATAACCCGTGTTCTGTAAAAATTCAGTAGAAGGATTTCCGATCAATATGACGGATAAGCGACAGCAACCATTGAGATTCTCTTTGAAAAGTGTTTCTTCTTGCAGTTTCTTCATATTCCAAGTCCGGCTTGCTGTCAAAGCTACTGAGTTTAGTACTCTGTGCACACCGTTAAGTGTATATTTCATCCGGATCGGGTTTCGATATTCTGACTAACTACAACTACTACGCAGTAGAAGAAATGTGATTAGCCTTATATAGTCATTGGCCGCAAGAAAGTTCTCATTAACCTTTTTGAAACAGAAATTAATGTTCTTCAAATTGTAACTGAGAGTCTCATGAATAAAGAAAGAAAATACCTGTTGAATTCTCCACCATCGCAACACCGCATCAGGCGTGAGAGCAAACGAACGAGCTGAGAGACGTTGCTGGAACGGCTGCTGTGGACGACTGACGAGCAATGGACCGGCCTTATATTCTGAGTGCCCGCAGGGAGCTAATGATTCAAACAATGATCATGAATCAACGGCCATGTCAAGACTGCACAAATATCATGTCAAAACTGGAGAAACCAGAAGATAGCACAGAAGATTAGCAAATCAACACGCATCTTTAGTGGTCAGTCTCAAGACACTGAGAGACATACTAGGGAGGTCTGGACTTTTATGGACGTGCTCGATGCGCAATGAGCAGTATCCGTCGATCAAACTAAACTAGTAGTGGCCATGTACTGAGAAGGGAACATCTGCAATATATTGTAATAACTGGGAACATTGGGAGCCGCGATAGCTTAGTGGTTAGTGAACTGGACTACAAAGGACAAGAGGTAAGGTTCGATCCTAACCGACGGCTCCGGTTCACCCAGCCTTTAATGGGTACCGGATTTTTTTGTGGGAAAGTAAAGAGGCACGGGCGTAATACCGACAACATTACCCCAAAAATCATGTGCCGAAGGTCTGTAAAATTGATGATCACTAACACCATATTCCCTATACGCCACTTGGTGTGACGGGCGTACTTTACTACTTTTTACTGGGAAAATAGAGGGACGAAGAGATAGAAGGAAGCAAAGAGAAAAGATCCCAGGCAGCTTTAAGAGAATGGTTTGGCAGATAGAATGTCAACAGAAATGATAAATAACTGTGGAGTTCGAAAGTTGTGGAGAGACATGATCACCTACAGCAGCAGGTACGGTACTTGATGATTATGATGAACCTAAACTAAATTAAACATATTAACGGCAACACATAGGAGTCACATCACAGTTATGTACACCGGAAAAAACAAGGATTAAAAAAAAACTCCTATTCTGTGGAAGCTATACATACTGCGCTATTTCGTGAGATTGGTCAGTGCTTTTTGTCTAAACTTTAGTTTTCTGCAATTCGACGATCCAAGTCCATGTAACGGAATATACATCAGGTATCTGAAGCTCTGATGCACTCACATTTATCGAATGGAATGTATAAAAAGCCCTAAGAATAATGAACTTGACTTGAGAACAACCCTAGACCAACTATGCAATAACTTCCAGAGAGTAGTCATTTAGTGGATACCATCACACTGTAATATACACGGGAACGAACGCGCAGACAAATTAGCTAAAGAGGGAGGGAGAATACCACAACAGAACCATCCGCTCAGTTATGATGAAGCCAAATCCATCCTCAAGGGTCAGTTCCATGAAAAATGGAAAAGAGAACACCCTAAGCATAACGAGAGTGACGGATACCACCAACTCTCAAGGAGGGATCAAGTTATCATACTTCGCCTACGCACTGGCCACAATAGAATGAGAAATCACATGTTCACCAAATTCAAAATAGGTACAACCAGCCTATGCCACTGTACACTGGACAATATGACTACAAAACATGTTCTACAGGATTGCCTCCAGTACACAGACCTGAGAAGGACAATGTGGTCCACGCCCACCTCCCTGAAGAAAAACTATATGGGGCAATCGATTCACTTAAACAGACTGCTGACTTCATGAGAGAGTCTGGAATCCTACTCTGATTGAGTCTTGATCGCAGAGAGAGAAATTATGTGACACAATTACATTTATAATGCATTTATCAAATGAAAAAAAAATATTAAAAAAAAAAACAGGCAATACATGAATAAAATCCGTACAGTTAACTTGAATATATTCCTGATAAAAAGAAAGCACTGAAAATTGCAAGTTAAGTAGGGGGGACACATTTCTCGCTAAAATATACAAGTACGATTAACTGACGGAAAAATTCAAATAGACTTGTGAGGAACAGATGTATGAGCAGATGGAATATATATACATAAATCTTGCGTAACCTGAACAATTATGTACTCCACTGTCTTAACAAACAAGAACACGATGTTCAGATCCGGCACTAGCCTTTTCTACTCTTCACTGCTATCGCGGCATCCCCATATCCGCTCCACCGCTCGTCCCAGCAATTCTCGAAACATAAGAAGAGTGATTGTTCCTGTAAGGTGTTGATAATAGATACATCTGCTTTTACCTTTAAGCATTCCGGATCAACCAGACCCTTTAGACTCCTCAGGCTCTCAATATATACATCATTGTTCTACCTATTCTCCTCCTCTTCTATTAAGGTATGAATAACAAACTTGGGGATGTCCTCTGTCCAGAGTAAGGCCACACTCAGTACCAGAGCCACCAGTGAGCTTATCGGCTATTTCATTACCATATACACCAGCATGCCCTGGACAACACACCCATGTTAACGCGTTAACCTTAGAGCCACCAGTGAGCTTATCGGCTATTTCATGACCATACACACCAGCATGCCCTGGACAACACACCCATGTTGACGCGTTCACCACAGAGCCATCCAAAGGCTGAACAACACGAGCACTAGCCAAAACATATTAAAATATCACCATTTCGATACCTCAATGATAGGGAAATATCGGTATGATTTCTGAGCGTCTGCAGCAAAAATACCCAGCATACAATAGGCATAGAAGGTTCATGCGACCATCACAGCAGCGTCAGAACCTTGAATATGGCCTTTATAAAGCCAAATTTGACAACTCAGTGCTGGAAGCAATCTAGGTTTGGAAGAGAATTGGGCTGGAGATGTGGCACGACCACTCGCAGACAATATCCCTCAGAGAATATTAATACTCACAGTCAATTAGAAATGGGGTAAGATAGACGTAGAAATCAATGGATCAATGAAATAACAGACATCACAATTGCCACAGGAAATCATCATTGAGTACCATCTTCGCATCGAAGGTTGGCTATCATGGAGCGCCGTTCCGCTCTGTCTCTTGCTTTGATAGTGCAGGTTGTCAGAGGCTGACTCGTCCATGTTTGGGGCGTCGTTCCGCTCTGTCTCTTGCTTTGATAGTGCAGGTTGTCAGAGGCCGACTATCCATCTTTTGATGTTACTCGTCCATGTTTGGAGCGCCGTTCCGCTCTGTCTCTTGCTTTGATAGTGCAGGTTGTCAGAGGCCGACTATCCATCTTTTGATGTTACTCGTCCATGTTTGCCTTGGTTTGCCTCTGCCGTTTTTTTTTTTTTTACCTTCCAATATTACTTTTAGTATGGCTGCTGTATCTTTTAATATGCCTAAAAAATTCTCATTTGTCTTGTTTGAATTGTGTTTAGTAGTTCTCCTTCACGAGAAATACAACCGAATATTAACTCAAAATTTCAATTATTTCTCGGCGATGGAAGGTAACAGAGGTGGGGGTAAGTGAAATGAAGTAAAAGAGAAAATCTGAGCTTTTAATGACGTCACAATGACATTAACGTCAACTACGTCACAGAGATAATCATGACGTTCCAGAGCTTACACATTCTATCAATCATCATCATCATCATCATCATGTGCCATACCGGTTGGCGTAGGCGATCATGTCCTTCCACAATCTTCTATCCACAGTGCATCGTATCAGTTCTGTTGTTGACTGTTTTCCATGCCATGACACCAAGCTATCCAGTATTTTCTCTCTTTGTCGTCCGCGATCTCTCTTTCCTTTTATTTTGCTAGTTGTAACCAAGTATTCCAACTTTCCTCTTCTCATGATGTGCCCGAAAAATGTTGATGGTTTCTTTCTGATGTTTTTTAGGAGTTCCCTTTTTGTGTTGGCCTATTTGAGAATTTCTTCATTGGTCTTTTTAGCTGTCCAGGGAACTTTCAACATTCTTCTGAGAAATTCCATTTATGTGGCATCTAATCGTCTTCTCATTTGTTTGTCTACTGTCCATGATTCGCTTCCATATGTCAGAATTGGTTCTATATAGCACCGATGAACTCTCTACTACAGGAACACATTCTACTCACCTGAAAAACGTCACCACGTCATAATCATCCAAGCGCCTCATGTCAATACTGTACCGACACGTCAGTAATTCTAACAAAACTGCCGACTTGCTTGAAGTAGTCGACGATCCGAATGTTACATTGTATGGCCATATGGTTAGACCATGGAACGTCTTGTCCGTCTCGATTCTCCAAGAGAGCATAACTTTCCGCGCTCCCTCATCGCCATCAGAACTGACGTACAGCGCTGAATGGCCCCTTTCCAGCTGTAAAGTGTAGATCAACTTCCGTATTTCCAAGGCGTGTTCCACGTATTTGTTCACAGCCAAATTATTGTTCAAACTCTCCAAAGAATTATGCACTCTTCTGATATTTTGTGCAAGCAAAATCGCAGCCGGAATAAACCCAGAACATAGTAGAAGAACTAATAGGACGTACTGACCAAGGATGGTACGGAAGTTGAGTGTTCTATCCCAGAATCCCCTCTTGAGTTCGTCTCCGAACAAGGCAGAAGATGTGGTTGAACTTACAAAAGATTGGAAAAATGAAAATTGGTTCGAGCTCATTATGAGATTTTGTTCAAATAATTTGTTCTTTTGATCTACATAGACAGTTCGTTCATTCATTTTCCTCTCGGGCCGAAGACGGCACGGCACATAGAGCTGATGCCACAGTTTTCCATGATGGGCAGTTTGCTGCTGGCTCTTGAAGGTCTTCCTTCTTATAATTAATTATATCACAAACAGAAAAGAAAGTAAATGGAATAAATGATCATTTGTATATACACAAAATGTTTACTGGTTTCAGCAATCTTCAAATGACTGAGCACTGTTATCTATGAACTGATTCAACACTTGAAGTCTACAGGTGTACGCGACAGCAGATTTGTTATAACACCGGTGGCTCTGACAAAATAAATTGACTGTTGATTGTTAAATAGAAATGCTTTGATGATAACTAAACAACAATGGGTATTTTGTGCATTCTGATAATGCAGGCCAGCACTTTATTATGTTTATATTCATTTTAAAATAAAAAAGAACTGCCACTCCCGTGACGTATATGGAATATACTTTTAATGCCAATATATATATATATATATATATATATATAGGAGCTACTGAGTTAAGTGCTTTGTGCACACCGTGAGCTGTGTGTCTCATCCGTTTTGATCCTGTTTCGATATCCCGCTTGTTTATGATGAATGATGATATCGTATGACAGGGAACAGTTGGCTGTGTTCACTTTCTGCGCGGTATCGCCTTATGTCTTTTGGCGTGTGCTGAGACTGCTACGATGGAGACTACAGTTACCTTTCTTTGTTTGGGAGATGTGTTAGTAATTCGGGATGATAATGAGAATAATAATTCTCCTTGTAGAGAATCATAAACATCTACAACAATTACCTAACGAAATAAACATGGCAAGCAAAAAATATGGATTAAATATGAATATCAAAAGGGAGCCGCGGTAGCTCAGTGGTTAGTGAACTGGACTACAAAGGACACGGAGTAGGGTTCGATCCCAACCGACGGTTTCTGGGTTCACCCAGCCTTAAATGGGTACCTGATTTTTTTCTGGGAAAGTGAAGCGGCACGGGCGTAATACCGACCACATTACCCCAAAAATCATGTGCCGAAGGTCTGTAAAATTTATGGTCACTAACACCATATTCCCTATACACCACTTGGCGTGACGGAGGTACTTTACTTTTTTTTATGAATATCAAAAAGACAAACTATAATCATAAGGAAAGAAAATTCTCAAGACTTACAAATAAATATCAAAGTTGAAGGAGTACACCTGGAGACAGTTCAGAGCTACAACTACCTTGGACATACTATAACCAGTGATGGAAAATGTAAAACTGAAATAAACAAAAGAATCATCATCATCATGATGTACCGTACCGGTTGGCGTTGGCGATCCTTCCACAATCTTCTATCCACAGTGCATCGTATCAATTCTGTTGTTGACTGTTTTCCATGCCATGACACCAAGCTATCCAGTATTTTCTCTCTTTGTCGTCCGCGATCTCTCTTTCCTTTTATTTTGCCAGTTGTAACCAAGTATTCAAAATTTCCTCTTCTCATGATATGCCCTAAAAATATTGGTTGCTTCTTTCTGATGTTTTTTTAAGATCTCCCTTTTTGTGTTGGCCTTTTTGAGAACTTTCTCATTGGTCTTTTTAGCTGTCCAGGGAACTTTCAACATTCTTCTGAGAAATCCCATCTCTGTGGCCTCTAATCGTCTTTTCATTTGTTTGTCTATTGTCCATGATTCGCTTCCATAAATCAGAATTGGTTCTATATAGCATCGATGAACTCTCTTTCTCATTTCTATTGACATAGATTTGTTGCATAAGATATTTTTCATTTTCTGAAATGCTATTTTGGTCTGAGCTATCTGCTTTTTATTTCTGTGGTGCATCTCCCATCTGATGTTATCACTGTGCCCAAGTATTTCTTGTTTTATATTATTGATTGTTTCTTCGATATAACTATTACTTCTGTTTTCTTACTATTCAGACTGAGACCTCTCTTGTTGCTTTCTTTTACAATTATATTTATCATTTCTTGTCAAACAAAAGAATAGGAACGGCAAAATGTAATTTTAATGCCATGAAAAATATACTAATATCAAAACAAATAACACAAGAGCTAAAACTAAAAATAGCAAAATGTTATATCTTCTCAACATTCCTATATGGTATAGAAACATGGACATTTGACAAGAAAACAGAACAGAAAATTGAAGCCTTTGAAATGTGGATAAATAGAAGAATAGGTAGAATTGGATGGATAGAAAAGAAAACAAACGATGAAGTGTTAAAACAACTAAAACGTGAAAGAGAACTACTAGATACAATTCAAACAAGACAAATGAGATTTCTGGGGCATGTTAAAAGACACAGCTGCCTACTAAAAGTAATGTTGGAGGGGAAAATACAAAGTAAAAGAGGCAGAGGTAGACCAAGACTAACATGGACGAGTAACATCAAAAGATGGACAAGTCAGCCTCTGACAATATGTACTATCAAAGCAAGTGACAGAGCGGAATGGCGCTCCATGGTAGCCAACCCTCGATGCGGAGGTGGCGCTCAATGATGATGATGAGACATATATCATCATCATCATCATCATCATCATCATCATCATCATCATCGAGTGTCTTCTGCGCAACGAAGGTTGGCTACCATGGATCGCCATTCTATTCTGTTTCTTGCTTTGATGGTGCAGGCTGTCGTAGATTGACTTGTCCATCTTTTGATGTTACTCGTTCATGTTAGTTTTGGTCTGCCTCTGCCTCTGCCTCTTTTACTTTGTATTTTCTCTTCAAATATTACTTTTAGTAGGCTGTTGTGTGAGACATATACCACACCAATATAAGGGAAACCCCCAACAAACTGGAAAAACCGCCATGATCGCGTTTTTGACAGATTCTTGAATCCGTCGATCGGGACTCGAATTCAACCTCTTGTCCTCACTAGACAAGTTCACTAACTATTGTTGTACTGCAACTGTTTCTATCGAAAGGGAAAGTGTAAAGCGTAATGCAAAAGGTTGCTAAAACATTGGTTACAAAATTAACACACAATTGCTGAGGAGGGGATCTGAGCACAGATATGTTCGGAGTGCAATGATGATAACCCGCAAATAACTCGATGGAAGATTAGCTAATTACATCGCAGTGAAAGCTGTTCAAGGGTACCCGACATGGATTACGGCGTGCAGAGAATATTTGTCAGTGTCCATATTCGTTCATATCTATCGACACATCTATGACTGAGTGTTGTGGACAGAATTACGCCAGGCCGCTATGTTTATTACAAAGGACAAGTGGTCGGGTTCGATCCTGATCGACGGCTTCCGGGTTTACCAGATTTATTTTCTGGGAAAGTAAAGCGACACGTGCGTAATACCGATCACATTACCCCAAAAATCATGTGCTGAAGGTCTGTAAAAATTATGGTCACTAACAACATATTCCCTATAGGCTCTTTACTTACAAAAATAGTAAGTAGAGAAAATCTGGCCCATCTGGAAAGACTGGATGAAACCTTCAGCCCTGTTTGTCGAAAGAAACTAGAAAAACAAACCACCACTGCTTTGGAATGGAAGACGAGTTTTCTCATCGGCATTTGATGTACTAACCGATTTACTACGGTTACTTACACGGTTTTTAAATAAATAAAGTGAAATATCTAAATTAATAAAAGAAAACAGCGAATCTACAGTTTATTGTTATATTTGTAGCTCTTATTTGTCGGAAACAAATAAAACTGAAACATTATATCTGTTAAAAGTTCTCTTTGAAATACGAGGGCCGAGGGATATACAATTCTGAATACAACGAAATAACGTAGTCAAGTTCTAGTTAGTCATATAAATTAAAGTTCGGAAGAGTAACTTCCCCTAGAGTAACATTGCATTTAATTCTGATCCCGTTTTGTAGAGCAAATATAACCCAAGTGAGAATAAAGTCATAAACAAAGTTAGTAAACTAAATTACTAAAAAACCCAAACCCTAAAATAATTGTTAGTAATTGAGTAGAACTAGTGTATTGCTGCGACGCCAACTAGGACTAAGGGGAGATCACTCGTTTCGCTTAAATAATTTATATAACTAAATTAGGACTTTATCCGAAATAATGCACAGCTTCAAAACACATTGTCTGTACATAAATATTGATGTCTGTCTGCAAGTTCAAATATGCTTTATAAGAATCTACAATAGACAGCGCATAAAATCCGCTTGAGGAATTGTTCTGTTGAGTGATGTAAGTTTGTAGTGTGAAGCTAGCTGTTCCTCGCGTGTCACCTGATCGACATCGATCGTCTCGTTACATTGTCCCCACAGATTACATTTTTCTAGAAAGTTTTTCTTTATCAGCGGTTTTCAAATTGTTAGTATATTTCCTGTTTTTTCCCCCCTCGCGTATTTTAATGTATACAAACTAAACAAACAAGTATATCATAGTGACCATGATAATTGTTTTGTTGGTTGTTGCCTACTTCTTAATGAAGCATGACCCATTCAACCTCAAACTTAATTTGTCAGGTTATATTAGACCGCACCATGATAGTGTACTTTACTTTGTAACTTCATCTGTCATGCTTTATTGTCAGACATTTGTGCTGCTCTCTCTTCTTGCCGTTGTTTTCCTATCTTTTGAGGTGTCCAAAACGTCGCGTAAGTAAAAAAAAAAAAAAAAAGTAAAGAGCCCCCGTCACGTCAAGTGGAGTATAGGGAATATGGTGTTAGCGACCATTAATTTTACAGACCTTCTGTAAAAGGGTATTAACAGGGTATTAAGCCCGTGCTGATTTACTTTCCCAGAAAAAAAATCCGGTACCCGGCTGGGTGAACCCGGAAGCCGTCAGTTGGGATCGAACCCTACCCCTTGTCCGTGGTAGTCCAGTTCACTAACCACTGAGCTATCGCGGCTCCCTACCAGTA
This sequence comes from Megaustenia siamemsis, assembly GCA_032433765.1. Lineage (NCBI taxonomy): Eukaryota > Metazoa > Mollusca > Gastropoda > Stylommatophora > Ariophantidae > Megaustenia > Megaustenia siamemsis. The sequence continues at coordinate 30,010,512 of JAVIAB010000088.1, read as the reverse complement.
CAATGTACTTATTTTAATAACACTTATATTCATTTGAAATAATAGACAGGGAGGACTACATAAACAAAGACAAAATATTCAATGATTATCTTTGAGTTATGTGGACATTAGGTTAAGTGACAAGAAATAAAAACCTAAACACTATCCACACAGCTACAGCTATCAACAAATGTCCACACAGCTGTCAACAAATGTCCACACAGCTGTCAACAAATGTCCACACAGCTGTCAACAAATGTCCACACAACTGTCAACAAATGTCCACACAGCTGTCAACAAATGTCCACATAACTGTCAACAAATGCCCACACAGCTATCAACAAATGTCCACATAACTGTCAACAAATACCCACACAGCTGTCAACAAATGTCCACACAGCTGTCAACAAATGTCAACACAACTGTCAACAAATGCCCACACAACTGTCAACAAATGTCAACACAACTGTCAGCAAATGCCCATACAGCTGTCAACAAATGCCCACACAGCTGTCAACAAATGCCCACACAGCTGTCAACAAATCTCCACACAGCTATCAACAAATACCCACACAGCTATCAACAAATGTTACAAAAACAGCAGACAAAGAGGACTCCACTAACGATAGATAGAGAGATTACCAGACACACTTGCAAATGTGACAATCTAAGCAGAAACAAATTTCTCCTCCTCAGCACTGAAAAGAAAATGAGGAAGGAAAGAAGAAGTTAATGCTACTACATTCAATAATTGCTATTTTTAGAAATTTAATACTGCATTCACTTCTGGTGCCGCTTGGCCTTATGTCTTTTAGCATGTGCTGAAGCTGCTATGATGGGTACTGCAGCTGCTTTCTTTGCTTGGATTCTTCAATGAGATGAGTTTTAATTCGGATGATTCCACTGGCATGGGCCATTGAGCAATTCAAAATTAATTCATTTGCAGTGATACTGGGGCATTCGACTAACCATAACCATGCCTCCCAATACCATTTATAAGTGGTGAGTTGATCAAAGGGCAAGAGCTAACAGGCTGCCAGATCAATCTATGAACCAATCAATCTGCCATGATATATAATGAGTAACATAAAAGCACATCTAATAAGATAACATACATCTTTATTGCAAAATAAATTAAAAAATTCAAATGTAGTAATCAAAGTATTTCTAGAACAATATCACAGCAAGCATGACATGACCAAACAATATATAAAGACATGCATTTTTAATCATCGTAAAGTAAAGTAAAGTAACCCGTCACACCAAGTGGCGTATAGGGAATATGGTGTTAGTGACCATAATTTTTAGAGACCTTCGGCACATGATTTTTGGGGTAATGTGTCAGTATTACACTCGTGCCACTTTTCTTTCCCAGAAATAATTTGGTACCCATTTAAGGGCGGGTGAACCCGGTAGCCGGCGATCAGGATTAAACCTGACCCCTTGTCCTTTGTAGTCCAGTTCACTAACCACTGAGCTAACGCTGCTATTTTTAATCATGGATTCTCTCAATTGTTGTGAAGCACGGCAAACAAAATAATCAAGTTCAAGGGAACACTTGGGGAGCCGTGATAGCTCAGTGGTTAGTGGACTGGACTACAAAGGACAAGGGGTAGGGTTCGATCCCAACCGACGGCTTCCGGGTTTACTCAGCCTTAAATGGGTACCGGATTTTTTTCTGTGAAAGTAAAGCAGCACGGGCGTAATACTGACCACATTACCCCAAAAATCATGTGATGAAGGTCTGTAAAATATAGGGTCACTAATACCATATTTCCCTATACGCCACTTGGCGTGACGGGGGTACTTTGCTTACTAAGGGAACACTTAACATATTCGACAACAAAAAAATAGTTACTGCAAAGTAACAAAGTAACATTGATAGTTATAATACTATTCTTAATAATTATTTTTCTTTTCCTCTAACACAGACTGGCATTCACTGGCCTACATGCTGAGTGATGTCATTCATTTAGGGTGATCCATAACTAATCCTTTGCAGAGTGTCTATTGACTGTCCAAGAATGTTCATCTATACTTTAAAGACTTCCTGTCAACTTTCACTTTCAGTCATGCAAACTCCAAGCTTCATAAGTCCACTCTGTGTCTAAGTTTTCCTCTTGCTTTCATTCGCCCGATAACTAAAGTATTCTAGAATTATGAATTAGATTGTAGAATCCTCTTCGTCATTCGCCCTTAAAAGGACGTTAAGTGGACGTCTCTGCGTTGTGTTGTGGTTTGCAGTGTAACACTGTTATATTTGCGCCTTTCGGCCCAACACATCCGACTTCAGCACGAGTTTTCCTCTATTCTTGTTCATGTATCAAATGCTCTGAATTATACCTGAACAATATTATTATCATCAAGTACTATACCTGCTGGTGTAGGTGACCATGTCTCTCCAAAACTTTCGATCTCGACAGTTATTTATTTCTGTTGTTAACCTTCTGCCAAGCCATTCTCTTAAGCTGTCTGGTTGGTATCTTTTGTCTTTGCTTCCTCTATCTCTTCATCTCTCAAATTTCCCAGTTGTTACAATATATTCCAGTTGTTCCCTTCTCATTACATGGCCAAAAAATGATGATTGTTTCTTCCTAATATTGGAAATTAGCTCTCTTTTTGCTTTTGCCTTTTTCAGAACATTTTCATTACTCTTCTTAGCTGCCCATGGTATTCTCAACATTCTTCTGTAAAACCACATTTCTACAGCCTCCAGTGACTCTCTTGTCTGTTGTCCTATTGTCCATGATTCACATCCATATGTTATGACTGGCTCTACATAACATTTAAAAACTCTTTTTCTTGTTTCTATTTTCAAAAATGGATTCCACAGTATCTTCCTCATTGAAAGCATTGGAAAGCTGCTTTTGCCTTTGCCACTGAGCCATTCTGCATCTCACCACTGTTGTACATCTACCATCTGAGGTTAACATTGTTCCCAGATATTTAAATTCCATTATTTGTTTTAATATTGTTCCACTTATCTTTATTGTGCATTGTGCATGCCTTTTCTTTGTTGCTACTTCAGTTTGTTTTTTTCAAATGAGGCTGAGTCCTGTATTTTTTCTTTCCTTCACTATAATGTCTGGCATATTTCTTGTAACTCATTTTCACCCTTAGCAATTAAGACTAACCATATTATACCATGTGGAAACAGCCACAACAATTAAAAAATTGAAATGACAGATGGTAAAGTACACAGACATAACAACCAAGACCAGTATATTTGAGACTTTAAAAAATTACAAGCAAAATTGAAATCTATTTTGGCTATTACAAAAATCATCAAGTAAGAACTGTCCACGAAGAGCAATCAAGAGGAGATGGACACAGTAGATAGATGACATATGTCATGTCATATGGATAGGTCATGTTATATGGATAGGTCATATCATATGGATAGGCCATGTCATATGGATAGGCCATGTCATATGGATAGGTCATGTTAAATGGATAGGTCATGTTATATGGATAGGTCATGTTATATGGATAGGTCATATCATATGGATAGGCCATATAGGTCATATCATATGGACAGGTCATATCATATGGATAGATCATGTTATATGGATAGGTCATGTTATTTGGATAGGTCATATCATATGGATAGGCCATGTCATATGGATAGGTCAAGTTATATGGATAGGTCATGTTATATGGATAGGTCATGTTATATGGATAGGTCATATCATATGGATAGGTCATATCATATGGATAGGTCATATCATATGGATAGGTCATGTTATATGGATAGGTCATATCATATGGATAGGTCATATCATATGGATAGGTCATATCATATGGATAGGTCATATCATATGGACAGGTCATATCGTATGGATAGGTCATGTTATATGGATAGGTCATGTTATATGGATAGGCCATGTCATATGGATAGGCCATGTCATATGGATAGGCCATGTCATATGGATAGGTCATGTGATCAGAAGAGATCCAGAAATAACAACACAAACTGTCAAGCAGTGGACTCTGGAGAAAAGGCAAAAGAGAGACAGACCAAGGACAACTTGGAGAAGAACATCAGAAAGAGAGACAGACCAAGGATAACTTGGAGAAGAACATCAGAAAGAGAGACAGACCAAGGATAACTTGGAGGAGGACATCAGAAAGAGAGACAGACCAAGGATAACTTGGAGAAGAACATCAGAAAGAGAGACAGACCAAGGATAACTTGGAGAAGAACATCAGAAAGAGAGACAGACCAAGGATAACTTGGAGAAGAACATCAGAAAGAGAGACAGACCAAGGATAACTTGGAGAAGAACATCAGAAAGAGAGACAGACCAAGGATAACTTGGAGAAGAACATCAGAAAGAGAGACAGACCAAGGATAACTTGGAGAAGAACATCAGAAAGAGAGACAGACCAAGGATAACTTGGAGAAGAACATCAGAAAGAGAGACAGACCAAGGATAACTTGGAGAAGAACATCAGAAAGAGAGACAGTCCAAGGACAACTTGGAGAAGAACATCAGAAAGAGAGACAGACCAAGGACAACTTGGAGAAGCACATCAGAAAGAGAGACAGTCCAAGGACAACTTGGAGAAGAACATCAGAAAGAGAGACAGACCAAGACAACATGGAGAAGAACATCAGAAAGAGAGACAGTCCAAGGACAACTTGGAGAAGCACATCAGAAAGAGAGACAGACCAAGGACAACTTGGAGAAGCACATCAGAAAGAGAGACAGACCAAGGATAACTTGGAGAAGAACATCAGAAAGAGAGACAGTCCAAGGACAACTTGGAGGAGAACATCAGAAAGAGAGACAGACCAAGGACAACTTGGAGGAGAACATCAGAAAGAGAGACAGACCAAGGACAACTTGGAGGAGAACATCAGAAAGAGAGACAGACCAAGGACAACTTGGAGAAGAACATCAGAAAGAGAGACAGTCCAAGGACAACTTGGAGGAGAACATCAGAAAGAGAGACAGACCAAGGACAACTTGGAGGAGAACATCAGAAAGAGAGACAGACCAAGGACAACATGGAGGAGAACATCAGAAAGAGAGACAGACCAAGGACAACTTGGAGGAGAACATCAGAAAGAGAGACAGACCAAGGACAACATGGAGGAGAACATCAGAAAGAGAGACAGACCAAGGACAACATGGAGGAGAACATCAGAAAGAGAGACAGTCCAAGGACAACTTGGAGGAGAACATCAGAAAGAGAGACAGTCCAAGGACAACTTGGAGAAGAACATCAGAAAGAGAGACAGTCCAAGGACAACTTGGAGAAGAACATCAGAAAGAGAGACAGTCCAAGGACAACTTGGAGAAGAACATCAGAAAGAGCGACAGACCAAGGACAACTTGGAGGAGAACATCAGAAAGAGAGACAGTCCAAGGACAACTTGGAGAAGAACATCAGAAAGAGAGACAGTCCAAGGACAACTTGGAGGAGAACATCAGAAAGAGAGACAGACCAAGGACAACTTGGAGAAGAACATCAGAAAGAGAGACAGACCAAGGATAACTTGGAGAAGAACATCAGAAAGAGAGACAGACCAAGGATAACTTGGAGAAGAACATCAGAAAGAGAGACAGACCAAGGATAACTTGGAGAAGAACATCAGAAAGAGAGACAGACCAAGGACAACTTGGAGAAGAACATCAGAAAGAGAGACAGTCCAAGGACAACTTGGAGAAGAACATCAGAAAGAGAGACAGTCCAAGGACAACTTGGAGAAGAACATCAGAAAGAGAGACAGACCAAGGACAACTTGGAGAAGAACATCAGAAAGAGAGACAGACCAAGACAACTTGGAGAAGAACATCAGAAAGAGAGACAGTCCAAGGACAACTTGGAGAAGAACATCAGAAAGAGAGACAGACCAAGATAACTTGGAGAAGAACATCAGAAAGAGAGACAGACCAAGACAACTTGGAGAAGAACATCAGAAAGAGAGACAGTCCAAGGACAACTTGGAGAAGAACATCAGAAAGAGAGACAGACCAAGGACAACTTGGAGAAGAACATCAGAAAGAGAGACAGACCAAGGATAACTTGGAGAAGAACATCAGAAAGAGAGACAGACCAAGGACAACTTGGAGAAGAACATCAGAAAGAGAGACAGACCAAGGACAACTTGGAGAAGAACATCAGAAAGAGAGACAGACCAAGACAACTTGGAGAAGAACATCAGAAAGAGAGACAGACCAAGGACAACTTGGAGAAGAACATCAGAAAGAGAGACAGACCAAGATAACTTGGAGAAGAACATCAGAAAGAGAGACAGACCAAGGATAACTTGGAGAAGAACATCAGAAAGAGAGACAGACCAAGGACAACTTGGAGAAGAACATCAGAAAGAGAGACAGACCAAGGACAACTTGGAGAAGAACATCAGAAAGAGAGACAGACCAAGACAACATGGAGAAAAACATCAGAAAGAGAGACAGACCAAGGACAACTTGGAGAAGAACATCAGAAAGAGAGACAGACCAAGGACAACTTGGAGAAGAACATCAGAAAGAGAGACAGACCAAGGACAACTTGGAGAAGAACATCAGAAAGAGAGACAGACCAAGACAACTTGGAGAAGAACATCAGAAAGAGAGACAGACCAAGACAACATGGAGAAAAACATCAGCAAGAGAGACAGACCAAGGACAACTTGGAGAAGAACATCAGAAAGAGAGACAGACCAAGGACAACTTGGAGAAGAACATCAGAAAGAGAGACAGACCAAGGATAACTTGGAGGAGGACAGTAGAAAGAGAGACAGTCCAAGATAACATGGAGAAGGACAGCAGAAAGAGACAAATAGTACAGGTCATAGGGCACCCTGTGAAGACTAGTCATGGATTGCTCAGAGTGGAGAAACTTTGTTATTGCCCTTCAAGACGCCACATGTCACACAAGTCACTGACTGTCTTGACACAAGGAAAAATGCAGAAGAAATAAAAGAAATATGTCACAAATAAGACAAACCTTATAAATGACATATCAGACAAATTGTTTGTTTAATAACATACCTAAAAACACATATATCAGAATGGGTAAATTTGATATTATGTTACATTTAAAAACATACCAAATCCAGATAGAGAAAATGCAATGGTAAGGTACAGAATGATTAACACAAAACCTGTGTACAAAAGTCAGTTTGTACTGTCGCCTATTAGATAAGATAAAAGTGAGTATTGAAGTTTTTGTTTCTTTTTTATGCGTCGCATAAGTGGCTCTGCGCAGAGGGTTGGTTTTAATCCTTTAATACCGGAATTGCTTTGTCATGACAACAAGTCGTTTACATCAGGCGGATGTAATTTCCACTAATACTGCTAGATGGTGCGTTCAGTTCTTCCAATATAATAGCTGGTAAGCATTGAATACACATTAACTGGAATTGGCAGGGTATATTCATTACTTCACCTACATTTGGACCAGAATCGGTTTGAAACAATTTCATGACATAAGTCGTTAAGGTATTAAAGGAGTATTGTTATTTCATTGCTGCATGAAATGAGTGACTATGCAGCGATTTAGTTTTCTCTGTTGCACGAGGGAACATATACTGCAGGCCATTTTTAAACTGTTCACTTTGGACAGAAAACTGATACAGTTATGCATCATGGGTGGGTCAAAAAGTTGTGCACATTTTAGTATGAATTAGTCAAGACATGTATTTGGGTTTTGATGTGAATTCTTCACCTGTCAAGACAATGCTCTTCTTTAATCACATCTTCAGCTTCCTGATACCAAGATTCTAGAACTCCTTAAAACCCTGATACACATCTCCAACTTAGTAATCAAATTCTCATTTTGGATGACTGGTTGGTCTCGAGGCAAGATGCCAGCTTCAAGACAGAGAGGTTGTGAGTTCAAATCCCGGCTGCACAAGTTGGGATTTTTATTTACTATTTCTCTCTGTATCAACCACTTCTGGTCTCAGTAGCGAGGCCCAGCTTGAAATGTCAATTAGTTATTGCCAAAAAAAATATGAGTACCTCTGAAGATAGAGTTATCTGCCTGTGCGGTGAGAGATCCCTGTGCAGGCTGCCAGGGAAAAATGGATTAACATGCAAAAATTCAGTTCCTAGTCTCTAGGGGCTTTACCAAGAAATGTAATTTTTTTACCTTACATGTGATACTCTCTTGCACTATGTACGAGCAGGAAACTTCACTCAATGGTATGGCATTACAATAATACATAGCATTCCTGTCTGTCTAAACAGTTTCTTAGGTAAGTGCACAACTTAGGACAGACGCTCATATAAAACAGATGAAATACAATTTCCATTCGGCTAGAATAACACATTTAAAAATAGAATACATAAAACAGCCAGAACACATGATAAAGAACACATAACAAGTGAAAAAAAAGGAATGAGATGTAAGAAGTGCTTATTTTGTAGATAAAAAGTACCCATGCAATATTTATAAAGTATTATAATCAAATGTGATGCTGTTTCTAATAAAAGAAATTGTACCTGTTGCATCACTAAACAAAGTATAGTAAGTTAACATAACTTTACATATTTGACAATTAAATTACATTGTAAATAAGACAATATGCAACATAGAATTTAATATAAAAACTAGTTATAGTATTCTAATAATAAAATAGGTACTAGAAGCTCTTATTTATTTCTTACACAAATGCCAATCAATATATTTCTTTCATGCATACACACTCATAGAATGTAGGAGTAAAACTCATGTGAATGTGACTGTGGAATGCATTTATCAAACAACTAAAATAACTCTACACTCTGTATAGCTAAAGATAAGTTTACAAATAAGCTAGAATAAAATAAACATTTAAAATTTGCAAAAGAACCTGAAGTCAGGCAACATTAAAACTAATACCTTAAAAAATAAGAGTTTGGATAAAAAGATTGAGTTACAGAAAAATATAGCAATGAAAAGAAATACAAAAGACATAATAAATTCTCATTAAAAAAAAAATTTAGTCTTTGGTAATTTCTCTCTGAAAAATAAATTGAAGAAGGATGAAGCAAAAGAGAAAAAGATTAAACAGAAGAAATAAAATACAATTCATTAAATTGCCAAGAAAATCTTTTAAAGATCTAAAAAATATGAAACAATGAAGATTAGTAACCATAACGGGCAGGAATGCATTTATTTAACACAGCTGTTTGTTTCCATCTAAAAGTGGCATTTTAGTTCTAATCTTGGACATTTTTTTATCATTTATAAGTGAAGATGTCCTGAGTCTAGTACATTCCACTCATTCTTAATATTGATATTTTATGGAAGTGGTTTCAATTTGTGGTACTAGATGCACAAAGTAAGATTTTTAGCTAACGTCAATATTTATGTATGAATGATATTTTAGTAGTCAATGCTCGTAAGAAAAAGATAAAAGATTGTTAAATATGAAAGTTTTTGGGTGAAATATTCCATTTTTAACCACACAAGTTTTTAAGATGCAACTTCTTCTGATTACTTTGAATGCACAATAGAAGGAGTATGTGTATTTTGTCTTCCAGGAAAGATACAAATGAGCAAATCAACTAAAGTTTCAGTGACAAACAACTGTGATTTACCTTGGTGGTATCAGTGAGAGAGAAAGAGACAAGAAATTACAACAAGAAATGTGAAGGATAGAGGTGATTTGTGCAGTTGAAGAATATCTGCAAAGACAAGAAACTGTTCACAACATCCAAACTTTGATTGTTCAACACAAATATCAAAATGGGTCTACTGTACTGTATGGGTCAGAAACAAGGACAACAACAACCAGGACTTTTAGGAAATTGCAGATACAACATTAGAAATGATGAGCTGCAACAAAGAATAAAGCAGTCCAAAAGGCAGATATGATAAGCAAAAGATGGTGGTGATGGATAGCATACATGCTGCATATTCCAACTATAAACATTACCAGACATGCTTTCACCTGAAACTCACAAGGAAAGAGAAAACTGGGAAGACCTGGATATACATGAGGATGAAATGTTGAGAGAAATCACAACGATAAATTATGCCTGGGGAGGATTAAAAGAAATAACAAAGGACAGAAATAATTACAGTGGAGAGTTGTTATGGCCTTTGCTTCATTATAGGGTAGAGAAGGCAAGAATTAAAGGTGGAAAAAAATATCTTATGTAGTGATAACTTGCTGAAAGTTTTCTTCGTATGAAAAAACTCACTGGTGAGTGAGCGCAGGACAGTGCTTGTTGATGTCAATGAACCATTTTTGTAGTTGAGAAGGTCTAAATGTTCAAGTCAACAAGTCCTTCAAAATTCTACATTGAGTTATTGGACTATTTCTGAGTTATCATCAGATCTCCGAACATGGCCATAGCTGCTCAGATCTCCTTCTGAACATGCCCTACAGGTCCAGCAACTGATGACTCCAGCTCTGTGTTGGTTGATAAGTCCTCCCTCTTATGCACGCATTAAGCCTCTAATTTCTGGTTGCACCCATCTTTACTGCCATCTCTTTCGTCCAAAGGAGTGATATGGACTGACTAATTCTACATATTGTTTGTTACATGATGTCTTAACTGTAAAGAACATGAGACTGACAGAGTTTGTAAACAAACAATAAACATAACACTGGTGTATATTTTCAATCATTACATGACAAACTCTCTTCCCATTTTAAAACATGGTAATTGCAAAAGACACAGTGACACTGTGACCTTCCAGGCATGTCGTAAGAGGTGACTAAGGAGATCGAACGATGGCTTGACAAGCTGTCATTGTAAAAAGTATTGTTATGGAAACAGCGCCAATTATTTTAGAGCAGTGCTCTCTGCAATATGTGCCACTTTGGCACGCAAGGTTTCTGTTTTTGAGATTGTGGTTCTGCCCTATGTGCCGTCTTCGGCTCGAAAGGACGATAGATAGATAGATAGAATTGCAAAATGCTTATTCCTCAAGAAATATGATTTTGATGTCAAATAAACAAACACTTAGTGCACAACTGCTATAACAAATCATCAAATTTGTGGAATTAAATTCATTTAAACAAAATTACATAGAACAAATAGAATAGAAAAATGAAAATCGATCAGAAAAATATAGTAATTTTGTGGGCAATATAAAAATATAACACATGAGACCATGTTGTGACCAAAAGGTCTTCATATGGCACAAATATTTTTGCAAAATAAAAACTCAACCAAAGTCCACACAATCAACAAATGCAGGAAAAATAATTGTTTCATTTTTAGGTAACAAACCTTTATGAAACCTTCTTCACAATACCCTTTTGAAATTACAAATGTTTATTTTATTTTTACATGTGTTGATTCTTATTCTTTGTTACAATAATTGTTTTTCTTTAGTGATATTTGTTTGCAGGGCTCATTATTTATTAAATTGGCTTTTTTGGTTGTAAGACCTGTACATCACATTTGCTTGTTTTTTGGTTTTTTTTCTTTTGCATAAGTGAACTTCTTTTTAAATCTATCATTTCTATATCTTTTATTAAAGTCCTCCTGCAGCTAGTTGCATTCTTATTACATTTTTTTTTCTTTCATCATAAATTGTTATTAATTCTTGTCTTGTATTAATATTTTCATTTCTATTTATGTCTTCTGTGTTTTCTTATATCTAAATGCCATTTCCATGTGTTTCTTGGTCTGTCTCTGTCTCAACTTCCATGTGCTTCTTGGTCTGTTTCTGTCGCAACTCAATGTGCTTCTTGGTCTGTTTCTGTCTCAACTTCAATGTGCTTCTTGGTCTGTCTCTGTCTCAACTTCCATGTGCTTCTTGGTCTGTTTCTGTCGCAACTCAATGTGCTTCTTGGTCTGTTTCTGTCTCAACTTCAATGTGCTTCTTGGTCTGTCTCTGTCTCAATTTCCATGTGCTTCTTGGTCTGTCTCTGTCTCAACTCAATGTGCTTCTTGGTCTGTCTCTGTCTCAACTTCAATGTGCTTCTTGGTCTGTCTCTGTCTCAATTTCCATGTGCTTCTTGGTCTGTCTCAATTTCCATGTGCTTCTTGGTCTGTCTCTGTCTCAATTTCCATGTGCTTCTTGGTCTGTCTCTGTTTCAATTTCCATATGCTTCTTTGTCTGTCTCTGTCTCAATTTCCATGTGCTTCTTGGACTGTCTCTGTCTCAATTTCCATGTGCTTCTTGATCTGTCTCTGTCTCAATTTCAATGTGCTTCTTGGTCTGTCTCTGTCTCAACTTCCATGTGCTTCTTGGTCTGTCTCTGTCTCAACTTCCATGTGCTTCTTGGTCTGTCTCTGTCTCAACTTCCATGTGCTTCTTGGTCTGTTTCTGTCTCAATTTCCATGTGCTTCTTGGTCTGTCTCTGTCTCAATTTCCATGTGCTTCTTGGTCTGTCTCTGTCTCAATTTCAATGTGCTTCTTGATCTGTCTCTGTCTCAATTTCCATGTGCTTCTTGGTCTGTCTCTGTCTCAATTTCCATGTTCTTCTTGGTCTGTGTCTGTCTCAATTTCCATGTGCTTCTTGGTCTGTCTCTGTCTCAATTTCCATGTGCTTCTTGGTCTGTCTCTGTCTCAATTTCCATGTGCTTTTTCGTCTGTCTCTGTCTCAATTTCCATGTTCTTCTTGGTCTGCCTCTGTCTCAATTTCCATGTTCTTCTTGGTCTGTCTCTGTCTCAATTTCCATGTGCTTCTTGGTCTGTCTCAACTTCCATGTGCTTCTTGGTCTGTCTCTGTCTCAATTTCCATGTGCTTCTTGGTCTGTCTCTGTCTAAATTTCCATGTTCTTCTTGGTCTGTCTCTGTCTCAATTTCCATGTGCTTCTTGGTCTGTCTCTGTCTCAATTTCCATGTGCTTTTTGGTCTGTCTCTGTCTCAATTTCCATGTGAATTAAAAAAACAAAATGGCTTCTATATTGTTTGTTCTAACCAGCATCATCATCTACTCTTCAATTTCCACTTTAAGGCCAGTAAGATCTGTATGCATGTCGGGAATAAGATGAAAGAAGTCTACAACTCACAGCTGACTAATTAATAGGGTTTGAATTTTTATGACTTAACACATTTCAAATATGGTCTATAAATCATTGAAATATGCTTGCACTTATGACCCCAAAAAAATGCAAAATATGACCTACAAATTAAAAATAGACCAAAATATGACTTAAATTAATTACTCATTTGCTATTAAAAATGACATTAAATTATCCACTGAGGCATCTGCATCCTTTACGTCGGCCTCTGCTTTCATGTCTTTGTCTACGAGCAATTTCTGAAGCTGAGCATCTCTCTGACTTTCAACTTTTTTTTTCAATCTTTGGACATTTATTCTCCCACAGTGTCTGCAATAACTTTCACATCAAAAGAGTGTTTCACTGCGTTGTCTCCATTTAAAAATAATGAAACCGCTTGTTATAGTATTCCTGTTTGATCCTAGATTATGATTTCGTAGCAAAGATTACCACTTCAAAATACAATTTTTTTAAAATGTTACAGCTCACTTAGGCAAATATTCTCTTCCCTCCCCCCCCCAACCTTCCTAATTATCACTTCCGGTGACCTCTGACCCCTGAGTGTTTGATTTCTTTCCTTTGATGTTGTATTTTTTTTTTTCATTCAAGTAGTAAAAAGTACAACTGCATTGTAAACACAAATGTTCCTTTTAAAAAACATCAACCAATATTTTAAAAATTCATTTTTTTCCCTCATGATAGGGGAAATCTTCTCGGCCATCGGTGTGACATCAAAGAAACCTCTGTAATATGGGAGAGTCAGCAAACAACGCAAACAGGGCACCGAACGTATTATGGGCTGAACTGATGGCTTACAGAGGCCATGTGAATAGACAAATGTAAGCAACACCCCCCCACTGTAGCCATCCTGAGATGGGGTCAAATTCAGGTCATCAATCATCAAACATTAGCCAGTAAATTATTACAGCATCTGATTACTTTGTCTCTGCTAGGGTAAACACACAGCTGTGTAGCAAAAGTTCAAAGAAAGTTTGATTTTTAAAACTCAAAATCTCACATTTAAGTGTTAGTAATTTATTACTATGGTATTGTGTCAGGGAGAGTCTACACATAGGTAATGTAATCACGGGTTAGTTAAAATCTCACTTCAGAACAAACTTTCTTAACAGTACTGTAATTCCTGTGTGCTGCTACTTCAGTGCAATGTTTTTGCCAAAGGTATAATTTATATTTGAATTTCAAATGTTTATCCTGACTTATGGTAAACTAAAAGTGGTCTTTAATTTTCCATCAAAATATTTTTTTAAATTACGTTGTCTAAGTATCATCATCATCATCAAGTACCGGGCCTACTAGCGTAGGTGACCATGTCTCTCCACAACTTTCTATCTCGGCAGCTATTTATCATTTCTGTTGTTGACCTTCTGTCAAGCCACTCTCTTAGGCTGTCTGTTATTTTACCTCTTTGCTTCCCTCTACCTCTTCGTCCCTCAATTTTTCCAGTTGTTACAATATATTCCAGCTGTTCTATTCTCATTACATGGCCAAAAAATGATGATTGTTTCTTCCTAATATTGGAAATTAGCTCTCTTTTTGCTTTGACCTCTCTCAGAACATCTTCATTACTCTTCTTAGCTGTCCATGGTACTCTCAACATTCTTCTGTAAAACCACATTTCTACAGACTCCAGTGATTTTCTTGTCTGTTGTCCTATTGTCCATAATTCGCATCCATATGTTAAGACTGGCTCCACATAACATTTAAGAACTCTTTTCTTGTTTCTATTGTCAAAAATGGATTGCATAGTATCTTCCTCATTTTTTAGAAAGCTGCTTTTGCCTGAGCCATTCTGCATCTCACCTCTTTTGTACATCTTCCGTCTGAGGTCAACAAAGTTCTCAAATATTTAAATTCATTTACCTGTTTTAAATATTGTTGCACTTGTCTTTATTTTGCACTGAGGTGATGTATTTTTCTTTGCTGCTACCGTTACCTCTGTTTTTTTGCTATTAAGGCTGAGTCCTTTATTTTTGCTTTCTTTCACTATAATGTCCAACGTTTCTTGTAACTCATTTTCACTCTTAGCGATTAAGACTGTATCATCAGCATACTTTAGATTATTTATATTAGGACCTCCAATTGTCTGAGTATAGACACATATTTATTCAGGCAAGTTTACATGTTTCTAAGCAATAAAATTACAAAACAAGATAATTTCTTTTGCTTAATAAAGGGTAATCTAAATGAAAGTCTTATTGTACCTAAAATGACGACAAATATGACCAAATTATTATTATTATATTACCAAAAATAAGCCGCGATAGCTCAGTGGTTAGTGAACTGAACTACAAAGGACAAGAGGTAGGGTTCAATCCCAACCGGCAGCTTCCGGTTCACCCTGCCTTTAATGGGTACCAAATTTTTTTCTGGGAAAGTAAAGCGGCACGGGCATAATACTGACCACATTACCCCAAAAATCATGTGCAGAAGGTCTGTAAAATTTATGGTCACTAACACCATATTCCCTATACGCCACTTGGCATGATGGGGGTATTTTACTTTTTTTTATTACCAAAAATATGAATTTATGCCCCAAATTTATCAAAATATGGCCTAAACTTAAATTATGGTTGAAATATGTATTCATATAACCAATAAAAACAGCGTCAGAGTGATCAGAAAGACACGAAACATGTTGAAATTAACTTTAATTTCAAAAATACACGTCTGGAAAAAATATGATGTGTCATAAAAATCCGAGCCCTACTAATAACCATCAGAATCAGCTAAATGGAACTGATCAAGCTCCTTCTTCATTTCCTGAATCTGTCTATCTAGTGTCCTTTCAAGCCAAAGATGGCACATGGGACAGAACTTTAAGACTCTTTAAATCAGACGATATTTGTTACCAAGTGTCACAGAACCCACATTGCATCTCCTCATTTCCTGTAGCAAATCTAGAAACTACCAAATCTGGGCTAGTAAATAAAGCTCAAAGAAGGAAGGTAAACGTATCACCAGCTAAAACAAATGCTTTGTTGAAGTTTGCTGTATTGATGAGAAGCATATAAATATTGCACCTAATAGTAAACAACACTATTCACACAATTGACACTCACTTCGTGCAGTTTTTGAGCAGCAATCATCAGGCAAATGCCAATAACAGCAACATCTATTAATAAAGTTTATTTCTTTCACAGTTTCTTTATTCTAAGCACTCACTTAAATATATTAATGATTTTATTTTCTTTATGTTCAATACCTATTCTTTATGTTTAATACATATTCTTTATGTTCAATACCTATTCTTTATGTTTAATACATATTCTTTATGTTCAATACCTATTCTTTATGTTTAATACATATTCTTTATGTTCAGTATCTATTCTTTATGTTTAATACATATTCTTTATGTTCAGTACCTATTCTTTATAAAATAAGTAAAGTACCCCCATCATGCCAAGTGGTGGATATGGAATATGGTGTTAGTGACCATAATTTTTACAGACCTTTGGCACATGTTTTTTGGGGTAATGTGGTCAGTATTACGCCCATACCGCTTTACTTTCCCAGAAAAAAATCCGATACCCATTAAAGGCTGGGTGAACCAGAAGCCATTGGTTGGGATCGCACCCTACCTCTTGTCCTTTGTAGTCCAATTCACTAACCACTGAGCTATCGTGGCTCCCCCTATTCTTTATGTTCAATACCTATTCTTTATGTCAAGTACCTTTTCTATATATGAATATCTTTTCATGTTTAGTACCATTTCTTTATGCTAATATATTTTCATGGCCAATATTCTTTATGTCTTTATCCTTTATGTTCAATACCTGTTCTTTATAGTCAATACCTTTTCCTTATGACCAATATATTTTTTTTAATTTTCAATGCAGTGTCAATTTTACTACTGTAATAATATCTAGTGAGCTGGACTTATCTAGTTCACGTAAAATCAAATTCCAATCAATGTACCATTATACTTTTATACTTAGAGTGGTACAAACATTCCAAAATAGACTGCACAATTTTACAATCAAGAAAAAACAGAGAGAACCATATCATGCCTTGTGGCAGAGAAAATATGATGTTGGTACACCCACATCATATTTTCAAAATTATGAACACTAATTCTTACATTTGGAGGTTGGAAAATAAGATTTTCTTTGAACTTTTGCTACACAGCTGCGTTTTCATCCAAAAAGAGACATGGGAACCAGATGCAGTAATTGTTTCCTGGCTGAGGTTCACTTTATGGCCTGAAATTCAACAGCATGGTGCTGTGGCTACCAGAGGTATTATGTTGTCTATTGACATGTCGGCTGTCAGCCTGTCATTTCAGCTATATGTTCTGCTTCCTCTTAGCATCATTCGCTGCCTAGCCCGTATTACAAAAGTTTGTTTGATTCCTTGCGACAGCTGAAGAGATTTCCCCCATCATAAGATTTTTAAAAAAATGAATTTCTTGAAAATTGGCAACATTTATTTTAAAAAAAAAAGAGTCGCATTTTTACAACACTTTCGTACTTGTTATGATGCGCACATTGGTAAAGAAAAATCCAACATCAAAGGAAACAATTCCAATATTCAGAGTCACCAGAAGCAATAATTAGGAAGGTATTGGAGGGCAGAAAGGGGGGGGGGGGGGGTGTTTGTCCATCACAAACTGTTGAATTCCAAGAATTTGTATTTTTAGTTTGATATTTTTATGAAGGGATTGTAATCAAATTGTAGGCAAAGAATAGTGACACTGTGACCTTCCAGGCATGTCGTAAGAGGCGACTAAGGAGGTTGAACAATGGCTTGACAAGCTGTCATTGTAAAAAGTATTGTTATGGAAACAGCGCCATATATTTTAGAGCAGTGATCTCTGCAATATGTGCCACTTTGGCATGCAAGGTTTCTGTTTTTGAGATTGTGGTTCTGCCCTATGTGCCATCTTCGGCTCGAAAGGACAATAGATAGATTGTAATCTAGGGTTAAAATTCCTCTATTTCACTCTCTTTTTTATTTCCATGACATTATTTTTACAATACAGCACTTATTGTACTTTACAAGAAAAGTCAGTCCAGAAAAGCAATGATGGAAAGTTATTGGTGTGGCTGTGTAACATCACAAGGAACTAGATAATTGCACCCTTGGGAAATACGTTGTGGATGGCGATAAATGAAAAAGAAATTATTAAATTAAATTACCTTTATTAATGAAGACAAGAAAATATTTAAAGTATATATGAGGTCTAGATTGTCTAAAGGCAAGATGCCAACCTCTGGATAAGAAGGTCCCAGGTTCAAATCACACAAAACGCGGTGGGAATTTTCACTTCGAATCACACAACAGGTGGTGGGAATTTTCACTTCGAATCTCACAACAACGGTGGGAATTTTCACTTCAAATCACACAACAGGTGGTGGGAATTTTCACTTCGAATCACACAACAGGTGGTGGGTATTTTCACTTCAAATCACACAACAGGCAGTGGGACTTTTCATTTTGAATCCATGGTTTTTTCATGGCTTGACCATCCCTAATCTCTCAGTAGTGAGGTTCGAGTCTAGCTCTCATGGAAAACAGCAAACAACAGGAGACCCTGTGTGCATTCTGTGCACATTAAAGAACCCTTGGTAGTTACAAATGGAAAAGTGTAGGCCAAAATGGGCAGTGGCACCGACAAAATTTATGGGAAAAAAAATCTACCCAAAACTCTCAAATATTCAAAAAAAAAAAAAAAAGAAATGAGAGCACCTCTGATGTCAGAGAATATCTGCCTACATGGTGAGTGATCTTGATCACACAGCTACCAGTGTGAAATGGAAAAAGTTATATTCACACAAAATTCAGTCCCTCTGGACTTTCCTTGAGATATAGAGCTGGCGCATGCAAACAACAACATTGAAATGTATGTAACAATTTAAATCACAAGACTCGTATGTATGTTATACCAAAAAAGGCCTCCAACAGGACTGATAATCACTGAGGGCTAAATCAGCACTGTAAAGGAGATGGGGCAAAACCTCCAACACTCCAACCAAGGTGGTTATTGTCAAATTGACCATGTGGGAGCAAGGATTGTTATGAAGAAGATTGGGATTTCCAGCCTAAACATACAGAAATACTAAAATATATTCAGATCTAAATGGAGTAAGAGCCATGGTATCTCAGTGGTTAGTGAACTAAGGAAAGAGGTTGGGTCCAATCCCAATCAACAGCTCCCAGGTTCACCCTGCTTTAAATCGGTACTGGATTTTCATGGGAAAGTAGCATGGACTGGCAATATACTAACCACATAACCCATATAATGTGCCATTGATTATTTAAAAATATGGATACTAATGCCACGTTCCCCACATGCCTTCTAGAATGAAAGTAACCCTTTACTTATTTTATTTTTACTTATGGAGGAAAATAATTTGTGAAAACCATTCTTGAAAAAAGGTTTACGGTTAAAAGATTACTTTGTATTTCTAAAATATAATAAGCATGATACTTGATGTTTTCATTATTTATTTTGTTTTTCCCAATTTATCCATATTTATTTACTTAAAAACTGATATCTTTAAACATGGCGCTTTGGTGCTGTGGTCTAAGCACAACATAGAAATTGCATACAAAACAGTAATTCAATGCTGTAGTGGTACTGAAGTCTGATCATGTCAATATTGTTATCAAATTCATATGAGCTACAACAACTTTTGGTTAATAAACAATGCATTTCTTCATAAATAAACCTTACTTTTTCTAAACCTATGTCTCATGGCCACTGGCCCAGACAATGAATTCCTACCTGAGTAATCTATTAGTCAAATAAATGATGACACAGAGGGCCTATAAAAAAAAAAAGTAAAGTACCCCCGTCACGCCAAGTGGCGTATAGGGAAATATGGTGTTAGTGACCCTATATTTTACAGACCTTCAGCACATGATTTTTGGGGTAATGTGGTTGGTATTACGCCCGTGCTGCTTTACTTTCCCAGAAAAAAAATCAGGTACCCATTTAAGGCTGGGTGAACCTGGAGGAAGTTTACAGGAGTGCACAAATTATAGGGGAATTATGCTACTATCAGTGCCAGGAAAAATATTAGGCAGAATCATTCTGGAGAGACTAAAAGAGGCTATAGAGAAACACTTGAGAGATGAACAAGCAGGTTTTAGGAAGAACAGATCATGTGCTGATCAAATAACTACTCTACGTATAATAGTTGAACAAAGTTTAGAACTAAAATCCCCACTTTATATTGGATTCATAGATTACGAAAAGGCATTTGATAGTTTAGACTGAAGAATGCTTTGGAAGTTGCTGAGTCATTACGGAATACCCATAAAGTTTATTAACCTGATAAAAACAATGTATGAAGGAACAAAATGTAGTGTGGTGCATGAAGGACAGCTTACAGAAGCATTTGAAATAAGAACAGGAGTAAGGCAAGGATGCCTTCTGTCTCCATTTCTCTTTCTACTGGCCATAGATTGGATTATGAAAATAACTCAAAACAACAGAAATGGGATCCAGTGGTCACTGACCAAACAACTTGATGATTTAGACTTTGCTGATGACATAGCTCTCCTATCACACAGCCATCAACAGATGCAGGATAAAATGAGTATATTAGATGAGAGATCACAACAGCTAGGACTAAAGATTAATAGAGATAAGACCAACATTATGAGAATTAATGCAGTTGGCAATAACCAAATAAAACTAGGAGAAATACCTCTACTAGATGTACAATCTTACATATATCTGGGCAGTAATATAGATAAAGAGGGAGGAACAGAAAATGATACCAAAATAAGGATATCAAAAGCAAGAGGAGCTTTCATTGCACTGGGAAACATATGGAAATCCAAAGAAATTAGGCTAAATACAAAAATAAAAATTTTCAACTCAAATGTTAAGTCGGTCCTATTATATGGCTGTGAAACATGGAGAATAACAAAATTGACAATCACGAAGGTACAGACTTTCATTAATGGATGCTTGCGCAGAATAAAGGGATGGAAATGGCAGGACAAAGTCACTAACGTGGAATTATGGAAATGTACCGGTCAAATACCAGTGGATAAAGAGATACAGCGAAGACGATGGATAGGACACACACTACGGAAGCCAACAGAGAGTATTACACAACAGGCCCTTTTTTGGAATCCCCAGGGGAAAAGACAAAGAGGAAGACCAAGGAATTCTTGGAGAAGACAGATCGAAGCAGAGATGAATATGATGGGGAAGACATGGAATGATCTTAAAAGAATTGCAAAAAACAGAACGACTTGGAAAGTGTTTGTTGAAGACCTATGCTCCACTGGGAGCTAAAAGGTAGAAGAAGAAGAAGAAGAACCTGGAGGCCGTCGGTTGGGATCGAACCCTACCCTTGTCCTTTGTAGTCCAGTTCACTAACCACTGAGCTATCGCGGCTCTCCAGAGGGCCTATAAGCTTGAGATAATTTTAACACTGTTGTGTTTGAATGGCAGAAATAAACTGATATTTGATGTACATTTTCTGGCAAATAGGGTTAACCTGGGATCCACTGTCTGCTTATGACTTCTAATGCCCGAACTATCTGACTCCACCATAGAGGAGTTAATGAATGGCCCAATCAAGTCAAATAAATACACTTATAAAAGACTATATAGTATATGATTAAAACTCAACTAATTTCAATTTAACTTTGAGATACATTACTCATCAAAAACAGCAAATACCTTTAATCTGTCTGTCTGTTCTCACAAGCAGTCTTCATAGTCTTTAGAATAATGAAGCAACAGAATATTTTTTTCAAAATCCACATATACTTACAAGCTTACAATTTTTCTATGAAAAGTTTGCCAATGATTCTCATTAAACATGTTGATTACTAGTTACTTGGTTATGCCTCACTGCACTCCATGCAGACTCATAGGAACTCCTAATATCTTTCAGCTAAAGTCAGAGAGTATGTATATCTTGGTGACTCAAGTATATCATTTGGTTACTTCCTTATCATCCTCTGATGTTACTTTTCAAAGTTGTGGCACTGATTAATATTCCTGCACTTTCCATTAAACATGTTGGTGTAATGGCCGAGCTTGCTGCTCAGCAGAAACATCAAATGAACGATAACTAGAGCCTGCCTCACTTATCTGAATAGACCCATATGAAGCTGAATGTGGTATAGATCTATGCTTGTGAGACCGACTGGTGTTATTGTCATAAGTATGACTGCCTGATGCCATATTTGGAGAGTTATTGATCACAGTTCTAGGTACAGCTTCTGCTGACTGGGATGTTGATGCTGACGATGATGCTGATGGAGCGGGAACTACTTTAAAATGTTTATATGACAGCGTACACAGAATCTGAAAATAACAAATTTTTTTTACATCAAAATCAGACAAATTAAATTATAAAAAAACAATGAATGGTATTCACAGTACCCCAGAAACTATATTTTCTGTGTACACCTCTAGACATCAATATTATACATTCAAAGAAAGTGTTTGTTAGTTCAAGCTGGTAAAAAGTACTATACAATGGGTACCAGGGTAGTACTCTTGGAATGTGAGAAATGCCGCCTCGCATCATGAGTTTCGATGCTTGAAGCGACACAGTCAAGTAGTCTCTCAACACTTCTGGATAGGTGGCCGAGTACATATGGGTGAAAACTCGCATGGTAAGACACTGATTCAAGTCTCATACTTTACCTTTACTATATAATCTTAAACTAAAGCTATTATTAGGCAGTTTTGACGTCAAAAAAAGAAATTCCTACCAGAGTAGTAAACAAGGTCCTGAGCTAAAGTTTCATCTTACCTGTCATTCTGAATGAAAGTTTCTTTGTTATGAACCAGAAAATCACCTGTGATAATGAACAAGGAAAACTTCATGAAACCATCAATGATTGTAACTAAAAAAGTGCACCATGATTTGATGGACAACATGAACTAGAAATCAGGTGTAAGCAAATCATTTCAGGGGAAGAAATTCACAGAAAAATTCACGAATAATCAAGTGAAAAAAAAAATAGAAAAATCGATAGCGTGAAGCAAGATTGAACCTGTACTCCTCAACACAGCACCTTGCCATGCATAGTTTCTTGTGGCAAGGTGCTATGTCGAAGAGTACTGAAATGAAACTGTAATAAGGATATCAAACAATATATGAGAAAAGGAAATTACAAGAATAATAACAAATGAAAGACCCAGACAAATAAACAGCTGCACTAACCAGAGTAAATAAAGATAACTTGTAGTAAAACTGATAGCCAACAGTAATTGGAAAACAAAAAATGCTTTGCTAAGCAAATAAAAGACAGAGTCAAAGTTTCTAACAAAGACCTTTATTGAAAATAATGTGAAGAGACTGGAGCGTTAATGTGCGCGGCTCAAGTAAAAAAAATTAAAGGTTCCCACTCAAGAACAAGAATAACTGCAAACAGAACACAAGAACCAGTAAGTGAATGTGAGTGGTCACAGCTATTTTGTTAGCAATGAATTCTGATGATACTTACTAATGATAGTCCCTGCAAGCCCAACAGTACTCCTAGGAGTATGTATGGTTCATTCACTGCTGATGACCCCCATAATGGAGCGATGACTGTTCCTAGTCCCACCACTCCTCTTCGTAAACCTTGACTCAGTCCTACACAACATGTAACAGAAACAATAGTACAAATATTAAATGACTCATTTAGTTTGTGGACCCAATTCTACTTCATAGTGTTGAGGTTAACTGTATGCTTATAATAAAGGGCGAAATGATATAGTTTTGTTGCTCTGGTGCAACTCCCAGATTCTCAATATAGTCAGGAGGGAAGTTGCTTAGATTTACGAGATCTATTAGGAGATCAGGGGTAGACTTGTGAACCAGTTTACTGTTTCACACTGCGGGTCTTGCTTGGGAGGAGATCTGAGCGCTTATGGACTGTTGTTGGATGTCCAATGAGGATAATCCGATGACTAACACTAACAGAAGATTACAAGCAATTTAATTATCTCTCTGTAATTTTTCCAGCATAAGCTTATATTAAAGGAATTATAAAATGAAAGGAAAGAAATGGCAAGACATAAACAATGTCATAAGACAGTGATTGGGCACTGAATCAAATTAAAACCTTCACAAAAATTTAATAAGATTTAACAGTCTCATAAAACTAAACTATTAAAAATAAAGATCAAAGTAATTAACAATAAATATCAAACAGATATAAAATCAGGACAAAATATGACATAAAGTAATAAAAAGACCAAACAGATAAAAAAGGTCAGGACAAAATATGACATAAGAAATATAAAGATCAAACAGATAAAAAAAGTTCAGGAAAAAAATATGACATAAAGGAATATAAAGATCAAACAGATAAAAAGGTCAGAACTAAACATGACATAAAGGAACGAACAAGCACTGTACCTTGAGTTTGCTTACGAGTAATTTTAGAGTACAGCGATGTGGCACACACAAGAAGGAAAGGCAGGCTTAGAACATCCAGGAACACAGCCACAGCAAATATTGGGATGTTATGAATTCTGTCATCTGGAAAAAAATAAAGAAATAGAAGTGTTCTTCTTTATGTTCAATGATCAAAGAGTTTAATCTTCGAGTACTCCATATTCGACAGTTCTTCAAGTTGTCTGATATCCTCCTTTAGCTTTCTTTTTTGAGCCCTTAGCATCCACTTCTAGTGCTGATGTCTTCTGTGTAGATGGTTATTCTAATCTTAGCTCTTATGTATTATCATTACATGCCAGATTTTTGGGAAAGATGGTGGCGATTGCTGTAGATCCCTTTAGAGAGTGCCAGCACTAAATCACTTTTTGTAGTGTTTTGACTTGTTTCTATGTGTTTTTTCCTATTTAATTGAGTCAGCTAGAGTTGAAAGTGACTGTGGACACCCTCTTTTCAGTGACGTCATTTGAAATTGTTGCTTATGCAGACGACTGGCTCACACTGGAGTTTGACCTTACTAAAGGCTTCCAAAAGAAAAGTCACAGTCTGAATAGTAATAAAATAGAAGTAATGGTCATATCAAAGAAACAATCATCACCATCGTGCAGCATAAAAATAAACAGGACAAATCTTAAACAAGTGCAATGCGTCAAATACTTGGGCGCAATAATAACATCAGATGGAAGATGCACCACAGAAATAAAAAGCAGAATAGCTCAGGCCAAAATAGCATTTCAGAAAATGAAAAATATCTTATGCAACAAATCTATGTCAATAGAAGTGAGAAAGAGAGTTCATCTGTGCTATATAGAACCAATTCTGACCTATGGACGCGAATCATGGACAGTAGACAAACAAATGAAAAGACGATTAGAGGCCACAGAGATGGGATTTCTCAGAAGAATGTTAAAAGTTCCCTGGACAGCTAAAAAGACCAATGAGGAAATTCTCAAAGAGGCCAACACAAAAGGGAACTCCTAAAAAACATCAGAAAGAAACAATCATAATTTTTCTGGTACATCATGAGAAGAGGGAAGTTTGAATACTTGGTTACAACTGGCAAAATAAAAGGAAGGATAGATCATGGATGACAAAGAGAGAAAATACTGGATAGCTTGGTGTCATGGCATGGAAAGCAGTCAGCAGCAGAACTTATACGATGCACTGTGGATAGAAGATTGTGGAAGGACATGATCTCCTACGGCAACCGGTATGGCACATGATGATGATGATGATGATAAAAGACTGCCAACAAACAATGCAAAATCAATATGGCTGCATGTTGAGCTGTTTCTGCAAAGACTAAGGCAACAAAAATATCAGAGAAATTCTCTAGACTTGTATAAATCAGCTAAAGTGTCCACACTTTCTCTCCTATTATTCTCTGGCATCCAGTACCATACAAGAGTATAAAAAGATGCCCCAAAAATTAATTAAATTCACCTACTCGCATTCCCTGGTGGATGAGTGGCTGATGTACTCCCTTCCTGTTCACAAGGGTCTTGGTTCAATTCCCAAAAATAGCAGGGTTTTTTTTCAGATGGGCAAGGCTCAGGGTTTTGTGAGGTGAGTGTTTAAAATAAAATAAACTCTGGATAATGAGTTCAGAACAACAGTAAAGTACCCCCGTCATGCCAAGTGGCGTATAGGGAAATATGGTGTTAGTGACCCTATATTTTACAGACCTTCAGCACATGATTTTTGGGGTAATGTGGTCGATATTACGCCCGTGCTGCTTTACTTTCCCAGAAAAAAATCCGGTACCCATTTAAGGCTGGGTGAACCTGGAAGCCGTCGGTTGGGATCGAACCCTACCCCTTGTCCTTTGTAGTCCAGTTCACTAACCACTGAGCTATCACGGCTCCAATTCAGAACAAGATCATGGAAATATACTTTGTATTTTTCACACTGGCAGCCCCATGTGCTCAGGTGTTCCCCACAACACATGCAGATATTCTCCAACTTCAGAGGTACTCTCCTATATTTTTATCATCAAGAGTTTTACTGTTTTCAGGTAGATTTTTCCTATTATTTTTTGCCCAGGCAACAGCCATTTCTGGTCTACTCATTTCTATTTCCAACTGCCATGGGTTCTTCTAATTTTGCAGAATGCATATGGGACCTCCTGTATTTTGCCGTATTCCGAGAAGGATAGGCCTTGGATCTCATTATCCTGAGACCTGGGAAGGGTAAAGCCTCAGAATACATTTTATTTCATTTATTTATTTAACATTTTTCACCACCTGTGGTGGGAATCAAACCCAGGACCTTCTAGTTCAGAGGCCAATGTCTTACCTCTAGACCACCCAGCCCACAAAATATACTTTAAGAATCTATAAACAAAATTATCAAATGTCAGTAAAATATTGTTAACATAATATGTATATATGGCCTTTGGCGTCTTGACAGACAGTTGGCAGCAAGCAATCAAGATAAGTCAGTAGTTTGGTAAAGCATTAGTGTATTATACTGGGTGCTGCTTTACTGAACATCTTTTCTCGTGGCTGAATTTGCCAATCCTGGACAGACAGATCCATCCACAGAACAAGCAAGGTGTACCCACGGTACCCGGCCTTGTTTCCTTTCTCTTGTGCCTTTTGTCTTCTGAATTTGACATCAGCACTGTCTCGAAAGTTGCTGTGCCAATTTTTATGTTTGCTCTTCATGTGCTACGATCCGCAGCCACTTTTTCCCAGTTCCTTTCACTTACAGAAAATTCCCTCAAGGAAGCCTTGCAAACATCCTTATATCTCAGCACTGGTCTGCCCTTTGGTCTCTTTCCGTCCCTAAGTTCGCCATACAATATTTGTTTGGGAATACGATTGTTTGTCATTCTTCTTACATGGGCCTGCCACCGTTGTCTATGAACCCTAAGTGTTGCCATGATCGATGGGATTTTGGCTCGTTGTAAGACATTAGAGTTAGTTACTTTGTCCTGCCATTTGATTAACATAATAAGTGAATTGATAATCATGATAAAACAATAACTTTAAGCAGGTTATTGGAACAACTCTTACGGGGTGGAGCATTGGGCAAGAAGAAAATGAGCCAGACATTTGATGCTACAATGACCACAGCACCAAACATCATCATGACTCTGTCAGATAACCGCCTGCTGAGCTTTGACACAATCACAAAGACTATAATAATCTGAAATAAATAACACATCCAGGATTACATATATATATAATGCAGATATATATGCATATATATATATATATATATATATATATATATATATATATATATATATATATATATATAAAATGCAGCACAAACACAAGACTTAGACTATTTAAATCAAACGTACTATCAACCCTTGCGTGTATGCATATGAGAGCTGGAAAACAACAAGAGACATAGAAACAAAGTTAAACGCATTCGAAAATAAATGTTGAAGGAAAATACTTGGCATAGCATGGAATGAATTAAAAACAAATGAGGAAATTAAAGAAATCTCCAATCAACCACTAATATCTTCAACAATCAAGAAAAGATGGTGGTCATATATTGGACATGTGATGAGGAGATATAATAGCAGAATAACAAAGCAAGCCCTCATGTGGGGAACAATAAGTAAGAGGAAAAGAGGCCGACCCAGAGTGACACTGATAAGAATATTGATCAGAAAGGCAAGAGCAGCAGGAATCAGCTCCCTCAAAGAAATAGAGTTGCTTGCACAGAACAGAAACAAATGGCGAGATTTGATAAAAGATCTTTACAAGGATTGAAAACTCCTAGAATAAAAATTTAGATAAGAGAAAGAGTATCTGGGTCTATGCCCTATGGGCCAGCTACGGCTCAAAAGGTCAATAGATAGATAGAATGCAGATATATATTTCTCACAGTTAAACTTGTTTGCTCTATCTACCTCTCCAGCTCTCCTT
Source organism: Megaustenia siamemsis (assembly GCA_032433765.1). NCBI lineage: Eukaryota > Metazoa > Mollusca > Gastropoda > Stylommatophora > Ariophantidae > Megaustenia > Megaustenia siamemsis. Next base: position 29,982,357 of record JAVIAB010000088.1, on the reverse strand, counting down.
ATTCTCATGGATTTCTTTCCAAACAGTCATCTTTTTCTACTTTGAACTTTTATGTTTTGCACTGTTTATTGTTCACATTTTGAATATCCTTATATTAATCTTCAATAAGAAACATTGTGCAACAAGACAAAACATATGGACTTGAAATGCAACTCTTACAAATAGTTGCCAAGATGATATAGCACACAAGGTGTGATAGGTACTGATAAGTTGTACTCTAATATATAAAGAACTTTGATCAGGAAAGGAAGGGTATCCAAGGAAAGAACTATGAAGATGTGAGGAAAAATTAAAAAATACAAAAAAATGGTATGTTAGAAGCTTTACGTGATAGCTTCTAACATACCATTTTATTGTATTTTTACATTTTTCCTCATATTCAGCTTTACTGCAACTTCGCATTTTTATGCATTCATTTGCATTTCTTTGCCTTAATCCCTTATGAAGATGTGACCAAGATAAGTGAATAACCTACATTACACTTCCAAACGACATCAACGCTATAGTTGTACTCGTGGTTTTAAAAATATTTTAAAAAAATACCCCCACGGTCGACCCAACTGCTGGCAGAAATGGGTACCAGGGTATAGTACTCTGGGAAGGTGAGGAATGCCTCCTCAAATCGTGAGTTTCCATGCTTGAAGCGACACTATCCAGAAGTCTCCAAACACTTCTGGATAGGTAGCCGAGCACATATGGGTGAAAACTTGTGTGCTAAGACACTGATTCAAGTCTCGTACATTACCTTTACTGTTATCAATGCTATGAAACACTTTAACCTTTATATAAAAAATAGGATTATCTCACACACAACTTGCCCTTATCATACCTTCATTCATTACTAAGTGTCAAAGTAAAGTAAAGAGTCCCATCACACCACATGGAGTATAGGGAATATGGTGTTAGTGTCCATATTTTTCACATGAATTTTGGAGTAATGTGGTCGGTATTACACCTGTGCCGCTTTACTTTCACAGAAAAAAAATATGATACCCATTTAAGGCTGGGTATTCCTGGTAACCCTAGTGTTGCCGGGGCCTCATTATGAGGGAAGTAAAGAATAGTGATACTGTGACCCTCCAGGCATGTCATAAGAGGCAACTAAGGAGGTTGATCGATGGCTTGACAAGCTGTCATTGTAAAAAGTATTGTTATGGAAACCGAGCCAAAGATTTTAGAAACAGTGGTTTCTGCAATATGTGCCATTTTGACATGCAAGGTTTCTGTTTTTGTGATTATGGTTCTGTCCTATGTGCTGTCTTCGGCTCAAAAGGACAATAGATAGATAGAATCCTGGAAGCCATCAATCAGGATTAAACCTGACCTCATGCTCCTAGTAGTCCAGTTCACCAACCTCTGAGCAATTGTAGCTCTCCATTACTACGAATACTCAGACAATTATCTTCCCACCACCATATGTATATATGCCCCAAACAAAATATAAAAGCAAATTTATAAGTGTTTTATCTGAAAAAGAAACATACCTCTACCCCACAGACACAATAAAGTAGACTATTCTCGAGTTCATTAAAGTCCAGGTACTTCAGTGATAAAGGCAGCACCATAGTCTGAAATTGTAAAAAAAAGTACACAATTTATAATTTCCTTGCGATGAAAACCACAAATAACAGCACAAGAAAATAACTAAAGATAGAATGTTTCAACTTTGCAGATATACAACACATAGATATAAGGACTATAAAAACCAACATTTCAACTCTAAAGGTCATCAACTAGGAACCAAAAAAATCAGATTACAAATTTTAAAAATTCACTAAACAATAGACAGTTAGAATGAGCACAAGTAAGTCACTAACACTTTTTATCAATGGCAATTGCTGTGAAAATACCTTTACCTCTTGTAACTGAAATGAATAACCAAACGGTAAACTGTCTCCTCTTGATTTCAAGACAACAATAAGAGTAAATGTGATAAGCTTAACCAATATTTGTAACCATAAAATAGCTCACCTCGACACACATCTGAGAAAACATGGCACAGAACAGGAGGTAGATGATAGCTATGACTTCATCTCTGATGTATTCTGATGACAACAAAGCAAACAAAGATACAAATATTTTCATCTCTAACAAGCATAAGTTAGCTACCTTTTATGCAAAAACTAACATTTACTTTCATATTGTATTTAAGAAAACACTACAAACTTATGTGGGCTTTCAGGGGGCTGAGTGGTTTAGTTGTGAAGTATCAGCCTCCACACAGGAAAATCCCTGGTTTGAATCCCACCATGGGCAGCAGAAATTTTACACTTTGAATCCATGGTTTCTATGTAACTTTATCCACTATAGTACACAAGGTGTGATAGGTACTGATAAGTTGTACTCTAATATATAATATATATGTACATAATGAGAGGTTGTATCTGCGTGGTACAATCCAATGTCTAGCGCTCTCGAATAATGTTGAAAAACAGGAGGTTCTGTGTCACTCAACACACATTAAAGAACCCATGTCAGTTAAAACAGACACAACGGATCCATGTCCACCTAACATGTGAATACTGAAGAAGTAAAATATGGACTACCCAATTAACAATATGAACAGGTTTTCCTACATTATTTTCTCTCAATCAGGAATGTCAGCACAACCTGTTAAGGCAAGTACCAGAGAGGAAAACCCAGTAAAATATTCATACCGGAGGAGCATGATAGCTCTGGAGGATAATCAACCTAGGAGAAGACTAGCTTGCTATATATCTAGATTGGAAAGATTTGTTACTCTAGTAAGACTGTTTTCCTAGGAGAGACAACTATGGCTACAAATAACTTTTGTAACCTGCAAGAAGGTCAAGGATAACAGAAGGTTAGGGATGCAGTCCTAGGATACATGTGTGCTTAAGACATGTGCACTGAAATATAAAGTGAGAAACACAATACAATGAAATCTACTAATAAGCAAGTGACTTTACTTATGCTTTCTTTTTTTAAAAGACCCTTAGTTTAAAAAGAATGAAGACTAGATAGCTTAGATGTTCCATCTGATTAATTTATTAGTTAACAGAACTGACCTCACTGCATTTGTGGCAGCCCTAAAGGTGCTCAGCCCCCTTCATTTGATGATAAAGAGTATACATCTGATAAAACACATCTCTTATTCAACTCCTCACTTATTTCTTATGATATCAATCTATAATAGACATCAGAAGAGGAGATGGAGAAGGCAACTTGCATTCTCTTTTGGCTCTGAATAAACTCAAGCTGTTAATTCATTGCAACTGTGACTATGCAAGGATTCCCAGACAATTATTAAGGTAGGGTAATGGTAAAGTACGAGACTTGAATCAGCGTCTTAGCAAGCGAGTTTTCACCCATATGTGCTCAGTCACCTATCCAGAAGTGTTCGAAGACTTCAGGACAGCGTCACTTCAAGCATCGAAACTCTTGATGCGAGGTGGCATTCCTCACCTTCCCAGAGTATAACCCTGGTACCCATTTCTGCCAGCGGCTGGATCGTCCGTGAAAGTATTTTTTTTTTCCATCCACGAGTACAGTTCACACTGCTTCCAGCAGGAATCAAACACAGGTTATCCGAACATGGGTAGCTGAGTCTAGTGGTTTTCCCAACTAGGCTACCGAAGCCTCCAACAATAATTAACTACTGACAACAACAAAATATGGGTAGAGGAGGAAAGGTACTTCTTGTTGCAAGCATGAAGAAGTCCTAACTGAATTTTGCTTCTCTTCATAATCATATTTATTTATGTGATAGACTAGTGTAAATGTTACCACAAGATATATTAACCTGTCATGTCTATAAACACTAGCAAACCCCTCTATTTTATTTGTATCCACGCATAAATGAATTATGTACATAATGAGAGGATTGTATTATCTCCGCTAGCGTGTTCAAGGTCTTCAGTCATGGTTGTTTGTCATTAATACTTCAGTTGATTTCCTCATTTGTGTCTTTCCATGAAGATAAAATTCACATATTTTCTTTCATTATAAGTTCAAAGTGATAAAAAAATATTTTAATATATTTAAAATTTAAAAACTTTTGTGGTTAAAAATTGAATATTGCATCCCCTGAAATGCTCAAATTTTCCGATCTTTGATCTTTTTGTTGTGAGCATTAACTGCTAAAATATCATTCATAGATAAATATTGATGCTAGTTAAAAAGTTAACATTTTGTGTGCGGTGCCACAAATTGAAACCACTTTCATAAAATATCAAATTTAAAAATGAGGGAAATGTACTAGACTTAGAACATTTTTCATCCATAAATGATGCAAGATTTCAAAGAACAGAACTAAAATGCTACTTTCAGGTGAAAATAAACAAGTGTGTGGTAAATCAAAAATTGATACAATTTCAAATTTATGTTTATTTTGGTTTATATGTTCTTAACTTTTCTTCCAGATTCCACTGGCACGGGCGGTTGAGCAATTATGGATTTTGTTGAGCAATTATGGATTTTAATTTGTTTGCAGTGATACCGGGGCCTTCCAAAACCATAACCATAACTTTTCTTCCAGAGTAAAAGATGTATTATATTTGCACTCAACACATTTTTAAAATGAATCCAATGTTTCATTAATAATACATAAAGCAAGTTTGGGGGCCTCGGTAGCCTAGTTGGGAAAACCACCTGACTGGGCTACCGATGTTTGGACAACCCATGTTTGATTCCTGCTGGAAGCGGTATGAGTTGTACTCATGGTTTGAAAAAAAACAAATACCCCCGCAGTTAACCCAGCCGCTGGCAGAAATGGGTACCAGGGTAGTAGTACTCTGGGCAGGTGAGGAATGCTGCCTCGCATCATGAGTTTCCATGCTTGAAGTGACACTGTCCAGAAGTCTCCGAACACTTCTGGATAGGCGGCCGAGCACTTATTGGTAAAAACTCACATGCTAAGATGTCAATTCAAGTCTCATACTTTACCTAAAGCAGGTTAAACTTAATCATATTTAGAAACTACATTTTAACTAAAAATTAATTTCGTATACTTATCTTTTTGTTTCATAATAATTAACTTCATTTAAGTGTATTATTTTTTCTCAGCATTATTCTGGTAACTCCCTCTGCATCATCAGACCTATAAAAATGTTAAGTGGGCATAAATGCATTGTGCTGTAGTTTACACCAAGCTGTGATATATGTGCCTTTTAAAAAAAAGTAAAGTACCCCCGTCACGCCAAGTGGCGTATAGGGAAATATGGTGTTAGTGACCTTATATTTTACAGACCTTCAGCACATGATTTTTGGGGTAATGTGGTCGGTATTACGCCTGTGCTGCTTTACTTTCCCAGAAAAAAATCCGGTACCCATTTAAGGCTGCGTGAACCCGGAAGCCGTTGGATCGAACTCTACCCCTTGTCCTTTGTAGTCCAGTTCACTAACCACTGAGCTATCACGGCTCCCATGTGCCTTTTAGCCCAACATAATCATTTTCAGCACGGCATTATTTTACTCAAATTGCATTCCCTCCAGTTTGTGGAGTAGGAAGGATCCTTATCAGTTTTGATTCGCTGGTCCTAAAGCAAGTAGCCAGCTATGAGTCATTTAGTGCTGTCACCTTTGCCCCCCCCCCCCCAAAAAAAAAATAATTATATAAGACAAATAAAATATTTGTATGTGTGTGTATACGTGTGAACAAATAAAAGCAAGCCCTCATGTGGGAAACAACAGGTAAGAGGAAAAGAGGCTGACCCAGAGAGACACTAAGAAGAGAGTCAAGACCAGCAGGATTCGACTCTTTTCAATGAGATAGAGCTGCTTGCACAGAACAGAGACAAATGGTGAGATTTGATAAAAGATCTTTACAAGGATTGAAAACTGCTAGAATAAAAATTTAGATAAGAGAAGGAGTATCTGGGTCTATGCTCTATGGGCTGGCTACGGCTCGAAAGGTCAATAGATTGATATGTGTGTATGCATATATACACATATAATTCATATAATTATTATTCTGTACTGTTTTTGTTTATGTAGCTTTCACATTTATAATATTGTCCAACATATTTATGTCCATAAATCCAAAATACACAACACTTGGTAAGTAAAGCAATATTATTTCTTACCATTACAGAAAAATCCAAGTTTTCCCTCAATGGCTATAGGGTCATACAAGCATGAGGTACTCCGCTCTATGTACAGACTGTTATCACCATACTGATATAGAAGACAGATAAAAATAAGTTTTTATAATCTGAGTTTGATACCTACATGAACTGAATCAAACAGAAATATTATTTTATTTAATGAATTGCTATTGTAAATAATATACTTTATGGACAACGAGCAGATGACAAAAGAACTACAGGGTGCCCAAAACTTTGATTTGTAGATGTGTGTAAGCAAGACATGAAGTCTCTGAAGCTAAACCCTGCAGCCTGGGAAAAAAATAGCTGCAGACTGCAATTGTTGGAAACACACTCTAAACCTCCAACTCAAACAAGAAGCAGACAGATTCATAGAAAAAAAAATAAACTGCAAAAGAAAAGAAAAAATAACATTTCCGAAGGGTGCTGCAAAATCCATAGTCAATCAGCTGAGATGACTGAGAAGTATAAGGCACCTGGCATCAAAGCCATTTCACTTTATGATCAGGCCAGTGCAGTACCACTACTACTCTAATGCAGTACCACTACTACTCTAATGATGCTCTCGGTGCTGACTACATCACACATAAAAGTGTCAAAAGATCAAATTAAAAACTCTGGCACTAACACAATCTTCACCAAACACCAATGACACAGTGAGTATATTTACCTGCTTACATAGAATTCTAGACAAATTTTTAAAAAATTTTTTTAATTGTATCCACGGGATGAGAGGAGAGGCACCTGTTTGCATCAGTGAGAGCTGAAAGTGGTTCTTGACTCATAGCTGACAGCTTGCACCAGGATCAGTAAACCAGAACTATCCAGATCCTACTCCACATCTTCACAGTGCCCACGAAAGCAAACTAACCAGTCTGATAAAGTGAGTAGGGAATCCAGAAGGATGGCAACCAAGTCATCAAAAACACCTTGCTGAAGTTAGATATGTCGGGACTAAAGGCAGTAATATCACAGCTTAGATGCAAACCACAAACAAAATGTATCTTTGCCCCGTTAATGTCCTTTTCAGGGCAGATGATAAAGAGGACTGCTCATTCATTTAGCAGTTGTTGAGTGAACATGAGAAAGAAAGTATCCACTGAACATGTGTATTGCTCAGGCATAAAAGAACATCAACTTACATTGACCTGAGATATGCTGCTTGTTTGCATACACCAGCTTTATATTTCTAGCAGGGAGACAGATTGGTCTCGAGGCAAGACGCAACCTTGAAACAGAGAGGTTGTGGGTTCAAATCCCGGCTGCACCAGTTGGGATTTTTATTTATGATTTCTCTCTGTGGCAACCACCCCTGGTCTCAACAGCAAGGCCCGGCTTGAAATGTCAATTACCCATGGACGGAAAAAAGTACCTCAGAAGTCGAAGTTATCTGCCTGTGCGGCAAGGGACCCATGTGCACACGGCTGCCAGGGAAAAATGGATTAATACATAAAATTCAGTTCCTAGTCTCTAGGGACTTTGTCGGAGGTAAAATTTAGCGAATGCACAAAAAAAAATATTTCTAGCAAAGTCTAGAGAAAATGAATTTTGCATGAATATCATTTTTTTCCTATATTTCACATGTGTTATATATTTCATATATTTACCATGTGCTCTGGTGGCCCTCGCCAGACAGAGAGATATTCTTCAACTTCATTGGTACTCCTATTTTTATATATATCGTTGAGTGAGCTGAGACATAAAGGACAAGGGATGTGGAAAACTCAAATCAAAAGATCTCTACAACCTAAATTTAGAAATGAAAAACCTAATGATGATGCAATATATAAAAGACATGATATATCCTCCAGAGACTTACTGATCTCAAAAGTGATGTCTGACTACTGCTCAAATTGGCTCCTTGATTTTTTCTCAGAAGACGTGATTTTTCATTTAAACGTGAAATGTTGTTGCAGTAGTTATCACCACTGTTGCCAAAGTGATTATCATTGAAAACTAGACTTGTATTCTCATCACCATCCTCATTGTCCTTCAGAGCTTTAACATACTGGGAGCTGTTAATGATCCTCTCTGCAGATATCAACAAATCTAAGGAAGAGCTTAGCTGGCAAGAATCATAAAAGTGACTCTTATCTTCAAAAGATTTTTTAGTGGGTTCATAGCATTCCTCCTTTTCAGGAGACTGCTGAATATCATGAAAATCTGCACTTATGGTTGAAGAAAGAGAACCATAATGAGATTCTCTGGATAAATCTATACTTCGGAATGCTTCTTTGTCTATGTCCTCTAGTTTTCTGCTATGGTGATACGACAGTGGTGGAAACTCATATGGAGTCTCATCATCACATGATTGAAGGAAACCTTTCTCATTTAGCATATCATCGGCTGACCTTTCCTGAATATTTAAATGAGGGTCACTAGCATACATCACCAGGTTTGCTTCTGGTTCATAATTACTGTTGTCTGATTGTTCAATCTTGTTAGTTTCTTTATTGTTATCTTCTGTAAGAGTCCTGGGAGCAACACTTCTGTCTGCTTCAAAATGCTCTGAAAAAATAACACAATAGTATACTTATGTTTATAAATTCACTCTCAAGGACTGAAACCTTAAAAACAATATATCATTGTGTTTATAAATTCACTCTCAAGGACTGAAATCATAAAAACAACATATCATTATGTTTATAAATTCACCCTCAATGACTGAAACCATGAAAACAACATATCATTATGTTTATAAATTCACTCTCAAGGACTGAAACCATAAAAACAACATATCATTATGTTTATAAATTCACTCTTAAGGACTGAAACCATAAAAAGCATATCATTATGTTTATAAATTCATTCTCAAGGCTCATTTCTCAGATAGATTTATCTGGATTTCTAAGGTTGTGCCCCATTTTGTTAATACATTTAGTGTTCCTGGGTTTTGAGGTTTGCTGTGGAATGTGCTAACAAAAATGTAAAATTTTATTATATTAAGTAAATAATATGAGATAACATCATATTTGTATTCCATAAAAATCAACTTTAATAACCAAACCATTATAAGGAAATAAAATTCAGATCCAGTACCCTACACAGTCCTAAAGATCTACAACAATTACTTAATGAAATAAGCATGAAAAGCAAAAAAATATGGATTAGATATGTATATAAAAAAAAATACTAAAACCATAATCACAAACAAAGATAATACTCAAAACCTACAAATGGATATCAAAGTTGAAAGAATAGTTATTTAGACACAGTTCAAAGCTACAACTACCATGGACATACTTATAACCAGTAATGGAAAATGCAAAACTGAAATAAACAAAAGAATAGGAATGGCAAAAAGTCAGTTTAATGCCATGAAAAATATACTAACATTTTAAAAAATAGCACCAGGACTAAAACTAAGAATAGCAAAATGTTATATCTTCTCAACATTCCTGTATGATGCAGAAACATGGACATTAGACAAGAATACAGAACATAAAATTGAAGCCTTTGAAATGTGGAATAGGAAGAATTGGATGGAAAGAAACGAAAACAAATGATGAAGTCTTAAAACAACTAAAAATAAAAAGAGAACTACTAAACACAATTCAAACAAGACAAATGAGATTTTTGGGGCATGTAAAAGGACACAACAGTCTACTAAAAGTAATCTTGGAAGGGAAATACAAGGTAAAAGAGGCAGAGGCAGATCAAGACTAACATGGACGAGTAACATCAAAAGATGAACGAGTCAGCCTATGACAACCTGCATCACCAAAGAAAGAGAGACAGAGCAGAATGATACTCCATGGTAGCCAACCTTCAATGCGGAGACAGCACTCAGTGATAAAGATCCTACACAGATAAAATCATATAACCACTTCCACACATACTCCAAGACTGTACTGAATATAATAGACTGAGGAAAATCCATTGGCCCATAGATACAACACTACAGAGAAAACTATATGGGCCACTGCAAGAATTAAAAAAGACAGTAAAATTTATACAGGAAACGACATTGTAGATATAGACAATACTTCAGGCGAATGAAAGATAGATAGAAAATTGGCGAATTTTTTCACATTATACATCTCACAAAATAGGGAAAAAGAGAGAGAGAGGTGGGGGGAAATCCTACATTAATAGAAACAAATCTGATACTTTAGGGGTCACAGGAAGTAGTAATTAGGAAGGTATGTAGAGGCAGGGGATGTTTGACCACAGCAAAATGTCAAATTTTTTTTTTTATTTGTGTTTTAATGCTGTAATTTTTACAATGGTACCAGGATTATCATGTTTCTCCTGCATTAATTTTTGGTTGGATTTTCCCTTCATCTTTTACTTGCCCAGGGTGTCTCTGCACCTCTATTTATCTATTGTCGATTTAAGCCAAAGACAGCATGCAGGGAAGAAATCAAAACTGTCTATGTCCAACAATCTTTGTTATCAAGTGTCAGACCTGGCACAGGACCCACCTTGTATCTTATCACATATACCTGTTCTGGGTGAGATGCTACATTTCAGCGAGGGAGTTGATGCCTACTGTTGTTGCCTCTTGTCTTGGTGTTCTTTTTAATGTTTCTTTAGGTTGGCCTCTTTTTTTTTAACCCTCTGGTTCCATATGAGGGCTTGCTTTGAGATTCTCTTGTTATCTCCTCATGACATGGGCAACATATGATTACCTTCTCATGATTATAAATGATACTTTTGGATTCTTTCCACCGGCATGCTCTTGTTATTTTTAGGTAACTGATTCCCTCAGCTATAATAGTTTATGCAATGTCTTCTTGTTGCCCTCTATAGTCAAGAACATGTTGTTTTGAAAGAGAAAAGGCCTTGATCTTACAATGTTGTCGTACAATAGTATTCCATTAAAAGTTTTCAATTAATAGTATTTAAAAGTGTTCAATTAATAGTGTTTAATCGTGTTCAATTAATAGTGTTTAATAGTGTTCAATTAATAGTATTTAAAAGTGTTCAATTAATAGTGTTTAATAGTGTTCAATTATTAGTGTTTAATAGTGTTCAATTAACAGTGTTTAATCATGTTCAATTAATAGTGTTTAATCATGTTCAATTAATAGTATTTAAAAGTGTTCAATAGTGTTTAATCGTGTTCAATTAATAGTGTTTAATAGTGTTCAATTATGAGTGTTTAATCATGTTCAATTAATAGTGTTTAATTAATAGTGTTTAATAGTGTTCAATTAATAGTGTTCTGGAAGTTTGATGATTAGAAATAGAACTCCAAAACTGTCATCCTTCATGATCTACCTGTTCCTAAGCTGTAGCATAGTTCAGTTGATGGAATATCCTCATTGCACATCAAACAATATGCCCATAAGTATTCAGATTACCTCCCTAGCTAATCCTGTAATGTTATATGACTGAGAAAAATGTCTTGTAGGCAAAAGCCCTTGTTCCCGCAGTAGCTCTCTTGAATTTAGACAACATGCCTCATGACTCTAAGATCCAGCAGTCACACCAAGGACACAGATTAATCATGAACATCATTGGAATTTTTATCTCGCCCTCCTTATTTTTAGAATATCGGGGATCTGTTTTATCACAAGGCCACATATCCCATGACACAGTACACATACGGTATGTCAACAATGAATGTACACACAATGCTTAATTTGCTTGTTCCGACAATTGTGTCGATTGATAATGATTCGAAGGGTCAACATTCAAATTTGAAAAAAAAATATTTTAAGATTTAATACCTTACCTTTGTTTCTTCTATCCTCTGTTGCTGAAACACCTGACACAGAATTCTGTTCACTTGCCTTTTCTGTTGAGCTGGTTTGTTCTATGTCTTGTGTAAAAATATACTTCGGCTCCGTGTAAAGTATGAGAATAGTTAGTATCAATATGCCCCAGATTACCACCATGAAGGCCTAAAAGAAAAATGAAGATAGTGTAATAAATATACTGTTTCATGTAGAAATATCAAACAAGACTCATAATGTAAAATATTTCATAATTGAAGTAAAAATAATGATTAAATAATTTTCAAAAAAATAATATATTAATTTAAACTGTTATTTCCAATAGTTACAACTAATTAGTTACAACTACACAAATCACTATTGCTAAATGCAAATTTATTCAGTGATCTGAAATTATTCATGTCTCTATCATTTATTTGTCTAAATTATTTTGTATAACTTATTTTGTATTAAAAATTACAGTCAGGTTAAATGTTGTTGTTTCTTTACATTCGCCAGCTTTATATCTCTAGCAAAATCCAGGGGGACTGAATTTTGTGTGAATATTGCTCTTCCTATTTTTCACACTGACAGCTGTGTGCTCAGGTGGCTCCCACTATACAGGAAATATTCTCCGACTTCAGAGTTACTCTGATATTTTTATCGTCTGGAGCTATTTTGGGTACATTTTTTCTATTAATTTTGCCAATTAATTTTTGGGCAGAGGCTATTTTTCGGCCTACTCTTTTCGATTTCAAACTGCCAAGGGTCCTCCTGTTTTTTGCCATTTTCAAAGAGGGATAGACATCAGGATCTCACTACCTAGAGATCATGGGAGGGTGAAGCCATAGATTTGATTTTATTTATAAATTTTTTTTTTTATTTTCCACCGCTTGTGGTAGGATCGAACTTGGGACCTTCTAATCTAGAGGCTGAAGTCTTATCTCTAGATAGGGAAGAGGAGGCAAATGTGAGAGTACAGACTCTGTAACCATATGTTCAGAGGACATAAAAAGGGTCATCCAGAACAACAGATGTTGATGTTGATCTAATTCTGTTCTAGATTTGATGGATGCTGATAGCTCTTAGACCCTGGAAGACATGTCGTGGACTGCAATGGCTTTCTTGATTGATTGGGTTCTGCCGGAGCTAGATCTTTTTCATTTTAGAGGTTCTGTAATAATTTTCTAGAATCAGATCTGTAGCTTTCAATATGACACATCCACCTTTGGCATGGCATTTTTGAATATAAGATTGCCTTCTCCTTTTAACCCCTGGTTAGTCTTTCTAGTGACATCAATAGGAGCCAGGGGTGAAGTAGGGTTTTGATCAGATGTTCTTGCTGCTATCCCCTGACACTAGTAGTCAGCTAGGAGTCACAGACTACACACAGCCCTGGTGTTGTAGAGGCCTCTTGGCCTCCAAATATTTCTCTTGTTCTCCTTAAACATGCTGCTCAAAGACTCAACATTACAACCAATGCTGTGTGCAGATAAACAACAGTTCTAGACAACAATCAATTTTGTCACAAGCACTTATCTGATGGTAAAAACACTACAATATTAACATAGACCAAAAAGTCATGGATTTAAGCAAAACTAAGACTTTTTTTGCAAACAATAAAATATGCTTCGATACTAAAATCACAGTCATTGTATTCAATAACAATAATCAAATAAGACAAATTTTAAAATGTAAAAATAAATAAATGAAATAAAATTTAAAAAGAAACACTAACTCCTGGTGCTGTGTACTTGGTGACTTCAAATGGACCAATTTGGAAATTGGCTAATCGCAAAAATGCATTCAAACCTGGCCCTGTGGAAATAAGTTTGTTTATATATTTGTAAATCACAATATACACTCTATCACTGTTTACAAACCACATATTTACAAATAAATGAGCAGTTGCTTAAATTATTATCAGCAAAAAAGCATGTATACCAAGCGAGGAAAATGAAATTGTGTAATTAGATATTTAAATAACAAATTCATTTTTCAAATTGTAGAATTCTTCTGGTTTTATGAATTAGCATTTTTTATGTATTTCTCAAAGACAGTAACAGTAGTATTAGTGAGTAAGAGCACTGACCACTCATCTCCAAATGCTATATATTATTAATATGGCTGAAATTAAATATTCACTATCTTATGAAATATGTTGCAGAACATCCCTTACTTTTTATAGTTTCTCAGAGGCAGAGCAAACAAATTGGTTTTACTTACTACATTTATAATAAGCTTTTATTTTTCACTTTTTCCAGTGACATTTTCATATTAAAAAAAAAAAAAAAGATAAATAACTTCCATAGCTCTTTGTGGTAGTCATATGTTGGCCATGTGATGAGAAAAGACAAGACAATCTCAAAGCAAGCCCTCAAATGGGAACTGGAGGGTAAAAAAAAACAGAGGCGACCTAGAGAAGAACAAAAAAGAACACTGAGACAAGAGGCAATAACAACAGGCATCAGCTTCTTACAAAAATTCAACAACTCACTCAGAACAGGGACATGTGGTGTGATACAATGTTTGTTATGTGAAAGGTCTGGTGCTTGATAACAGAGATCGTTGGACACAAAGAGTCTAGAATTTCTGTCATATATGCCACCTTCAGCTCAAAAGACAACAGATAGGTAGATAGCTCTTTATTGTTTATATTTTAGGTTTTGTTCTGTTAATAATTTTAAAATATATCAGTTGTATTTTCATAAATGAAGAGTTGAGGAAACAATGTTTTTTTTTCAAATAGCCTTTCGTGTTGTCACTGCAGGTTGTATAGAGACAGATGATCTCCAGTTATAACTAGCTGATGTTGCTTTGCAGTGCAGCATCTCTCATAGCTGATTTTACCAATATTGGAATGATAGATATAGCTGTAGATTTAACAAGACAGTTTTATGTTGAGGGGTCTTGCAAGTTGTGATCTATTTCAAGCAGCTCAAAGTTTCTAACTTAACATTAAAGACATGCTTGGGAGGCAGATACACCTGGTGAATATCTGCAGATAGATCTGCACTATCTTCAGATACATGGTGAAGTAAATACTAGGAAATAAACTCAGTCAAAAATTCATTCATAAGAAGCATGAAAGTCTTGACAGACAATTCACCCAATAGATTGAACACTTGATACAAGCCCGGGTAGGAAACACTTAGTAAAGTAAGGATGTTGTTCTAAGTGAGACAACTCTAGATTACAAAAAAAAGTAGGAAGGTTTTGTAGAATCAAATGCTAAAAAATGAGACCTAAATGATGATTACTTATTACAGATGCATTGAATTGCTTGGTGCAAAACATAACGCAATGCAACTGGCAAAAATTAGAAGAACAGAAATATTGTAAACATGTTATTATCAAGTGGAAAAAATTTAATAGTTTTAAAAGCAGTAATATTAAATAACATTTTTAAAAAAGCATCAGACAGCATTACAGCAAAGCTAGCATTTAATTTTCTCTGTAATTCTATTTACTGTACCAATAAGCAAGGCAATCTGGCGCATTGCTACTAGGTAAGAAATAACGGCAGTCCTTTCCTTTTCTGCTGTGTACCTTGAAACTTCAGCAATAGCAACAGCCTCACTAGCTGCACCGAGGCCTGTTGACAAGATGTACCAGACAATCAAATTACTAGATTTCTCCATTATCTATTTCTTGTTAAATTATCAAGATATAATACTTTATTTATTTACTGTTTCAGATAGCCAGGATGTATCGAGACAATCAAATTACTAGATGTCTCCATTATCTATTGCTTGTTAAATTATCAAGATATAATACTTTATATATTTACTGCTTCAGATGGCTAAGATGTATCCAGACAATCAAGTTACTGGGGGTCTCCATTATCTATTGCTGGTTAAATTATCAAGAAATAATACTTTATATATTTATTGTTTCAGATAGTTAAGATATATCCAGATAATCAAATTACTAGGGGTCTCCATATTGTCAAATTATCAAGATGTAATACTTTACTAGTTTCAGCTAAGATTCAGGTGGTTAAATGTATTATAGCTACATATGTCCTGAAGTGATTGAAATCATGTGTACATTCTATAAGACAGTGTCTCTTGTGCAGTGATTAGTGTATTAGTTTTTTTTAAATATGGTATTTGGTGTCTTGACAGATGGTTGGTAGCAAACAATCATAATTTATCAGTAGTTTAGTAGTAATATATTAGTGTCTTATGTTGGATGCTGTTTTACAGAGCAGTTTCTCTCATAGCTGAGTCTGCCAATATTGAATTGATGAATCCGACACAGAATGAAGAAGGTTCATTTGTGGTGTCTAGCTCCATCTCCTTTTTCTTGCGTCTTCTGTCTTCAAATTTTAACATTGTTTTTCCTTTGAACGTTGCTACGCTGTTTCTTATTTTGGTTTTCCATGAGCCATGTTCAGACCTCAGATTTTCCCAGATTCTTTTATTGATAGAGAAATCTCTCAAGGAATCTCTGCAAACATCCTGATACCTCAGCATTTGTCTGCCCTTTATATTGGTTGAGAAGTAAAATAATTAGTGTTCGATCCAAATAAATAAATTTGGACCAACAAAAACAAGATTGAGTTTTTCTTACCTGAAACAAATCTACTTGTAAGACACAGCCACTGAGAAAATTCAATAAAGTAAAGAAAACTTCCTGCCAATTCAAAGATGGCACAAACGATGAAAATTTTTTTACTGCAGGCAAAACGATCAGATAACCTGATGAAGAAAGAAAAGAAAATAATTCAAGAACTAAGACTATGTGAATACTATCTGCTATGGTTATTTTAGGCCTCGGTATCACTGCAAACGAATTAAAATCCATAACTGCTCAACCACCCTCCCATGCCAGTGGAATCATCTGAATTACTAACTCATCTCCCAAACAAAGAAAGGTAACTGTAGTCCCCATCATAGCAGTCTCAAGCACATGCCAAAAGACATAAGGCGAAACCGCACAGAAAGTGAACACAGCCGACTGTTCCTTGTCATATGATATCATCATTCATAGTAAACAAAGGGAATATCGAAACATGATCAAAATGGATGAGACACACAGCTCACGGTGTGCACAGAGCACTTAACTCAGTAGCTCATGCAGTAAGCCGGACTTGGAATAATAGGAAACTGCAACAAGGAACACTTTTCATACATAGCCTTCAATGGTTCCTGCTGCCTATCCACCATATCGACCAGAAGTTCACGTCCTCCTGAAAATGATGATCATCATATGTTTTTTTAATGTATAGTGCTTGATGATGTTAGGTTATCATTTTTTACTCCAATTCCAAACATGTAATACACAGTTAGTCATTGGATTATCCCTGCCACACATCAAACAACAGACTGTAAGATTAGTGTATGGTCGGTATAGGGATATACGATGAGCCATTATGATGATGTAGCACACGCAACAATGGCTGCGCCCATAGATTCCCGATTACTCTAGTGAATGGGTGTCCGGTTAGCGCAATCGATAGGCGGTTGGCTTACCACGGCAACAGCCGGGGTTCGTACCCTGGCGAGGACACCTGGGTTTTACTAATTCCCTAAAAATTAGTACCTCTGAAGTCGGAGTAAATCTGCCTGCATGGCGAGGGGCATCCTGTAATGGGATAAAACAGACTTTACACGCAAAATTCAGTCCCACAAAATTGAGTGGGTGGGACTTCGTCAGAGGTCAAAAGCTGACGAAAGCAAACGAACGAACTCTAGTGAATGCAACCTACAACGAGTGAAGCACTGTGCAAATTCCTTAAAGAGAAAAAACTTCAGTTGACTTGACAAAGCAGTCCACATTAATGTATTGTAACATGTAAATAACTGGTGTCAAACAATTCCAACGACGGCCATTGAACAGCACTCAATGTGTTGATGTAGACCGCAGATCAACTCTAGATGGTGGAAGGTCGCATTCACAACACTTAACTTGTCAAAAAGGAATATTGCCATGTGTACAACTCCACTTCATCTGCGCAGATTTGTTAAGTAGAACATCGTTTTGACTTTAACGCAGAAAATTGCATTGGAGAGCCGAAATTAATCAGTCCCCAAATGCATTTTCTGCAGCGATCGAGAGAACATGAACTGCGTTCATCTGCTATTTGCTTCATAACTGAGCAAATAATTCTGTAAGCTGAAATACCTTGTTATTCTATTAAAAACATTTATATTTAATTAACTTTCTTCCTTTATATCTGGATGTTTGTACCAAACAACTGTAGTAATCTTTCTCAATATTACATCTCTTAAAATATGTTATATTCATATGTTTTTTTATTGGTCTATAATTTAGGCATATATGTTTTAAAGCATGTGCAGAAAAGAGAGAAAGTCAATATATAATGTTGAGGTGAAAAACAATTATAAGACTCCCACCAGCATCTAAGATTGCGAACAACAGAGCTGATCCAGACACTACTCCACCTCCATGAGGTGCCCTACAGACTGATTAGACTGGACATGCAGGTATGGACTAAAGAGTGAAGGCAACCAGGTGCCCAAAATGCCATGTAGAAGTCAAATGTGTTGTGCCAAAAGACTAAAATAATGTAACTTGATATAAACCCTGACAGCACAGCCATGCCCACCTATCATCCTTTCAAGGGTGAATGGTGAAAAATTGTTGGCAAATGTAGGAAATTTTTTTTAAAAAAGAGGGAAAGTATATTATTAATATTTTATTAGTTTGGAGATTTTGTCACTTTTTTTTTTCGTTTGCCAGCTTTGACCTCTGACGAAATCCCTAGAGACTAGGAAATGAATTTTGCATGTTAATCCATTTTTCCCAGGCAGCCATGTGCACAGGGGTCCCTCGCCGCACAGGCAGATAACTCCATCTTCGGAGGTACTCATATTTTTTCCGTCAATGAGTAATTGACGTTTCAAGCCAGGTCGGAGACGCACCAAGATGGTTTATAGTTTAGCCGTTATAGTTTAGCTTTTGCTAGCACAATGCCTGGAGTATAAGCTCGGACCACCATCTTATCGTGCTTTCTCCCTGCATCACAGACTAAACGGACGCTGTCTAAATTAACAAAATTATTAAATAACCTTGATAATAGCGAATAACAGCCACTGCTGTTGCTGCTGAGGTATGTCAGCATACTTACTAAAGCAGGTTTTCTGTCTGTATGGTACGTTGTGTGCACAACAGTGGAAAATATTACATCACCATATGTCATCCAACAAGCTTTGTGGTTATGTGCACAAGGCGACGCGCCAGTATCGTGGTCATGTGCATTCTGGTCTTGTTGTTGTTGCTGTATATGGCCACTACTGTTGCTGCTGAGGTAACGCCAAACAAGATAGGTCTTGAGAAATGCTTGCCAAGTCCAGGGCTGATGTTCTTGCACATAATAACCTACATTCACTTGGTAGTAACGTTACTACTACCGCTGATCACCATTACTGTCATGCTCTTCACGATCATTCTGTCCTACATAATACACAATTCCCGGTGGACGGAGCTCAGTGGCCTGCCGATGCTGGAAGTTTCTGAGCTGAAACCGATCAACGATCCTAGGTGGAGCTCAGTGCGAGCTAGCGCCCAGGTTCGTGTGGCTAGGATGCTATTTGCCTTGTCTCTGTCTCACATCATCATGCACGCACCCAGCCACGTGGCCAGACTGTACAATCAGAAGCGGACTCAAGATTCAGGGGACATGAAATTGACATTTTCTGAAGGTCTTATCCAGCTGATCTTCCTGCATGTCGGCCATGCCCAACATGCCTACAAGTTTTGGATCTTCGTGGTCGTCAGTAGAAACTTTACCAAGAACCTCAGGCAAACTTTAGTGGAAGTTACCAAGTGTATATGTTAGTCATAGCTCATATCTTGGTGGATGTATGTGCTGGCCATGGCTCATATCTTGGTGAGTGACTGTGCTGCCAGGGTTCATATCTTGGTGTGTGTCTGTGCTGGCCATGGTTATTATCTTGGTGTATTTCCGTGCTAGACATGGCTCATATCTTGATGTGTTTCTGTGCTAGTCATGGTTCATATCTTGGTGTGTTTCCATGAAGCCATGGCTCATATCTTAATGTGTTTCTGTGCAAGCCATGGCTCATATCTTGGTGTGTTTCTGTGCTAGCCATGGCTCATATCTTAGCTTGTGTGTGTATGCTGGCCATGGCTCATATCTTGGTGTGTGTCGTGGAAAGCAAACCTAAACAAAATGCTGGCTGAAATCGGATGCACTGAGCCACTGGTGCAGAACACAGTACAACGTTTTAACAGGTATTCAAGCAGAGTGGATCTAACACTCTAAGTGACTTTAATTATGATGTCAATTCACTTAAACAGACAGCAGTCTTCATGTGAGAGTCTGGAATCCTACTCTGATTGAGTCCTGATCGCAGAGAGAGAGAAGCCAGGTCTCGCTGATGAGACCAGGGGTGGTTGCTGCAGAAAGAAATCATAAATAAAAATCCCAACTGGTGCCGCCATGATTTGAACCCACAACCTCTCTGTCTCAAGGCCGGCATTCTGCCTCAAGACCAACATTTTGCCACTTAAAACAAATTAATCCTAGATTATGATACTGTCATAAAAATTACCACCTCAGAATACAAATTCTTGGAATCTGACAGTTTGCCACAAGCAAACATTCCCCCCCCCCCCCTCAATCCCTTATATCTTCCAAATTACTACTTCCAATGACGCCTGACTGTGAGATTTTCTTTCTTTTGATGTTGGATCAGACACAAAAAGTATGCATTGTAAAAAGTACTATGCTATCGTACAAATGGGACTGTTTTGTTAACTCTTTCCGTACGTTTCGCCGCACCATGCGTCATGTCGATTTCAGTCATGTACGTTTCGCCGCACAGTGCGTCACTCTCAATTTGATCAGTGTAAACTGTCATCAAACCATATTCTACTTATATATCTAGTATCATCTTGCTATGTGTGAAATATAATTCCTTGTTTAATTTTCTAAAAATTCATATATAATATGTTAAGTGTTAGATAAATATAAATATGTAGATCAATATCTAAAAACATGAACAATTTTGTCTCTGAAATCTCTACCGCTAAATTGATAAAAACCTTCCGTACCGAAAGAGTTAATTTTCAAGAAATTCTTTGTTTTTTTTTCTTGTTTATTCTTATGACGAGGGAAATCTCTTCGGCTGTTGACAAAACATCAACAAACCTTTGTTACACAGGATAGGCAGTGAATGGCACTAAGAGGAAGTGGAACATATGGCTGGATTGATAGATTAACTGTTGGTGTATCAATAGGCAATGTAACACCTCCTGTAGCCATATAGCTGGATTAATAGATTAACAGCCGTTGTATAAATGGGCAATGTAACACCTCCTGTAGCCATATGGCTGGATTAATAGATTAACTGCCGGTGTATCAATAGGCAATGTAACACCTCCTGTAGCCATAAGGCTTGAGAGGGTAAAATTTAAGGGCATAAATCAAATATAAGCAAGGAAATGATTACAGTATGGCTGGATTGATAGATTAACTGCCGGTGTATCAATAGGCAATGTAACACCTCCAGTAGCCATATGGCTGGATTAATAGATTAACTGCCGGTGTATCAATAGGCAATGTAACACCTCCTGTAGCCATATGGCTGGATTTATAAATTAACTGTCGGTGTATCAATTACTAGCAGAAAATCCTAAAGACCTACAATTACTTAATGAAATAAACACGACAAGCAAAAAATATGGACTAGATATGAATATCAAAAAGACTAAAACTATGATCATAAACAAAGAAAATACTCAAAACCCACAAGTGGATATCAAAATTGAAGGAATAGACCTGGAGACAGTTCAGAACTATAACTACCTTGGACATACTATAACCAGTGATGGAAAATGTACAACTGAAATAAACAAAAGAATAGGAATGGCAAAAAGTAATTTTAATGTCATGAAGGACATACTAACATCAAAACAAATAACACCAGAGCTAAAACTAAGATTAGCAAAATGTTACATCTTCTCAATATTCCTATATGGTGCTGAAACATGGACATTAGACAAGAAAACAGAACAGAGAATTGAAGCCTTTGAAATGTGGATATATAGAAGAATAGGTAGAATTGGATGGAAGGAAAAGAAAACAAATGACGAAGTCTTAAAACAACTAAAAATGAAAAGAGAACTTCTGAACACAATTAGAACAAGACAAATGCGATTGTTGGGGCATGTTAAAAGACACAACAGCCTACTGAAAGTGATCCTGGAGGGGAAAATACAAGGTAAAAGAGGCAGAGGCAGACCAAGATTAACATGGACGAGTAACATCAAAAGATGGACAAATCAACCGATGACAACCTGCACCATCAAAGCAAGAGATAGAGCAAAATGGCGCTCCATGGTAGCCAACCTTCGTTGCGGAGACGGCACTCAATGATGATGATGTATCAATAGGCAATGTAACACCTCCTGTAGCCATATGGTTGGATTGATAGATTAACTGTCAGTGTATCAATAGGCAATGTAACACCTCCTGTAGCCATATGGCTTGAGAGAGTAAAATTTAAGGGCATAAATCAAATATAAGCAAGCAAATGATTACAGTATGGCTGGATTTATAGATTAACTGTCAGTTTATCAATAGGCAATGTAACACCTCCTGTAGCCATATGGCTTGAGAGGGTAAAATTTCAGGGCATGAATCAAATATAAGCAAAGGAAATGATTACAGCATCCAATTCCTGTGTCTCTGCTTGGATAAACAAACAACTGTGTAGCAAAAGTTCAAAGAAAATCTTATTTTCTGAATTCCAAATTTAACAATTAAGTGGTCATAATTTTTATGAACGTCCTGTAAAAACGTGACACACAACAGATAGGTGACGTATTCTAGGGTTAAAGACTGGTTATAGATTTCACATCAGTATATACATACAATTTGGAATGTTTATACAAAGTAAATATTGTTGTGAATAAAAATGCCCAAAGGTTGGTGAAACACAAAAATGTTATTTCATTGATATTTACATAAACTAAAAGAGATTTTGATTGGTCATATCTCCACAAATGAACACCCAGCATAAATTTACCTGCCAATAATTGGGGCAGAGAACAAAGCTGCCAAGCTGTAAGCTGCAAGTACAAGACCCAACATGTACTCTGGGGCATCATATTTAGTGTGCAGATATAACCACAGTGTTGGCAAGATAACAGCTGAAATATATTTATATTAAAAGTACATCCAGTGTGAGAGAGAAAGAGAGAGAGAGGGAGAGTAAAAGAAAAAAGAGTGTAGAAATACAAGAAATATTTGATAATTCTAACACCAAGACTATCAATTTTGACTGGCATGTTCAAAGAAATATTAACATCTAGACAACTACTAAGTTTTGAAACAGCTGAAAATTAAAAAAGAACTATGTAACACTATTCTACATTAATAGAACTATTCCATCAAGACAAATGAAATATTTAGGACATTCAAAGAGACATGATAATTTACTGAAAGTTATCTTGGCTGAGGGGGAATAGGGTGGATTCAAGGTAAACAAGGCAGGGACAGATAAAAACTAAAGTGGACTGACAAAATCAAGAGAAGAGATGGAGAAGAGAAGAGATGGAGAGGAGAACATATGATGGAGAGGAAAACATATAATGGAGAGGAGAACATATGATTGTGTGCACCATCAAGGCAAGAGACAGAGTGAAATGGTGGTCCATGGTAGCCAAACTTTGATATAGAGATGGCACAAGATGATGATAAACTGGTTAGGACAGCCAAGTCTTAGAGGTAGCTGCCAAGCAAGATTCAAGTTAAAATAGAAAATGATCACTTAATCTACCCAGCTGCAGAATAATTCTGGATTTATAATAGATTTCAATTAAAATAGTTCTATTTTGATGTAATGTTAAGTGAAGTTTGTGTGAGTGTAAACTGAATATGTTACTTAAGTTGAACTTTTATCTAAATTCTTCACACTCACATTGATGCTTTCACTGTTGAAATTAGTTATAAGGACAAAATAATATTAAGTTAATATATATATATATATCTCTTCATGGGAGTTGTAACTAATAATGTTGTTTTCATTCAGTCCTTTATTCATTATATTTCTGGACCCACATAAAATAATAAGAACAATAACAAATGAATACAGTTACAGTTTACACACTGTATTCAGTGTATAGGGAGAAAGGATACAATTATAACCAATATCTGAATTAGTAGTTCTGAGAATATTGACTAAGAACTAAAAAAAAAAGAGAAAGGATTTTCATTTTGCTGCAGTTCTGTAGAAAGTCATAACGTATATCATGTTGTGTGGTTTACTGATGACTTACACTAACTTTATACTAGTACTAAATTATCGGACAGAAAGAATCAAATTAATGTTTATGAATACTGAACATTTGAAATAAAACATTGATTAGTCTACTCTTCCAAATTACCATATTCAATGCCTCCAAATATAAAAATAAATGCAAACACTATGTACATCAGCCGTTTCTTAACTTTCAAGGTTGTCATATTGTATTGTTGCTGAGTTGATAGGTTTCAGGACTTGATTTGATTCAATATATGACAATATTCCAAATTTAATGTTGATCTGATCATTAACATTAAATTCTTTTGGAGTATTCTTTCAATAAATATGGGATATATTATTGTGACAATTGACGTTGCAAATTAATCCAATATTTTTATTTTATCTGATAAACTATGATTATGATTAATACACTATGAGATTATTAAACCGAAATTAAACCCACTACTACTACTTTACTTACTGATAGTTTAATTTTAATTACTACATAACAGACATACGTTACAGTTATTATAGTAGTAAAGTAGTCATAGTCATGTTAGTGATAATCTTATTCAGATTTATAATATTATAGCACATTTTCAAATAAAAAATAAAGCGTCTTGACTTTGCTATCATCCATATGTTACTATACTTATATAGTAACAGTACACTTTTTTTTATAACTGCGACGACGGACGACAGCAGCGTCTTGCTCGACCAGTTTCAAGTTTAAATGTACACCCACTGCCATAACAATAATACACGTCCAGTCTCTTTCAACTATTATATAATTATTCATATTTCTTAAAGGCAATCTTCTACATAGATAAAGTATAAATCAAAATATGATCAAGGAGATTTTATATGAAACATCTCATGGGATAAGCTAGAATGAAAACTATTGAAAACAATAGTGTAAGTAGTAGCGGAAGTCAGCCCAATTGTTTATATTTAGTAATTTTCTACACTTTGACATGTAAGAGCGAAACTACCCAAATCTGCACAGAATAATTGCAGGCAACTTATCATAATACATAATAAATCCAAATCCGAACAAACAAAAATAGTTAGTTCTCATTAAGCTGCATCATCTAGTGTAAATTAATCACTGTTATTCTCTACAACATCGGATTATTCTAACCAATCAATGCACTAATTGAGTTATTGAGTTATTTGCGGGCCATCATCATTGCACTCCGAACATGTCAAAGGGCAGCAAATCTACTGATAGAGACTTACAAACACATTAGTTGAATAAACATTCTAATAGACAAACAGAAAGCTGCAAGACGAGAAAATCAAGATGCAAAACACATGCTTTTAGCACCAGAAGAGCACCAGACGACCATCTTTAGCCCAACTGAATTAGATGTTGCCCTCAAAGGAATGAAGTTGAAGCTCAAAAGTTCCCCTGGTAAAGACGGAATCACCAACGAAATGCTCCTAAATCTTGGACAGAAAGCCAAAAGCCAGCTTCTAAGGATAATAAATGCTAGCTGGAAGAGAGGTCATTTGCTGGCAATCTGGAAAGAAGCTATTATGGTGCCCATCCTCAAGCGTGGAAAAGACCCACTAGACCCAAGTAGCAATAGACCAATTAGCCTACTGAGCTGCCTGAGTAAACTCATGGAAAGGCTGGTTAACAGAAGACTTATGTGGCATTTGGAGACAAAACAACAAAGTGGCTTCCGTCAGCACAGATCAACTGAAGACCTGGTCACCTACATTGCACAGGAAATAGAGGATGCTCTACAAGAAAAGAAACACACTGGCAGTATGGGTCGACATGGAGAAGACGTTTGATAGGGTATGGCGAAGAGGTTTTAAAGAACAAGCTTTTTAGACTTGGCATCCAGGGTCTCTCAATATCTTCAAGATAGAACAGCCAGAGTACAAGTTCAAGGTCAACTAAGTAAGAAGGTATCTATCGAACAAGGTGTCCCACAAGGTGGAATCTTGTCCCCAACACTCTTTTTAATTTTCATAAATGACATCGTAATGGACATTCCTCCCAGAATACATTCAGCAATATACGCAGATGATCTGGCGTTATGGGCTCGTGAGGAAAGTATGTCGGTGGCTGGACCCAAGATGCAAGATGACCTAGGTGAATTTGAAAAATGGACGAACACCTGGTTCTTACCAATCAACGAAAAAAAAAACTACATATACAGTATTCAACCTATCAAGAAACACTCTCTGCAAACTTGAAGATAAAAGACCATGCACTCCCTATTGACCAAAACCCAACATATATTGGCGTCACCATGAATCGCAGAATGACTTGGAAAAATCAGATAGACAGAGCAAGGAAAAAAGCCAGAAAACGAACAAATATTATGAAGAAATTGGCTGGAACGGACTGGGGGGGGGGGGGGGGCAGACAGCAATATTTTGAAAAGACTATACGTAGGTAGAGTCAGACCAGTTCTAGAGTATGGAGTCACAGCCTGAGCTATGGCTTCCAAATCACACCTTAGCAAAATTAACAGAACCAAGCTGCCCGTATCATCACTGGTGCAATGAAATCTACACCTATCAAGACGCTAGAAACAGTAACAGGTTTACAACTCTTAGATGACAGACGGGTCACTAAAGTATTACAACAAGTGGTGAAGTATAGAAGGCTCCTTAGCTACCCCATGCACCAAAGAATAACTGGTTCCGAAATGGTACGACTAAAGAGGGGTAACTTCGCTGCAATTGCCAATGAACTAACTACTGGAGACCCAGTACTTTCCCAAACAATATCGAAACCCTTGGGCCCATCTGATATGTCTCCTCATGGAAAACATAAAATACCAGAACTTAAGGAAAATATAACAGGAATCATGAAAAAAGCACCCAATCAGACACAAAGAAAACACGTAGCAGAAAAACACATACACGATACCTACCCACAGGACTCTTGATCCCACATATACACAGATGGCTCCGCTACAAGTGCCACCAGAAATGGAGGGGGAGCTGTGTTCTTGACGCTGAATAATCAGAACGAGATCACCAAGTCAATAGCTACTGGAAAATTCTCAAACAACTTTAAAGCAGAAACTGATGCCATCAGAGATGCTGCAACACTGGCTACTCAACACGAAAATAACATGCACAATAAATTGGTGATTCTGATGCACTGTCAGTACTATCATCTCTAAAAAGTCACAAGAACAATGAACTAGATGACTTGAGAACAACCCTGGACCAACTATGCAATAACTTCCAGAGAGTAGTTATTCAGTGGATACCATCACACTGTAATATACACAGGAACGAACGCGCAGGCAAATTAGCTAGAGAGGGAGGGAGATTACCACAAGAGAACCATCCGCTCAGTTATGATGAAGCCAAATCCATCCTCAAAGGTCAGTTCCATGAAAAATGGAAAGGAGAACATCCAAAGCATAACGAGAGTGACGGATACCACCAACTATCAAGGAGGGATCAAGTCATCATACTTCGCCCACGCACTGGCCACAATAGAATGAGAAATCACATGTTCACCAAATTCAAAATAGGTACAACCAGTCTATGCCACTGTACACTGGACAATATGACTACAAAACATGTTCTACAGGATTGCTCCCAGTACACAGACCTGAGAAGAGCAATGTGGTCCACGCCCACCTTCCTGGAAGAAAAACTATATGGGCAATCGATTCGCTTAAACAGACAGCTGACTTCATGAGAGAGTCTGGAATCCTACTCTGACTGAGTCTTGATCGCAGACAGAGAAAGAGAAAGAGAGAGAGAGAGAGAGAGAGAGAGAGGGAGAGAGAGAGAGAGGGAGAGAGAGAGAGAGAGAGAGAGAGTCACGGCGCAGATTTGGGGGAAAAATCAAGACACATGTATATACGAGCACCAGCCATGTGACTAAGTCATCATTTATCTTCCAGTCCGTCATGAAACAGGACAGATAGTCAAATTCGCACGATAAAATGACTTGAACGCTGAAGAATTTAAATAAAAGAGGAGTTGGAGAAAACATTAATTATAGTCGTCAGTAAGCTGTATGGCACGCGATGATGATTAGAATCTAGGTATCTGGATAATGGATTCTGGATCCGGTTTAAAATGGTGGAACCTTAATCGACTCAGCAACATTTGTTGTATGAAAATTGTTTTATTTGTATGTTTTACTCTTTTGTTAATATGAATTTCCCAATTTTTAGTTCTTGTTATATTGATTGACGTTATTATAGATGTGCCGCTGATGCAATAGTCATAGTGTATGATCTGAATGCATCATGCATCATGTTTAGTTTTTTTTTAAATAATGATTGAGTCGATTGAGTTTGAGTGAATGATTATAAAATATATTTAACTTGGGTGCTCTCAATACTCAATAGACAGTCAAATGGAGGAGTCGAGCTTTATTAATTTTAATTTTTATTAGTCGATTATTAAATTTATTTTTCATTTGTAGTTTTTAGTCTTGGTAAACATTATATTTTAAAATGTTTTAATTTTTTATTTGCACATTTTAGAATTTTTGATAACCCTTTCTCGATACACACACTTTTTTCTAAACATAAAAGTCATAAAGTTTAGTAAAATTTAGATTTCTAGAAGCCAAAGAAGCTGTTCAAGCTTAAACTTCAAATAAAATAAAATTAAATATAATAATATCACATCAGATATTAACAATTATTAACTTATTAGATAACAACTCACACTTACTACTCAGTCAGTAGTCTTAGTCAGTCACTGTGAGTGTGACTAGTGTGACTGAGTCAGTAGAATTAATTTATATTAAATATTTTTATAATATAAAATTCTGTTTTGATCAATTAATTTTTTAATGATTATTTAATAATTTATTTTAGTTTTTGTTAAAATAAATGTTTTTACTTTTCCATTAAGTTTATTAGCTCATGTATAGTGTAGTTTGAATAAATTAGTAAAATTTAACAATTACAATTTATTATTGATTGTAAATTTACAGAATATAGTAAAAGTTAAAATATAGACTTAAGTTAATGTAGCTTAAACAGTGGCGTATGATGGATTTGAAACATAAGAATGCCAGAGCAGGAAACTGAACTTTTAGGTTCACCTTTAACCAGATAATAATTTGCAGTATAAAGATTGCTGGAATTTATATTATGTTAAATCGTTCCTTCAATTATTGTCCTAAATTATCATTAACATCTTAGTCATTTGCATTGTAAGTTATGAAAAAAACTTTGGTTTTGCTGTTAATTACCATCTCATACTGTTTTGTTTAGGTATTTTATATAATGGTGCAGTGCAGTGATTTAACGAGAAATTAGTTAAGCTTGCCTCCTTCCACTTGTATGTTGTATGTCTGCATGTTATGATACAAAAAAGAGAGAGAAAAGGTTAATTATTAGTTGATCCACTGTTATCATGGCAACCAGGGAGATGATTGCTGAAATAGCCTACTTAGTTCTCATGCACATTGCAAGTTTGATAGATGATATTGTACTAAGTAGGTTTCATCTCCACGGACATTATAGCCTGTCTATTACTAACTGCTCAAATTACTTGAGCTATATAACCACAAGAAAGTGATATATATAGTATATAAAGAATAGTGACACTGTGACCTTCCAGGCATGTCGTAACAGGCGACTAAGGAGGTTGATCGATGGCTTGACAAGCTGTCATTGTAAAAAGTATTGTTATGGAAACAGAGCCATAGATTTTAGAAGCAGAGATCTCTGCAATATGTGCCATTTTGGCACACAAGGTTTCTGTTTTTAAGATTATGGTTCAGCCTTATGTGCCGTCTTCGGCTCGAAAGGAGAATAGATAGAGATATAACCACAGACTGGATACAGTGGCACACTGACATTTAACTGATTGAGTTGGAATGTGATTGTGTAATGTATTCTGATAAAATATTAGAGGAGTTGTGGCCTCCATTGTCTCCTCTGAATTTTTGCATCTGGTATCAAGTTTTATATTTAACTCTTTATTTATGTACCAGCTCAAAATCCATGTTTTTTACTCATTTACGGCCTTGTTAACCAAAAAAAAATTAATTACACTGTGAGTGCTACTATCATAACATTTTTTAACTTCTAACATTATTGTTATGTATTATTATGCATCAATATTTGTAGAATTGAATTAACTTTTTATAACAAGTAAAAGCATTTACACTCATTTTTTCAAGAAAAATGCAATAATTATATGAATGACCTAAAAAAGAAACAAATTAAAATTGGACAAAAATAAAACTGCGAATTAAATCAAATTTACTGGTCAATAGCTCCAGAAATATGTCATTTTTGCAAAATTAATAATAATTAATATTTACATAAAAACTAAGAATGTTGAATGTTTGCACTCACAAATATAATTTATGTAATTTAAAAACATGTTGAAGTATTTTGATCATTTGGTAGTGATATGAAAAAGGAAACCGTAAACATTATATAAATATTTGTACTTCTTCACAAATTTTCACTTCAACTGAATATTATTTCTGCTCAAGATATTTTGGAAAACAATTAACTGGATGCTGGTGGATTTGTGCAGCCTGCACTATAAAATTCCAGAAACTTCTGCTATTTCTGGTGCTAGTAGAAAGAATTGACAACACCCCTTTTTTTCTACTGCCAATGTATGTGTTGTGGTGCTCAGTTTCATTATCACTCAAGAAAAGTTTGTATCCAAACTTTCATATATGATGGTAGATAATTCGTCTTATCCATTTTCAACAGTAACCCATGATTGCATTAACTGTGAGGCTTGTTCACCCAAAAATGTATATACAATCATAAAGAAACCATTTTCTTATGGACAAAAAATTATTAACTTGGAACAACACCTGATAATTACTGATTTAGAAATTGAAGAAATCAACAGTTTAATCCTCTAGGCAACACAATTGAATAAAAATACTGGATTGTATTAAATATGAAAGAATTTTATTAAAACTCTAAAATTAGAGGCTCGGTCGTGATCATCTAATATTAGATGATTGGATTTTAAAAATACACTATATGCATCTGTAGATATCAAATTGTATTTGGACATATTTTCCTTGGCAATATGAGAAGGTTCTGTCTTATGCAATGAATCTATGTCAATAGAAGAGTTCATCAGTACTATATAGAACTAATTCTGACTTATGGAAGCGAATCATGGACAGTAAACAACCAAATGAGAAGTTGATTAGAGGCCACAGAGATGGGATTTCTCCGAAGAATGTTGAAAGTTCCACAGACAGCTAAAAAAAACAAACAAGGAAATTCTCAGAGGCCAACACAAAAAGAGAGCTAAAAAACATCAGAAAGAAACAATCAACATTTTTAGGGCACTTCACGAGTAGAGGAAAGTTGGAATACTTGGTTACAACTGGCAAAATACAGGGAAAGAGAGATCACGGACGACAAAGAGAAAAAATACAAGATAGCTTGGTATCATGGCATGGAAAATAGTCAACAACAGAATTGATACGATGCATGGTGGATAGAAGATTGTGAAAGGACATGATTTACAACGCCAACCGGTATGGTACATGATGATATGCATCTAAAATTATATGAACATGACAATATGAGTTAATGAAATTTCAGCTATATGAGTTATTCATATTGCATTTTTTTATCTACTTTCTGAAATATGATAAATTAAAATCCATTAATTATATAAATATATCCAGTAAGTCTACAACAAACACATGAATTAACAAGATTACTACTTAGTGTACATCATTTACAATACTGTATGGTCGCAGTGAAATTCTTAACTGTCTACTAATGCACAATTTAAATGATTTTGAAGCTGAAACACCAGCAGCATAATTAGATATAAATTTAGATGACTTTGCCTTGAACAAAATTTAGACCTTTTTAAAACGTATGTATGGACAAAAACAAGGCTGCTGGCAAGGATAGGTTAACAGCTGAGATCCTCGAGGCAATTGACAGCCATAATTTAATACACCTCCAGAAAATGTTCAACATCATTTGAAAAGCAGAGAAGGTGTCTCATAAGTGGAAAAAGGAATCATTAAGATTCCTAAAAAGGGCAATCTCAGAGATTGTAACAACTGGAGAAGCTTAACTACATTTTTACTCTACAACTTATATTGGAGGAACACATTGAAAAGCAAAAACCTTTTGTACTTAACTTCATTGACTTCAAAAAAGCATTTGACAGTATTCATAGAGATTCTTTGTGGAGAATTCTGTGGCAGTATGGCTTACCATAAAAAATCATAAATATTATCAAAGACATGTATGAAGGCTACACAAGTGCACTTCGTACAGAGAAAGGACTGAGCAAATGTTTTCCAATAGAAACTGGGGTTAAACAAACTGGGGTTTATTACCCTTGTTATTTGGAGTTGTTATGGACTTCATAATGAAGAAATGCTGCACTGGTAACAAAGGCATCGAATGGATACAAGGAGACCATTTGGGAGTTAAGATGGGCACAGCCAGAAACTAGAAACTTAGTGGGCGTGTAAGAAGACATATCAACCAACACAGAACTGGAGTTGTCAGTCACTGGACACTGTGAGACTTGCTGAGCAGGGGATCTCAGCACCTATGGACATGTTTGGAGTGCAATGATGATGACCCACAAAAAACTCAATAATTTAATTATTTATTATTCACTTGCAAGCACGTAGGGTTAAAACTTATTATAAATGTGATTGTTGATTGTTTAGTTTTAAACTAAAATTGTATTTATTTTAGGATGACTGCCAATGCTTACTGTTTGTTTAAGGAGTCATAATACAGTTTTTCCATTATGTTTTGAATTAGTATAATTATTTAATATTTTAAATTGTATTATATTTTTATTTTAATTACTGTAATTAGTATATGCAAAAGATTTGGTGTTTTTGTTATGTCCAGGTTTCTGAGAGTCATATATGGAGCAGTTTTCTATGTCTGAGCATGGTATGTCAGGACCACATTCTGGCTCTGGACCCAGCCCCAGTCCAGATCTTCTTCAGGATGAACATCTCCAACAACTGCATCAGTCAATTCAGCAGCAGCAGCAACAGCTGCACCAACAGTTGACCTTAGGTAGCAGCAGCATTAATGATCTTCTAGGAATGTTGCCACAGACTGCCTCACTAAGTACCTCAGCATCAAAATCTTCATCATTATCTGAGCCATCATTAAGCCATGGTGTGCCTTCTGGCATGTCATCACTCCATCAAAGTTTATCAGGTAAAAGTTTATGTATATACACACTAGAAAGTGCATGTTCTTTGAACAGTTTGGTATAACCTTCAGCAATGTCTTCCAAAAAGTTTCAACTAATAAAAAAACTTAAATAAAAGCACACACACACACACATAATATAAAAAATTTATTATTTAACCTGTAATTACGATACCTATCTGTGACTGACATGTTTACGATGCTGTAATAAAAATTACTACCACTTAATTGTAACATTAGGAGCTCTAAAAATAATCTTTTCTTTGAACTTTTGACACACAGATGTGAGTTTTCACTAGGAGAGACATAGGGACCCAGATTTCCTGGCTCAGGTAGATTTAAGTGACCTGAGTTTGACAGCATGGACCGGACTTGTTACAATGTTTATCGTCACATTAGGTTTGAAAGTATGTTTGACTATCTCATTGTGTTATTCGCTGTGTTTCTTGAGTTACAAATGGTTGTTTGATGGCAGTGCTGACCAAGGAATTTTCCCTGGTCACAGAACAGTAAAAACTATTTATTGAAAATTTGAGAATTTTTTGTGCGCATTATACGAGATCATAAATCACAAAATAGGAGGGGAATGTTCCTTTTATCAACAGAAACAAATTCAATACTCACGTCACCTTTTTTTTTTTCATCAACAGAAACAAATCCATTACTCACGTGTCACCAGAAGTAGTTATTAGGAAGGTACATGGAAGTATTGGGCGGGGGGGGGACCATGGACACTGTTAAATTGTGAAGAATTTGTTTTGATGCGGTCACTTTTACAACAATATTGTAATCTAGGTTAAGTCACATAATTAAAATATAGACACCCCCCCCCCACCCCTATATATATATATATATAAATATATATATATATATATATATATATGACTACTTTCATATATATATATATATATATATATATATATATATATATATATATATATATATATATATATATATATATATATATATATATATATATATATATTGCTTGACCAGCGTGCTTGTCTCTTTTTTTTTTCTCTTTGCACGCATGACTTGTTATTTCACTCTACCAGGCAATCTTTTTGCTCATGTTTTTCTATCAATGATCACAATTTTCATTTCTTTATTGACTTTTCTAACTGTGATATTCTAAAATATTGAATTTATATATATATATATATTTATATATATAAATAAAAGGGGAGATATAATTTGTGGTTTTTTTAGTCTTTGTCTCTCATCATCATCATTGAGTGCCTTCTCTGCAACGAAGGTTGGCTACCATGGAGTGCCATTCTGCTCTGTCTCTTGCTTTGATGGTGCAGGTTGTCATAGGCTGATTTGTCCATCTTTTGATGTTACTCGTCCATGATAGTCTTGGTCTGCCTCTGCCTCTTTCACCTTGTATTTTCCCCTCCAGGATTACTTTTAGTAGGCTGTTGTGTCTTTTAACATGGCCCAAAAATCACATTTGTCTTGTTTGAATTGTGCTTAGTAGTTCTCTCACATTTTTAGTTGTTTTAAGACTTCATCGTTTGTTTTCTTTTCCTTCCATCCAATTCTATCTATTCTTCTTTATATCCACATTTCAAAGGCTTCAATTCTCTGTTCTGTTTTCTTGTCTAATGTCCATGTTTCTGCACCATATAGAAATATTGAGAAGATGTAACATTTTGCTATTATTTGTTTTAGCCTAGGTGTTATTTGTTTCAATGTTAGTATGTTCTTCATGACATTAAAATTACTTTTTGCCATTCCTATTCTTTTGTTTATTTCAGTTGTACATTTTCCATCACTGGTTATATAATATGTCCAATGTAGTTGTAGTTCAGAACTGTCTCTAGATATATTCCTTCAATTTTGATATCCACTTTTGGGTTTTGAGTATCTTCTTTGTTTATGACCATTGTTTTAGTCTTATTGATATTCATATCTAGTCCATATTTTTTGCTTGTCATGTTTATTTCATTAAGTAATTATTGTAGATCTTTATGATTTTCTTCTAGTAGTACAGTATCGTCAGCATATCTTAGGTTATTGATTATCTTTCCATTAATTTGTAGGCCTGTCCAGGGACATAGAGAAAGGTGACCTTATATATTTTTTATTTCTGCAACGGCTCTAACCATTGCATGCGTACAGAGCCCGCCTCCACTTTTTTATCATGCTCATCAAATCACTCAGTATGCATGTGTGGGTGTAGTCTTGTGATTCTAACCATTTGAATGCCTTGGTCACTGCCATCACCTCCATTGTCATGCTACTCGTGGTCATGACGTATGCACAACTATCTTCCTTGACTATTCTGCCTGCCGAGCGTGCTATAAATGCCCATGCACTTCTTTGGTGTTGTCTTACAGATCCATCTGTATAGATGACTGCATCTTTCTCATCGCTGTTATCGCAGATGAGACCGTTGACCTCAGCATTAACCACAACCGGGTTCTGTTCCCTACTTTTCCTGTCGAGTGTGACAATACACAAGAAAGTCCCCTTGAATAATGTAGGCACCAGTATCCACTCCTCACCAACTCTGATATTGGTAAGCCCACAGACCTGTTTGATGACATCTTCTGCTACGCCCACCCATGTTTTGCCTCTTTTTAGCCTGGCACCTTTCCCTGTGTTGAGTACGTGGTGCAATGGATGCTCTTTATCTGTACTAATCTTCAGGTATGCTCGTGCTCTCCAGATCTCGATTATGTCATCCATGGTTGGAAAGTCAAGAAGATACCTCATTGCTATACAGGGGGGTGTCCCTTGTACATCCCGAGATAATGCGCATGGCTTCATTTTACATTTTCTCCAGCCTATCAATTTGAATCGTACTGACAGTAAGAATTGCCAGGGCATACTCGATTGGTGCGAGGACTAATCCCTGGAACAGAAGAGTAAATAGCCTCTGCTCGACGTTGGCAGCTGCCATGACCTTCAAGGCGGCTAATCCTTTGTGGAAATTTGTTATCACATGGTCGACGTGGTCCCAAAAACACAGGCTGCGATCAAACTTAACTCCGAGGTATGTCATCAACTTGTCCCTGGTCACCTCATCAGCTCCCATTCGTACTACCGGTGTGGTCGTATTAATGATATGATTGTTAAGGGAGAACCATGAAACTGATGCTTTATTAGGATTAACCAAGGCACCTGAAACCCTACACCAGGAAGAAATGCGATCGAGTTTGTCTTGCATTGTGGAGGTGATTCCCCGTGTCTCTTCCCTGTCGATATATCAGAATATCATCAGCAAAAGTCATAGTTCTTCCCCTCCCATCCAGCTGTTGTTCCGTGATCGTTATTGTGTACACGTTAAATAGAACTGGTGACAATGGTGAGCCTTGTGGCAGCCCTGGATAAATGGATGTTGGCTCGGAAGACCAACTTCCACATCTGAGTATCACCTTTCTCTAAACAGTGCCGCTGCAATCCATCTAATGAGGAAGGGATGCACCGCCAGTTTGAGGAGCATATGCATGAGATATTCAAATGGTACCCTGTTGTATGCATCCTCCAGATCTATAGCAGCAGCACGTCTCCTCTCATCTGTGGAAGCCTTCGATGACGTCATAGGCAAAGACTGCCGCATTGAGCCATGTCTCTTTGTTATATCTATAACCTCAGAGTGTGGGTGGGAATGCGTGTTTCTGTTCAAGGTGACAGATGAGGACACGGGCAACTATTTTCTCCAGCAGCTTGCCCGCAGTGTTCTGCATTGTGATGATTCTGTAGGCACTGATCTGAGAATGGTCCTTGTTTGGCTTTGGTAGCGGTAGTAAGTAGCTGTGTAGCCACTCCTCCTTAATTTGACCACTCTGAATGCTGGCATTAAACTTATTGGCCAGTTTTGTCAAGTCGTCATCAGCTAAATCGCCTATGTCATTGTACCGAACACCATCTGGACCAGGAGCAGTGTTGTGTGACCTTTTAAGTGTCGTGCGAATGGTATCGGTTGTGATTGTGAGATCTTCTTCCAGCACTATATCCTTACACAATTTTGACAGCGATCCCCGTTTCCTCGTTCTTACAGCCTCATTTCTTTGGTCCGTCTGCTCAATGTAGCGGGCAAGCAGGGCCTTCCCTTTGCTCTCATCAGATTTGTGCCATATCCTGCCTGTGCTCTGAAAGTCTGGTATGCCTCTGTGTCGTGTTGTGCCATTCATGCTCTGATGAAGGCGCCAGAATGTGGCTAGCGATTTTTCTGAGCACACTTTTTTACAGAAGTCATCCCATTTGGCATCCTTAGCCTGCTTAGTACATAGTTTAAAGTGCATCATTTTTTGGTCAACCTCTACTTTCAGATGCTTCAAGAGCTCAGGTTGAGTTCTTCCATTCTTTCTGTCTTTCTGCCATGTCATGGCCGTTTGTCTCTTGCTCCACCAAGCTTCCTCAACTTCCACGTTTCACCAGGGTGGCTGCGTCCATCTCTCCTGCCTCCTACGAGGGGTGCTCTGTTTCCTATGTCTGATTTTGCTAATGATGTCCTGGTCTGTTTTCTCATAGTGGAGTGTGTGGAGCTTTCTTTTCTGGCTTCTATTTCTGCTTTTCTCAATTAGGAGGACACGTGGATTGTGATCACTTCCGTGGAACCCCAGTACACTCCACCTGCAAACCGGTGCGAAGGTGGAAGACACCAGTGCAAGGTCTATGACACTATCAGAGTCCCCTGTTCAGGTGGCCATTCTTGTTGCCCTTCCATCATTCAAGCTCACTAAATCGACTGACACTAGTGCGTTCTCTAGGTCTTCTCCCTGCTTGTTGGTTATGACGTTACCCCACTGGTTTCCTCTAGCATTAAAGTCTCCGCAGAAAATGACGTTCTCTTCATCGAACTCGAAGAGATCCTGCCATTGTTGTGTGTTCACCTTCCCATTACAGGCATACACATTTACAATCACGAAATGAACTGGGGTCTGCACCCTAACCGCATGTACCTGCAATTCTGCATTGTCCCACACAGACATATCAACCTCAGCTGCCACCATATTGTTGCGCACAAGGATGGCCTGCCCAAGGTGTCGCCTATTGTAGAAACAATGAAATCCAGGAGTATTTACTGTCCTGTCACCAAGAAGAGTTTCTTGCAAAATCATTATATCGGCGCCGCACAGCAGCTTATCAAGAATGGGCCATCGTTGATTTATGGACCCACAATTCCAATATGTAACGCGCACATACTTTAGGCCTAGCCTCTCACACTTCGACAATTTAACACCACCTCTTTTACCTTGTCGTGTTTTCCTTCTTCGATGTTGTCGTTTGGGCTGCATCGGGATACTTACAGTCCTCATACCTTTTTCATGTTTGGCCTTTGAGTGTGATGTTATTGCAATGTTTATTAAAGGTTGTATTTTAGTGTTTCTTTTATAACATGGATACACCATTTTATCTGTTATTTCTTGATGTATTCCATGGTGGAAATTATTTCTAGCTTTTTTCTCAGTTCTTCATTTTTTATTTTATTTTTCAGGTTGTTTAATGTCATTTATCTTAACACATTTCATCTACGTAGTGGTTATTTTTCTCATTGTTTTTTTAATCTAGAGTCCTGACATTGATAGCACAATCAATGCTGCAATGAAAGTGGTGTAGATTTGCCCATTTTGCTTCTAGCATTATTTGCTTGTTGGGCAATAACAGTGATAGTTGTCCGATGATTTGGCAATCTTTTGTTGCATCTTGAGTTTATTTCTACTGCTTGTAAATTGTTGTTTGTTGTCACTAAAGCTCCTAGATGTTTAAACTCCTCCACTTGCTTTAGTTGTCTGCCGCCTATCCTTATGTTGTTATGGTAATGTTCTTCTTCTTTCCGTCCTCATTTGCCTTTCAGCATCGAGGGGAGATATAATCTGCGGTCTTCTGCTCTTCTGTTTGCCTCTGCTGCTGTTATGTTTCCTAGTGATTCTAATATTCCATCGATCCATCTTTTTCGTGTCTGGTATTCTCATGTTTACTGAAGACTCGTTGTGTTGTGTTT
This sequence comes from Megaustenia siamemsis, assembly GCA_032433765.1. Taxonomy (NCBI): domain Eukaryota; kingdom Metazoa; phylum Mollusca; class Gastropoda; order Stylommatophora; family Ariophantidae; genus Megaustenia; species Megaustenia siamemsis. The sequence continues at coordinate 29,943,288 of JAVIAB010000088.1, read as the reverse complement.
TGATCTTTCTGCCTTGTGCCTTGTCACGTTGCCAAACCATTTTATCTGCTGTTTCTTTATATATTCTATGCAGGAGTTATTCCTAGCTTTTTTTCTCAGTTCTTCATTTCTGATCTTATGTCTCAGACTGTTTCCTGTCATTTGTCTAACACATTTCATCTTAGTAAAGGTTATTTTTCTTATTGTTCTTGCATCTAGGGTCCAGGTCTGGCATTGGTAGCACAACATTGGGATGAAGATTTTATTCTCCATCTTCTGTGTATCTGTTATAAACATATCATTATATGAAAGTTTATTAACATTAGTTTTGATTTGATTGAAACAAAAATTTCTTGGACTCTTAATAACGTAGTCATCTTATGCTGAAATGTGTTTTTTGAGTGTATCTTAGTTTTCATACTCTTTATGAAATCTGTATATGTGTTGCTAGTCAGTTGTTTTCTAATCAGTCTTAATAAAAAAAAAAAAACCACATTACATTTTTTCACCACATAACAAGACAGCAATAACTACCCACAATTCACACAGCTATCAACAAATGCCATAAAAACAACAGTATCCCTCAAAAATCAAAACAGATGAAGTACTAGAAACACTCAGAAATCATGACAACAGGAAATACAAACATTTTGTAACATTTTTTTTTTCTTAAATCTTGAATCTTATGATGATTTATTTTTAAAATATTGTGTGGTGGTATGAATATATATTCAAACACGACAAATGCGATTTTTGGGCCATGTTAAAAGACACAACAGCCTTCTAAAAGTAATTTTGGAGGGGAAAATACAGGGTAAAAGAGGCAGAGGCAGACCAAGACAATCTGCACCATCAAAGCAAGAGACAGAGCAGAATGGCACTCCATGGTAGCCGACCTTCGTTGTGGAGATGGCACTCAATGATGATGATGAGTATATATTTTTTTCAAATCCCTTGTCTAGGATACAGGTCTGATAGTCACAACCATTTGTCGATGCCACCTTCCCCTATCTACTCAAGGCACACAGAGTCCATTGCTGGAACCTCACATTCTTCTCATGCTCATCAAAACTCTTCACAGGTATTTGTTATAATGGTATCTCAATGATTGAAATAAATCACTACTTGTGTTACAAACAATAAGTTAAAAAACAATGCTAGCGTTTTATAATTACTATAAATAGCTTTAATATTGCCTGCTAAAATGCTTCATCCTCATAATTTTACATTTACTTTTAATATTTAAACCAAAAAAATTTAATCTGAAGATGTTGACCTGAAGTTAGAATTCTGTTTATTTCTGGACAACATAATATGTTTAATTCTCTATACGAGGGTTTGGCAAAAAGTATCGGACCACAATTTTTCCCATGGACACAAATGAAGCACAGGATGTAGAAGTGTATTGCACTTCATGGATGTGCTTGCTTTCTTTCCCCCACTCACAGAGTGCAGCATTCACTGGCAGTCAGCATGTGAGTGAGTGTAGTGAATTCAGAATTCCTGTTGGCCAGGAAATAACACACTGTGCAGTGTATATGTAGTATTGCATCAAATTTTGGCAAACTATGGGCAAAAAAACTATCAGAGTGGAAATTATTCAGAAGATTCAACATGCTTTTGACGTCACTGTCATGAATATCACACAAATTAAGGAGTGGTACAGTTGCTTCAAAAATGGCTACAAGTTGGTGGACAGCGAATCATGTTCAGTAGACCTTCAGGAAACTGAAATGACAAGACTGTTGACCAAGTGCAAATTTTGGTCAGGCAAGACCGTCTTGTCACCATTTGAGAACTTGAGATTAGGTGGGGAATAAGCGTTAGTTCAGCACATTCCATTTTGTGAGGATTTGGCTATGTAAAGAGTGTCAGTTTATTTTGTGCTGAAGTGGTTAATGATTGAAAAGGGGCAACTCAGTCTGAAAGTCTTGCGCTGGACATGCTGGATTAAGCAAATAGCAACCTTGACTTCCTGAACACTGGGATCATATTCTGATTGCTTACGATGAATGATGATATCGTATGATAGACAGTTCAGGTGTGTTCACTTTTGGTGCTGCTTGGCCTTATGTCTTTTGGCGGTTGCTGTAGCTGCTATGATGGGGACTGCAGCTGCCTTTCTTTGTTTGGATCCTTCCATGAGTTTTAATTTGGATGATTCCACTAGCACAGTGAGCAATTATGGATTTTAATTCATTTGCAGTGATACCGGGGTCTTCGACTAACCATAACCTTTTAACCATGGTGTAGTCGTCACAATGGAGACATTCAGTGTGCAGTGACGTCAAAGTCATGTTGACTATTTTCTTTGGCTCCTGTGGGGTGGTGTATCACAGGTATGCACAAAGCCAAAATATTGATGGGAGAAGTATGTGCAGTCTCAAGGCGAGTATTTTGAAGGGTATAGGGTTTCAGACATCCAGGTGAGAAATTGTATTTTTCCCGCACAAAGGTTGGATACTTTTTGAGCAGACCTCATATATTTTCTTAATGAATATAATTTAAATTTTCCTTACATTTAAAAATATGTAAAAATATGTTCATATCTCACTTATATGTGTGTCTAAGATATAAAAACACAAAATATGAATTGCTTAATGTATTTTCACTTTCTGTCATAACAGCCTCATGACTTAAGACACAATGACTCAAGGATTTCTTCCATTGCCTACACCAGACAGGGAGATAGCTTTGTTTGTTCCTTATGTGGTAAGGTAAGTAGTGTATTGTATAATTGGCTTTATGTGGTAAGGTAAGTAGTGAATTGTATAATTGACCATATGTTGTAAGGTAAGTAGTGAATTGTATAATTGACCTTTTGTTGTAAGGTAAGTATTGTATTATATAATTGACCTTATGTTGTAAGGTAAGTAGTGTATTGTATAATTGGCTTTATGTGGTAAGGTAAGTAGTGAATAACCACTAATATCTTCAGTAATAAAGAAAAGACGATGGTCATACGTTGGACATGTGATGAGAAGAGATAATAATCGAATAGCAAAGCAAGCCCTCATATGGGAAACAACAGGTAAAAGAAAAAGAGGAAGACCCAGGGAGACACTGAGAAGAACATTGATGAGAGAGGCAAGAGCAGCAGGAATCGGCTCCCTCAATGAGATAGAACTACTTGCACAGAACAGAGACAGATGGCGAGATTTGATAAAATATCTTTAAAAGAAAACTGCTAGAACAAAAAATTCATATAGGAGAAGGTGTATCTTGGTCTACGCCCTATGGGCCGGTTACGGCTCGAAAGGTCAATAGATAGATAGATAGAAGTAGTGAATTGTATAATTGACCTTATGTTGTAAGGTAAGTATTGTATTTTATAATTGACCTTATGTTGTAAGGTAAGTATTGTATTGTATAATTGGCTTTATGTGGTAAGGTAAGTAGTGAATTGTATAATTGACCTTATGTGGTAAGGTAAGTAGTGAACTGTATAATTGGCCTTATGTGGTAAGGTAAGTAGTGTATTGTATAATTGGCCTTATGTGGTAAGGTAAGTATTGTATTATATAATTGGCCTTATGTGGTAAGGTAAGTATTGTATTATATAATTGGCCTTATGTGGTAAGGTAAGTAGTGAATTGTATAATTGACCTTATGTTGTAAGGTAAGTATTGTATTTTATAATTGACCTTATGTTGTAAGGTAAGTATTGTATTGTATAATTGGCTTTATGTGGTAAGGTAAGTAGTGAATTGTATAATTGACCTTATGTGGTAAGGTAAGTAGTGAACTGTATAATTGGCCTTATGTGGTAAGGTAAGTAGTGTATTGTATAATTGGCCTTATGTGGTAAGGTAAGTATTGTATTATATAATTGGCCTTATGTGGTAAGGTAAGTATTGTATTATATAATTGGCCTTATGTGGTAAGGTAAGTAGTGAATTGTATAATTGACCTTATGTTGTAAGGTAAGTATTGTATTTTATAATTGACCTTATGTTGTAAGGTAAGTATTGTATTGTATAATTGGCTTTATGTGGTAAGGTAAGTAGTGAATTGTATAATTGACCTTATGTGGTAAGGTAAGTAGTGTATTGTATAATTGGCCTTATGTGGTAAGGTAAGTATTGTATTGTATAATTGACCTTATGTTGTAAGGTAAGTAGTGTATTGTATAATTGGCCTTATGTTGTAAGGTAAGTATTGTATTGTATAATTGACCTTATGTTGTAAGGTAAGTAGTGTATTGTATAATTGGCCTTATGTGGTAAAGTAAGTAGTGTATTGTATAATTGGCCTTATGTTGTAAGGTAAGTATTGTATTATATAATTGGCCTTATGTGGTAAGGTAAGTATTGTAGTATATAATTGGCCTTATGTGGTAAGGTAAGTATTGTATTATATAATTGGCCTTATGTGGTAAGGTAAGTAGTGAACTGTATAATTGGCTTTATGTTGTAAGGTAAGTATTGTATTGTATAATTGGCCTTATGTGGTAAGGTAAGTATTGTATTATATAATTGGCCTTATGTGGTAAGGTAAGTAGTGATCTGTATAATTGGCTACACTTTCTTTTAATTTCTAGAGCTTTTGTTTACACCAGTAAACTGGTCTGCTGATGACAAAGAGGTCATGTTTGATCCCATACAATTTTTTTTTTTCCCGTCCGCCAGCTTTTACCTCTGACGAAATCCCTAGAGACTGGGAGCTGAATTTTGCATTTTAATCCATTTTTCCCTGGCAGCCATGTGCACAGGTGTCCCTCGCTGCACAGGCAGACAACTCCGACTTGAGAGGTAGTCATATTTTTTCAGTCGATGAGTAATTGACGTTTCAAGCCGGGCCTCGCTGCTAAGACCAGGGGTGGTTGTCACAGAGAGAAATCACAAATAAAAATCCCAACTGGTGTAGCTTGGATTTGAACCCACAACCTCTCTGTCTCAAGGCCAGCATCTTGCCTCGAGGTCAACCAGTCCTCCATCCCATACAATGACTTTTAGATTCACTCAGCCATAAATGGGTACCAGATATGTAATAATATTTTTTTTTTATAATTATAACCACATTTCTCAAAAATTGTGTAAATAGATGAAAACCATGGACACCAGCACTATATTCTATAAATGTCAAATTCAAGGCATAACTAAGGGCTTTCTTTCTCCTCTCTCCCCCCCCCCTTTTTTTATTGCATGTTTTTTTCCAATTACTTTTCTGCTTTAGTACATTTATTTTCCTGTATTATGTCTGTTCACCAACTTGTGCTTTATTTTTTTATTATGGTGAAGAAAAACTATATGCAACCATTTGTGTTTTGGTAATTTCAGACATTAACACTTTTTGACCTCTATCATGCTTGCACGTTCTGTAAATTTCTTTCCTATCGTTATTCATTCTGCTCTTTACAAAAATGTTACATTCTAAACATCAGTATTGAGGGCTGGTGTGATGAACTTATTTGTATTAAGAACCATTCATCATCATCAAGTACCAAGCCTGCTGGCATAGGTGATCTTGTCTCTCCACAACTTTCGATCATGACAGTTATTTATCATTTTTGTTGTTGACCTTCTGCCAAACCATTCTCTTAAGCTGTCTGGTATCTTTTCGCTTTGCTTCCCTTTATCTCTTCATCCTTCAATTTTCCCAGTTGTTACAATATATTCCAGCTGTTTTCTTTTCATTACATGGCCAAAAAAATGATGATTGTTTCTTCCTAATATTGGAAATTAGTTCTCTTTTTGCTTTGGCCTCTTTCAGCATAAAAACCATTAAGTAAAAATAAAAGTAAAGGTTCCCTCCATGCTTTACTAGGTGTATGGGGAATGTGGTGTTAGTGACCATGTTTTACCATGACCACAGTACTTTTTGGATGATGTAGCCAGTATCACACCAGGCCACCTTTACTTCCCAGAAACATCACTGGTATCCACTTTTAAGGTGAACCTTCAGTTTAGGCCTTGTCAGTCCAAAAAAGTTATGCCATTTCCGGGAATCAAATCTGGACCTTTCTGATCAGGAAGTGACCATACTAACCACTCAACCACCAAGGATCCATTAAGAACCAGTGGTCAAATAATTTCGTTGTCTGATGAGGATGTCGTGTTTGCTCAGATATATCAATAACTTTAACACAAACAGTGTTGATGACAAATAGTAGGAAGTTAGAATAATGGTTATGGAAATTATGCTCGTGAAGAAGGATACAGAAATGTTTGTACCTTAACCTTACATTTTGAGACCTATTTGTGAGTCACATTTTTACGAGACGTAGTAAAAATTACTACCACTTAATTGTTATATTTGGAGTTCAGAAAATAAGATTTTCTTTGAACTTTTGCAACACATCTGTGTCTTTACCCAAGCAGAAATACAGAAATCGGATACTGTAGTCATTTCCTGGGTCAGGTTAGATTCATGACCTGAGATTTGACCCCCATTGCGCTGCGGTTACTGGAGGTGTTACATTACTGTTGATACTGCAGCCTTCAGTCCATCAATCCAGCCATATGTTTGGCTCCCTCTTAATGTCTTTTGCTGGCTATTCCATGTTACAAAGGTTTGTTTGATATCTCGCCGCCAGCCGAAGAGATTTCCCCCATCATAAAAAAAGGAGAGGAAAAAAAACTAAATTTCTTGAAAATTTGTGAAATTTAAAAAACAGCCATTTTTGTATGAGACTATAGTAATTTTTACAATGCACACGTTTTGTGTCTGATCTTACATCAAAGGAAAAAATCCAACACTTTTGGGGCACCGGAAATTATAATTATGAAGGTATAGAGGGGGGGATGTTTGCTCATGTCAATCTGTCACATTAAAAAAAATATGTATTTTGATGTCGTAATTTTTACAACAGTCTCATAAATCTAGGGTTATAGTATTTTTTTCCCATCAGCTTTGAGGTGACAGCTGATATCAGTAAGAAAAAAATCTTGATTGGAAAATTACAAGTCTCCCTCTTGTCAGGTTTAGTGCTTATTGTAAAACAACAAAGAAAAGAAACTTTCTTTATGGCATTACTGGGTGCTGCCGGGAGGACGCATAGGACCAAAGAATAAAGGCTGCTTGTCTTGAGCAGTCGCCTCATGGTGTTTGGGTATCAGTTTTATTTCACAGTTTGTTGTAAAACCTTTTAAATTTGTTGCCTTTAACTATTGATTTTACTGCAGTCCTCTTGATATTCAATTTTGAGATGACAGTTGTAAGAGTAGCTTTTACTGGCATTACTTTTATCTGATTAACCAGGTGGTTGTTTCCAAGGCAGCTATTACTAGACATATCCAACTGACACATGAGAAAAAGAAGCCCTTTGAGTGTAACATTTGCCACAGACGATTTGGCTACAAAAATATTTTATTGGAACATCAGGTGAGAAATATTTTCACATTATTCAGTTGCCATCCACAGGTTTATAATTTAAATCTGTATTTATTTACTTAACACATTCCCTGCTAAGGGGTTTAATACAGTTGTCTTTTTTTCATAAAAAAATAAAATTGGAATACCAGCAAGAAAATAAATAAAAATTGATCTGAGCCACCTGGTTTGTTCTGACAATTTGTTCAGGAAGTCTAAAAGGGAGGTAAATAAGAGAATTACAAGTTTTAGTGGAAATAATTGCATAAATACCAATAAATTAAAATCCACAAAATCCTGCACCTGGGTTTTCTCGTGTCGGTTACTAGAGCAGCATTTAGCAGCTACTGGTGTTGCCATCTATCATTTTTATTATTTTTATTTAATATAAATCTGACTGTTCTTAACATATAAGTATACATATACTGTAGTTTTCATTTTTTGTGATGGTTTGATGTTTATATTTTTTACATCAATTGTGACATTTCAGAACATCCACTTTGGCATAAAACCTTATGCCTGTACACTGTGTGACAAGCGATTTGCAGCTAGATCAAATCTGTTTCAACATAGACTTCTTCACATGAAGCCATTCTGCTGCTATATTTGCAACAAACGATTTGATAGGGACGAGCAACTTCAAAGGCACCTAAAGCTTCACCCAACAGCAAACATTCTTTCCTGCAGGTCAGAGGTCATCATACCTTATTTGTCTGTTAGAAAATTGTCATTTTAGTTAAAGATCTTTTGGAAACTGTCTTTATTTTGGTAAACATTGTCAAATTATTTAATTTTTAAACAATTGTACATGGGGCTTTGTGGTGAGGTAACCAGAATGGTAGATGATCATAACTTTCATCATTCTCTCTTTCTTTTTCACGATTTTAACTCTCTGATTATTAAAGAAATGGATAGTTCTCTTCATCATAGATTTGTTACGTTGTGTTTATTTGCACCTTTTAGACAAACACATTCAACTTAGCAAACATTTATGAGTACCGGGTTGCCTTCCCTTTTCGATCCCCTAATCGCTTGGCCAGACCAGATAGTTGTTTCCTGGATCACTGCTGTGAGGTAGAACAGGGTCTTGATTGCTCTTTTGTTCACCATTTCTGACACATACAGTCAGCTGTGGGTTGCTGACCACACTCAGCTCAAATGCTGGATGAATGTCTTAGACCCCTTTCATTATTCAATTGAAAGCAAATACAGAAATATAAGCTTGTGTTGACCATGGGATTTCCGAAGTGAATTTATTCAATAATGCTGCAATAGACAACAAAATAAACCGTCTTTATAAACATGTATAACTTATAAACAATATCAAACAACCCTTTGTAATTCGGGAAGCGCAGCGAATAATGCTTTGAGGTAGCCAAACATACTGATGGATTTCCGGCTGCCATATGAATAGACAATGCAACACATCCAGTCCACATGGTCAAATTTCATATCATAAATTAACCTGAGCCAGGAAATCAGAGTCCCCATGTCTCTCCTAGTGTAAACACACAGCTGTGTGTCAAAAAGTTCAAAGAAAATACTATTTTAGAGCTCCTAATGTTACAATTAGGTGGTAGTAATTTTTACTACGGTATAGTAAACATGTGAGTTACAGATAGGTATCATAATCTGGGTTTAAGAGATGAGTGAATTAAGTATGTTATGGCTCGCAACTATCATAAGCTTATATGAGGCTGCTGCCCAGGGCATGTAGGAATGTGGTCAATGAGCTGAGAGGTTGATTTTAAAGGCACTAACTGTAACAACTTTTATTATGAAAATAGGAGACAAAGAGGAAATCTCAGTATGAAAATAGGAGACAAAGAGGAAATCTCAGTCTAGATCCGGATAACAACATTTATTGAAGCTGTAATCAGGTTGTTCAAGACTAATATTGAAGTAAGAGAAATGGCCATACAAACAAAGATCTCATCTACATTTAAGAAAAGAAGATGGACATATGTCGGACATATCCTGAATAGGAATTAGGAATTCATAAACAGACTCTAAGGTAAAAGAAGCAGAGGCAGACCAAGACTAACATGGACGAGTAACTTCAAAAGATGGACAAATCAGCCTATGACAACCTGCACCATCAAAGCAAGAGACAGAGCAGAATGGCGCTCCATGGTAGCCAACCTTCGTTGTGGAGATGGCACTCGATGATGATGATGAAGAAGAAACAGACTCTTCTATGGGAAACATCAGGATACAGAAAAAGAGGGAGACACTAAAAAGAACACTTATTATAAAAGCAAAGTTCGCAGGCATAGACTCATTAGATAAGAACACTACAAGCCCTATGTGATATCTAATGGCATGATATCAAGAATCAGGTAGTTACAGAAATTTAGCATACAAGAGTAGCACACTTAGAAGAAAGACAAATAAGGAATGTGTTTAACCAGCAAAAAGTAGAAAGAATCAGAGCACCCATCACCACTTGTTGAGCTGGCCTTTTTCACCCATTGACCAGTGAGTGAAGATACCTGATGTCAGCTGTTTTGTGGCAGCTGTATTTTATCATCATCATCATTGAGTGCCATCTCTGCATTGAAGGTTGGCTACCATAGAGCGCCATTCCACTCTGTCTCTTGTTTTGATGGTACAGATTGTCATAGGTTGACTTCAAATAGATCCCACCGATGTATCTTATAACCTGTTTATATTGTCCACAGTCAGTGCCCATTTACTGCCACTAATGTGGAGGCATTGAACCATCACCTTCAGGAAAACCACAAACTACTCACATATGACACACGTCGGCATTCTTCGAGCTTTGACAGTGACAGCGGAGACCCTCCTTCACAGGTAAGTTACATACTTATGTCTATATTTAGATTTTAATCATCATTATAGACTGACATAAGCGATTGCTAAATTGTGTATATTCCAGGTGCTGTCCGCCATTTCTGTCAGTTTTTCTGTTCACTATTTTTTCCCCTTTTCTTGCATGGTTTTTTTACTATGTCTTTACAGAAAGTTGAAAGTAGGTTGTCAGTTTTTTTTGTAGTAACTGTAAGTTGCTGTTTTGCCAACAGCTTCTGTCAAGACTGATTCAGCCAATATTTGGATGAAAGGTTCAACAGCAGAATGAACAAGACAATTTATTTCAAGAGGGTCTCACACTTTTATCTTGTGACTTTGACTTCATTTCATTTTTTAATGTTGTCCCATTTCTTATATTTGTTAACCATGTTCTGTGATCTTATGTTAGTTTTGTGTCTTTTCACTAATGAAGAAATCTCGGTATGCGCTGCGGAAAACCTTGTTCTTCAACTTTGGGCATCTGTAGGCTGTTTCCTTCAGTCTTTTTTCATCTTTAGCATTCACCCATTAAATGGCTGAGCACGTTTTGTGTCTCTCGTTTATAACAAGCCACTTTATTTGTGCCTTTTGGCCTTGCACATTTTGCTTACCAATTTTGCCCCAAAAGTGCCCCATCCACCGACCTCCTCTTTTCTACTTTTAACAGGAGATAGGCACAGATATATAATACATGGTATAATGCCTCGCTTTAGTAGGACTGAACGCTTATGACCTTTTTGTTTACAGGCTGATGGCTTACCTCTAGACTATCCCCTTTTCCTTTCTGTTAGTTGCCTATCTATTATTATGTTTGGGGATATGTGTGATTTCCATTGTTCTAACATGTTCCAATCACTTTTTTCCTTTTGTGCTGTTTCTCAGTCCATTAATTTATCTCCTTTCTGATATTGAAAATTCTTTGTGCTTGTGCCCTAGCTAGGACTTTGCTTATTTCATGTGACAGGTTTTCTTTGTGCTATGACTTCTAAGAATATATCTTTAAACTACATTGCTGTCCATAAAACTCTCAATATATGTCTGTAAAAAAAAAGTAATGTTCATGCGCCCTGCTGATCTTTTACTCTTGTGTTTATTGTCCATAATTTTTTATCCTTATATCAAAATTGTTTCTGTATAACATAAAAAATATTTTTCCCTTATTTCAATTTGTTTGGCAATGTTGTATTGTTATTAAGTAAATTTTGAATTTTGAAAACTTACCTGTTGTTTTATTTTCTTTTCCTTTAGACTGTTATGTCTTTGTCAAGTCCAACACTGACCTCCCCTGACAAATCACCTGGACATCAGATATCCTTGTCCATGGACTCAGACACCATGCGTAGAATCGACTCAATATGCTCTCAGTTGGCATCAAGGGGTCAAAACCAGCATGGAGCTGATGGAGTCCCAGTTAAGCAGGAACCACTGTCACCAGGGAGTGTCCGATTCCGCCATCAGTCTGCTTCCCATCATTTCCCCCCAGCATCCCCTTCTCCACGAGAACACCATTTCAACCACGGTTCTCCTTCTTCAACCATCAGCAATTCCTTTGGAGTCAATGCCTCCTCCCGTGGATCAAGTCAACGTCTTCCCCCATTTCCCCCAGTGCTTGGACATTCCTACTCCAATCCCTCTGAGTCAGAGCAAGAAAGTCCACTCGCAATGATAGCAAGCCACAAGGATACATCCCCAATTTCTTGCACAGATTCCCATGGTAGTAAATTCTACATGGGTACAAATAGTGCACGTTTTCAACATCCTACACGCAGAACCAATTCGATTGGCTCAATGAGCCCTATGGGTCCCTTAAGGCAAAGTACTTCTACCTCAGAGCATGTTCGATCAATTGCTGATTCAACTAGCAACCTGTCAGAATTCTTCTCAACTCTGCAAGGTCTAGTGCAACGATCTCAAGAGATTCCAGAACTCCATGTTAAAATTTCAAAACCTAAGGTATGTATGTTTCAGTTTCCTCAGATTATTTCTTAGATGTATGTTACTAAGAAGTAAGTAAAAATTAAAGGTTTCCTCCTCAGCTTGCTAGGTATATGGGAAATATGGTGTTAGTGACTGTATTTTTCAATGACCATGGCACAATTTTTGAGTACTGTTGCAAGTATCATGCCAGGCCACCTTTACTTCCTAGAAAAATCTCTGGTACCCATTTTTAGAGGCTGGGTTAACTCCGGAGCTTTGTTGGTCTGCCGGCTCTGGGGATCGCACCCAGACCCTTCTGATCAGAAAGCGAGCACACTAATCTCTTGGCCACTGAGGCTCCTTAGTAGGAAGTGCACCAATGAAATTTTGTGCAGTTTTTATCTTTTTCAATCATACAATTTTAGGATTATAACTTTATAGGCTGATGTTCCCTAGCTGAGAATACAGTCGCTGTGTGATCTCAGTACATATCATTTGTCATAAACAATGTACCTACTGTAAATATCTCCAAAACTTTGTGATAGTTCTCTGATTTTATAACATTTTGAAAAATAACAGACTGGATATATATAGGGACTAGGCAATCCTCAGCCAATTAGTTATTTCCGCAGAGCCCAATTTGGAAGCAAAATGACATCTGAATCAGTTTTGAGTCATTGAGCTTGCCTTAATGACTCAGTGTTGCTGATCCTACCATTGCAACTAGCCAGTCTTTTAGCTAATCTCAAAACCTAATTACCTATTTAAACCTCTCTTAACAATTATTTTACTTTATTCTTCTCTTTCCTGCTGGGATTCAAGACATCAATATTGATTTTAACAATATATTTCACTGTGGTCCTTTGCACTTTCAAAAATTGAAATCTGTTGATTTTGAAAATTGAATTTCCAAACCATTCATGGTAAATCAGAAAATATTTTTCACTGAATTGCTTAGATTTGCAAGACTGGAGAGTATGTTCTGTATTTTCTCGAGATTGACCACAGACGGCAAAGGTCATTTATTGTTAAATATGAATGTTTTAACGCCTGTGCACAGCCAGGGCCCGAAAGGAGAGTAAAGAATAGTGGCGCTGTACCCTACCAGGCATGTTCATAAGAGGTGAGAAAGGAGGGTTGGGCATGGGACTGGCTATTCCATAATGTAAAAAAATAAGCTGAAAAAACTTCACAAACATGGACAAGTCAAAGAGAGAAAAAGTAAATCCGCCATCCAGGAAAGATAAGGGCTCTCTGTCTAAGAGACATATGACGCAAGCCGGAGAAAGCCATAAGGAGTCCGGGTTGCCGACTCACCCTTTGTCTACCAGGAAATCCTCCAGAATTGTACCTGGAATGTACGTACCCTAAACGAACAGGGAAAAGCTGCATAGGTAGCAGCAGAAATGTCAAACCACAAGATAGATATTCTGGGAATGTGTGAAACAAAATGGCTAGGAACGGAAAGAATAAAATTAAATACAGGAGAGACGATTTAATCATCATCAGGACACCAGGAACCTGGAGCACAACATTGTGAAGGGGTAGCTATCAAGGAATGCACAGAAGACACTAATAGAATGGGAAGCAGTAGGACCAAGACTAATGAGAGCAACATTTAAAACAACCAAAAACAATAAAATTACACATTATCCAGTGCTATGCACCAACCAATGATAAGGATGATTTAGTTAAAGATGATTTCTATAAACAGCTACAATGTCAGATGGATGCAAGATGAGCCAAGGATATTATAATCTTGATGGGAGACCTAAATGCTAAAGTAGGATCAGACAACAGAGGCTTCAAAGAGATTATGGGAAAACATGGACTTGGAGATATAAACGAGAATGGAAAAATATTTGTGAATTTCTGCGCCCTTAATCAAGTGGGCCTAGGAGGAACAATATTCCAACATAAAAGAATACACAAAGCTACATGGGTGTCACCAGATCATCGAACGGAAAATCAAATTGATCACATATGTATTAATAATAAGTTTAAGTCACCCTTATAGGATGTAAAGGTATATGGAGGGGTAGATGTAGCTTCAGATCATCATCTTCTGATCGCCAAACTTAAAATTAAACTAAAAAGGTATACTACAACGAATAAGGGTAGAAAGTATTTCAATGTAGGGTTTCTTAAAGAACAAGGAATTAAAGATAAATTCACAGTTATAATATCAAACAAATACCAAGTCCTCCAACAACTAGAAAATACAATAAATATAGAAGATCATTGGAAACAGGTAAAAGATATATGAAAAGAGACATGCGAAGGAAAAGAGACATGCGAAGAAACACTGGGGAAAAGAGAATGTCAGAATAAAGCATGGATAACAGCAGAGACCCTGGATAAAATTATATATAAGAAAGAACAAGAAAGCAGACATAAATCAAAGCAAAACGAGAAGTAATAAAGCCAAGACACAGGAAGCTTACACAGAGGTGAAAAAAGAAGTGAGAAGATGCATTAAAAGTAATAAGAGGAAATATATAGATGAACTAGCTAAAGGGGCAGAAGAACCAGCAAATAAAGGGAATATGAAAGAACTGTACAACAGCACAAAGAAATTAAGTGGAAAATACAAACAGATCAATGCCTTTATTAAAGATAAGAAAGGAAATCTGCTTAGTAATATAAGGGAACAAATGGAGAGATGGAAAGAACACTTTGAAGAACTTTTGAACAGACCCGGCTCAAATAATCCTCCAGATATACTACCAGCAGAAGTGTTACACGTTAACTGTGGAAAACCAAGCAAATAAGAAATAATGAAAGCCATCAAACTATTAAAAAATGGTAAAGCCACAGGACCAGATGAAATTCCTTCGGAAGCCATCAAAGCAGATATTAACACCTCTACCAAGATGTTACATAACCTATTAGATAAAATTTGGGAGAGGGAAGAAATGCCTAAAGACTGGAAAGAAGGTTATAAGATCAAACTACCAAAGAAAGGAAGTTTACAGGAGTGCACAAACTATAGGGGAATTATGCTACTATCAGTGCCAAGAAAAATATTAAGCAGAATCATTCTGGAGAGACTAAAAGAGGCTATAGAGAAACATTTGAAAAATGAACAAGCAGGTTTTAAGAAGAACAGATCATGTGCTGATCAGATAACTACTCTACGTATAATAGTTGAACAAAGTTTACAACTAAAATCCCCACTTTATATTGGATTCACAGATTATGAAAAGGCATTTGATAGTTTAGACAGAAGAATGCTTTGGAAGTTGCTGAGTCATTACGGAATCCCCATAAAGTTTATTAACCTGATAAAAACAATGTATGAAGGAACAAAATGTAGTGTGGTGCATGAAGGACAGCTTACAGAAGCATTTGAAATAAGAACAGGAGTAAGGCAGGGATGCCTTCTGTCTCCATTTCTCTTTCTACTGGCCATAGATTGGATTATGAAAATAACTCAGAACAACAGAAATGGGATCCAGTGGTCACTGACCAAACTACTTGATGATTTAGACTTTGCTGATGACATAGCTCTCCTATCACACAGCCATCAACAGATGCAGGATAAAATGAGTATATTAGATGAGAGATCACAACAGCTAGGACTAAAGATTAATAGAGATAAGACCAACATTATGAGAATTAATATAGTTGGCAATAACCAAATAAAACTAGGAGAAATACCTCTACCAGACGTACAATCTTACATATCATCATCAAGTACCGGGCCTACTGGCGTAGGTGATCATGTCTCTCCACAACTTTCGATCTCAACAGTTCTTTATCATTTCTGTTGTTGACCTTCTGCCAAGCCATTCTCTTAAGCTGTCTGGTATCTTTTCTCTTTGTTTCCCTCTATCTCCCTGTCCCTCAATTTTTCCAGTTGTTACAATATATTCCAGTTTTTCTCTTCTCATTAAATGGCCAAAAAATGATGATTATTTCTTCCTAATATTGGAAATTAGCTCCCTTTTTGCTTTGACCTCTTTCAGAATGTTTTCATTACTCTTCTTAGCTGTCCATAGTATTCTCAACATTCTTCTGTAAAAGTCCATATCTCAGTCTGAATATAACTAGGAAAATTGCAGTTGGTATTAAATCCATGATAATTTCGGTGAAAGAACTTTCCACTTCTTTCCCAAAGTTGTTTATAATAATTTTATATTTTAATGTCTTTGTGTCCTCTGTTTAATACACCAGACTTTGTAGCTTATCTGCTTTTTCAAAGTCAGAGATTTTTTTGAGTGCTCTGGTATTTATTGAAGAACCATTTCTTTATTAATCTTTTTTGTTTAATTGTATCAGAGCTTATTTTAAGAAGCATACTAAGATTTTTCAAATTAATGAGGCGTAAAACTGTTCTTTAAAATGTTTGTTAAGGTATAGCATTATTGCTTTAGATTTAATTAAACAATTTTCCCAATTTGTGAATTTGATGTTTGTGATGCATAGAAAAATACCAAGAGGAAGACCTAGAAGAAGATGGATAGATGCAGTGATAGAGAGACATGTAACAACAAAGGAAAATCACTAATTCAGACAGTTCGAGCAGCTCAAAAATGACAAATTATATAACCACGACACCTTTTCGGTATCAGTGAGAAAGAGAAAAGAAAAAAAAGATGTTTGTAAAGAATTTTGTGATCAGTTCTTATTATTGAAATAGTTTTGAAAATGGCTTCTGTTATAGTTGAATTGTTAACATTACTATGAATGTCTGTCATACAGATTACTAAGGAGATTGGTACCCAGTACAACAACACTAGTCTTCAAGGCGAGCTGCCTTCTCTGGAAGACCTACTTATCTATTATGAATCTCAAGGTCGACTGTACCGTTGTCAACATTGCCGAATTAGCTTTGAGGAGCGTGGCTTGTACTTCCTGCACAAGTCATTGCATGGTGAGCTGAGTCCTTGGCAGTGCAGCATATGTCTCAAGATTTGTGCTGACAGAAATGACTTCCATTTACATTTTGTGAATCAACAACATCGACCAGAGCAATTCATGCTGTAGATGTTGTACCTATAGATGTGGCCCTTATTTATCAACCTTGCCTTTGTGCAAGTCTAGTCTTACATCCAGATATATACTTTGAAATGTAAACTCAGGTTTCATAGTTCACAGCAAACAATAATCATTCATTTCTTTTTCTCTGCTTAAGTGTATAGAAAATTTCAAGTTTTTAATATATAAATTATAATTCATAGTAAAGAAGCCCTGACTCCCTAAAGAACCCCTGATTTTGCCTAAAAGGCAAATGAGGAAGGGGAGCAGAAAAACAGTAATCTAGATAAGCTTATTTATTATTTTCATCTAAAATTTAATCAAGAGTAAATGACTGGATAATTATTCTACAACTGCGTGATAAAAGAAACTCTTTTCATTATTTTTATTTAGAAATGAGTTTTTCTAATTTATCATTGCTTTGAAATAATACCACTCTATTAAATTATATTAATGCGCATATTATTGAGAAAATGGGACACACTAAAGAAGAAAAATGCTACAGAAAATTATATGAAATAATTTTCAGTCCTTGGGTAGAAACAAATCAGAAAAATGGAAGTAAGAGTGAATTATGTAGGCTTCAAGAAGCGACACATGGTGACAATCAAGAAATGTAATTTGTCCACCTTGCAACGCATCAGAATTGTAAATTCTTTATTCATTTTATTTCTCATATTTTTCCTCCTTGAAATTGTTCAATATGAATAATTCTACAATTATTTTAAAAAATATTTTTTTAAAGTTATAACAGTTCCAGTTCTGTTTCAAGATGGAGTCTTTGTTTTCCTTGCTGTGGATGGTTGATCAGTGGCCTAACAAGCTGCCAAAGTGAAACATCCATTGTTATTGAAATAGAATAACACAACGCACACATGCCCACTTAATGTCCTTTTAAGGGCGGATGATGAATACTCCTTCAGTCATCGGCGAACGCAAACAATGAAACAGAAATCTCAACATAGCTCAGGATTTTCAAAGTAAACTTGTTATCCATCCTTACTTATAGATGCAAGAGCTGAAAAACCACTAAAGAAATAGAAAATAAACAGGATGCTTTTAAAAACAAGAGCCTCAGAAAAATAATTGGTATATTGTGGTTTGAATTAATACTAGTGCAGAAATAAGAGAAATAATGAAGTGTCTTAAAATTACATCTGTAATCCAGAGAAGATGGTGGTCATATATTGGCCATGTGATGAGAAGAGACAACAAGAGAATTTCAAAACAAGTCCTCAAATGGGAACTAGAGGGTAAAAGAAAAAGAGGAAGATCTAGAGAAACACTAAAAAGAACACTGAGGTGAGAAACAACAACAGCAGGTATCAGCTCCCTTGTCGAGACTGAGCAAGTCACTCAGAACAGAAGTCATGTGATGAGATACAATGCAGGTCCTGTGCAAGGTCTGATACTTGATGACAAAGAGTCTAGAATTTCTGCCCTAAGTGCATATTTCAGTTCGAAAGGATAAATAGACAAAAGAGACTATTACAGTATCCCTTGTAATGTAAATATGTAGTAGATATTGCTGCTTGTGTGTTTTGTGCAAGTTTAATGGTTGGAACAGACACATTACATTACTTGCCTGAAGTGGTCATTACTGCTTTGTTACAGCATTATTATTTTTAAAAGTTTGATGAAAGACAACAAATTTATGTTGATAACTAACTTTGAAATGATTTACTACTTTGTATACATTTATTTTCCTTATTTTTTTTTAAAATGAAGAAGCAACAATTTTATCTTTAAAATGTATCTAAATGCTTTACTACATTGCAAAAAAAATGTATTTACCTTATTTTTATTTTCAATTTTTTTCAGCCTCCAATTTTTAAAATTCTGCTTACTTATTAATTTTGAGGGAGCAATAACGAATGTTTAAACAGCAGAGTTTTTTTTCTTTCTTGAGTAATTGTAATAATTAAAATGATAGTAGACTCACATTTGAAAAGATAATAGCAAAATTTATACTGTACCTGCAGAAGTTTTTTTATGATTTTTCCACCAATTGAGATACAATTTTTATACTTTGAAATTCAAAATACATCCTACTATCACTTTGAAGTTCAAGATATGCCCTACTATCACTTTGAAGTTCAAGATACATCCTACTATCACTTTGAAGTTCAAGATACATCCTATTATAACTTTGAAATTCAAGATACATCCTACTATCACTTTGAAGTTCAAGATATATCATACTATCACTTTGAAGTTCAAGATACATCCTACTATCACTTTGAAATTCAAGATACATCCTACTATCACTTTGAAGTTCAAGATACATCCTACTATCACTTTGAAGTTCAAGATACATCCTACTATCACTTTGAAATTCAAGATACATCCTACTATCACTTTAAAGTGTAAGATACATCCTATTATCGCATTAACTGTACCTGCTTTGTTTATTATATTAAAATGATAAGGGAAAGCACATAATGATGTCAGCTCAATGTAAGTTAAGCATGATATGTAGAAATCAGATATGTTGGACCAAAAGACACTGCTTTCCATGAACTAATTTACACAGTGCATAACCTAGCGTCCTTTTAACAGTGGGTGATTAAAGGCAGTCGTAGAGCACAATAATTTAAAATTAATTATAATGTGTTGACGAGTCTGTAGTAATAAAAGTGGAGGAACAATTTAAAAGTCATTCACAAAAATTATTACATTTTAAAATAATTTTACATTTCATTGAACAATTAAAATGGTTTATGGGTATTCTTATATGAACCCTTAATATCTGAGTATCCAAAACATGCAACAAAAATTGATAGTATGACTCAAAATAATTTATTGTCATACTAAAGGATCCACTTTCTATAACAAAAGAAACACTGTATTCCCATATTATAAGAGTGGGTAAACAATGTATAAAAAATAATTCACACAAAAGATAAAATAATTCACACAAAAAGATTAAATTCTAAATAATAATGCAAGTAATAATTACAATGTCTTATGAGTATTATTGTATGTGCCCATGATAAGTTGAGTATATAAAAGAGTACAAACATTGATTGTATGTGTTATTGATACAGACCCCTTGACACAGAAAGGCAAATGAGGAAGGATAGAGGAAGAATTGACACAGTGGAAGAGTTACTTTCTATTAGGAATAAAAATATAATATTCCTCCATCAAAACTGGGAGAGAGGGTGGTCGGTGCGGTAACTCGTTGTGCTCCAAATCAGGACTTCATGGGTTCAAATCACAGTCAACAGCTTTTTACTATCAGGTGAAATAAAAATTCTGACACGAACACCTCGTGACGACTGCACTGGACAAGTGGCCTTTATTCTCCAGTCCTATATGTCCCCCAGCAGACCAAGAAAAAGGATAATGCTGTTGAGATAGTTTTTAAACATAAAAATTGCAAAAATGTTGTTTTTGTAAATCCTTGTATTATGTCAAAAATGGAAGTTTTCCTAAGAGAAGTTATTTTAGTTTTTCTTATTTTTTTTAAATATTAATCATACCAAGCACAACAGATACCATTCAATGATTTTTATTATCAGCTCATATTGAAAAGAAAAAAACATTAAACAAATTTACAATAGAACCTCAGGGATCACAAATTAAGACTTCAAGAAATAAATATTTTTGTTTTAATCTGTCAAACTTGAAAGTTTTAAAATGAATACTTGATTGTGTTACTTATTTATGTTGTACCAGTTAGTCTGATTAATGCATTCTTTATTATTTCCATGTTGAATCCAACTCATTTAGCCACAACATTAGTGTTTGTAAAAATACATGGAAACATGCATTCTCAGGGACATACCAGATATACTGCCAGAGTTTATTTACATATTTCTGCTGTTTTAATTAAATAAACATTTTGTCTTGATCAAAATTGTACATTCTTTTAATGTGGATAATCAATAATATCACATTTTGATTATATCATTTTTTAAATTCTTGATTTTTTGGAACTGTGTATATTACACATAAACACTTTTCTTTGACTATAGAGTTGTCCTGTATGAATATATTGAAAAGTGTGATTTTATTGGTTCTTTTTTTATAATCTAAAAATGTACTTAATATAACATACACATGTTGTTAACTTTTATTTAAATACTTTGTATATGTTTTTTAAAGTAACTATTTTAACAGTTCATTGTATCCATTTGTGTTTACCTTTGAGTAAAATTGATGTTACACTGAAGCAAGCTGTTATATATCGTTTGTAATGGTATGTTAATTTTAGATTTCAGTGTTAAAAGTAAAATAATTTGTTACCAAAGCATTATATTATTATTTTGTGATTATTAGTTTTTTGCTAAATACATCATCTTTCAAACAGTTGTAGTTTGTTTTATATTTTTATTTCTCTCCCTTCAAAATCTCTTTTATATATTTTGGATTTTTTAATATTTTGGTTGCAACCATTGCACAATGGAATTGTTAGAATTTCATTAATTTTGGTGAAACAAGATCTAAATTGTTAGATCTTGTTTCACCAAAATTAATTTCCTTATCAGATTAAAGTATTTTGGTTATAGCAACAATAACACGATGTTTCAGTGTGTTTCCTGCCTTTGAAACAAATAATCTTAATTTCCAGACTGGTCTGTCCCTAAATAACAAAACTTTGTATAAGAAACAACACTAATGATCATTTTTATTTCACAGCTTTCTTTGAATGTAGCTTAATTCACAACGCAGACAGAATATAGAATAAATGATGAAATGTAAAGAATACATTTAAAATGAATGTGATGTTTATTTTTTAATTTATATGTATTTTTTGCTTCTGTTATTATTAAATATAAATTTGTTAAATCTTAAATCTACTGTTATAGATTGTATACATGTATAATTGGAGACTTTTTTTTTATAAATCACAATGTGGCTGTTTGTGTTTTTTTCTTTCACAGCAGGAATTCTTAATCATTGTGCATAATTTAGATTGCATTTAAGGTTTATATAACTATTATGATGTTTCTATAAAATACTGCTATAAAATATAATAATTGTATTGTGTGAAAGTTAATATACACTGTTGTGTGTTAATGGTAATTTTAAATGTAACGGGAATTTTAAAGTAAGATAAAGGCAATTTCCAGTGAAGAATGATTCTTAGTACTTGTACATTATAGTTATAATTATCATAAAAATCGTAATCTAGAGCAGTGTTTCTCAACCTGTCTTATACCATGGCCCCCTTTCAATTTTATTTTCTTCCCTGTCATTTCATACAGATTGTGTTTTATGTATGTTTGTATGTACATGTGAGAGAAAGAGTGATAGATATGCTCAAAACAGTTACATAGAAATGTATACTTGCAATATCACAGTTGTAATAACAATAGCCATCTATACTAAACTTATAGATAGCTATGTAATAATAAAAGATTCAGCAGGCAAAATCAATGATTCCACTATTGTTGTGAAATGAAATGAGTATGGAAGAAAAATTAATGTTACCACAGACACCAAAGGCATCTGTCCATCAAGGATGGTCACTTTTGAAGTCCATCAAATACTTCTTATGTGCGCTTCTCTTTATATGTACTGCTAATGAAACAATTCAATGAGTGGAAAAAGTTATATTTGAGTAGTGTATTCTACAAGCGTCTGCCTCTCTGTGCATGAGACTAGTCTTGTGCCGTGGCCACAGTCAGCTATAGATTTACTAAGGCCTATGGGCAGAAAATAAAACCAGGAAACTCTCCAACTGATATGGTATTTTCAGCTACAGACGCTATAAATGGCTGATGTCACGCTACCTACAACCACCCCTTTTTGTAAAGCTGAAAACCTCACATAAGCTGGAAGTTTTTTTCTAGAATTCTCTCTTAGCCCACAGGCCTAAGTAAATTTATAGTTGACTGTGTTGTGAACACCCCCCCCCCCCCTGATTAATCTACTTTTACCTGTGGTCCCCTTGGAAAATCCTGGGGGCCCATATGGCCCTGTTTGAGAAACACTGATCTAGAGTGAATATACATTTTTTTTAAGATACCTCTAAAACAAAACTTTAAAAAGTTTGTGAGTTTCCATAATCACATTACCTAGGCAGCAGAAATGGTCATCAATATATATATACTGTATATATTTAACTGGTAAAATTGGAAACAGTGAAAATGTCATGAAGACTACAAGTGAACCAGTTTTATTACCAAGCTGGTTATAGAGCTGATTTGAAAAGCATGCTTTCTTCAGATAATTTTTTAAAAATTCCTTGACCTAAAGTGTATGTGAGTATGTAGCATGGTTCGTTTGAAGAGATCTTGACAAACGATTTTGAAGATAAAATAATGTACTATTATACAATTATAAAAGAATTACATTTTATCTTATTTCTGCTGCAAATTTGGGTGTAAACAGAATTATATAACTGATTGACAGACACTACAATTAACCCTGTTCCACTTCAGATTTTCAATATTATCTCATTTAACAACCATTGTTTCCTGATGGAACTTGTAGGTCCAGCGAGACTATATCACTGGGAATCACCAAACGGATGGTATTGGCAATGTTACCTCCCGGAAGGGGTAGTTTACTTTGCTTTTAAATTGCCTTTCTGGCTCGTTTTTCGTCCCTATACATTAATATAAGATTGATATGATAATGAAAATGTTACGTAATTGTTTAAAATATCTAGAATTGGCTGTTTGTCCTTGAAAAGAGTAAAGCTGTTACCTGGCCACCAGCTTGAAGCATCATGTAACATCATATTCAACAGTTGTGAAAACATGCATATTTCCTATTTTGTATTTGATGTTGAAATACATCAAACTCAACAGCTCTAGTTAAACAACAGCATAGTTGCAAATTTGGCAATTGATGTTACCTCAGTTTCTTAATTTATTTTGCAAACATAAATATGTGTACATGGGCTTTGCTTGATGATATGAAAGAATGGTTTTCAAGAAAATTGGATTGACTTTAGATTTTATATATTTGTTTGTGAGATCTTGTTCTGTTGTGAGATCTTGATCTACTTGATAATTCAGAAAAAATATCAGAAGGAAGCAATATTCTCAAATTACGCAGGCAGACTGAACTGACAGTGAAGTAAGCAGTTGTAAAGTAGATCTCAAGCTTCATTTTTTAAAATACAGAATACGTCTAAGATCTAGCATTTAGAATAATGCTAGGCGTTTCTAAGTGAAAATGCAGAATGAAATTACAGGGTCTCTCAAGTTTGAAGCATTTATCTATGTCTTTAAGAGACAGAATTATTGCCCCAAAAATGTAATTATTAGAGAAATACTGTTTGAAACTGGAGTTCTTGTTAGGACTAAGGTGGCAGAGAGATAAGTAATTAACGTGCTAACCTAAGCTCTGTTTTTGAAATGCTGACCCCACTGGACCTCTCAATTGGTAAATTATAAGGACTCGCTGAGCAACTGATATGAACTAGTTATTTATTATGCATGTTAATTATGTTGCCAGTACAAGACAAACACATGAAAATGTGTGACCTTCATATTTAGTACAGAAACAAAAGTTTTTTTTTTTTTTTCACCCCTTCCTTAAATCTTCAAGCAAATTTAAATATTTATCCTCCACAGAGCATATCCTAGTAGAATGATACTGAGTTGCTGGACTGGTTTATTCTGTAATCATTTCTTAGTCATTCTCTATTTGACTGTTCTGTTTATATCTTTAAGAATTTTTGTTTACTATTCTGCTATGATGGCTCCCTGTTTCATCAAATTTATCTCTCAGAACTAGTATAATAATTTCCTGTTTCAACAGATATGTTTATATCCATCCCATGTTTATACTTCAGTGTAATATTCTCATGCGGTGTGATGCCCCCTTGTTCCAACAATCATGTTTAACCCTAGATTGCAGTACTGCAATAAAAATTTAGTGCATTATAAAATACAAATTCTTACAAATTTGACACTTTGCCGTGTTCATGCATTCCTCCCACTCCATGTACCTTCCTAATTACCACTTGTGGTGACTCTGAGTTTAATTTGTTTCCATCATTGTTGAATTTTTTAAAATATATATATATTTCATGAGATACAATCTCATATAATGCTCACTCACACACACAAAAATTAGCCAATTTTGAAGAAATTGGTTGAATAATTTTTTTTTTGTGTCGCGCGCCCCCCCCCCCCCCCCCCCCCCCCAATGACCAGGGAAATTTCCTCGGAAATTTCCTCCTCGGTTGTCCATGACCAGGGAAATTTCCTCCTCGGTTGTCCATGACCAGGGAAATTTCCTCCTCGGTTGTCCATGACCAGGGAAATTTCCTCCTCGGTTGTCCATGACCAGGGAAATTTCCTCCTCGGTTGTCCATGACCAGGGAAATTTCCTCCTCGGTTGTCCATGACCAGGGAAATTTCCTCCTCGGTTGTCCACGACCAGGGAAATTTCCTCCTCGGTTGTCCACGACCAGGGAAATTTCCTCCTCGGTTGTCCACGACCAGGGAAATTTCCTCCTCGGTTGTCCACGACCAGGGAAATTTCCTCCTCGGTTGTCCACGACCAGGGAAATTTCCTCCTCGGTTGTCCACGACCAGGGAAATTTCCTCCTCGGTTGTCCATGACCAGGGAAATTTCCTCCTCGGTTGTCCATGACCAGGGAAATTTCCTCCTCGGTTGTCCATGACCAGGGAAATTTCCTCCTCGGTTGTCCATGACCAGGGAAATTTCCTCCTCGGTTGTCCATGACCAGGGAAATTTCCTCCTCGGTTGTTGGGAGACATAAACAACCCTTTGTAACTTTATAAATGCAGTGAATAGCACTGTGAGGTAGCCTGATATACTGACCCCTGACTGAGAACAAATTCAGGTCATAAATCAACCTGATACGGAAATCAGAGTTCCCATTTCTGCTCTAGTGTAAACACACAACTGTGTTTCAAAAAGTTCAAAGAAAACACTATTTTTAGAGCTCCTAATGTTACAATTAGTGGTAGTAATTTTTACTATGATATAGTAAACAAGTGAGTCGCTGATTGACAGTGTAATCTAGGGTTAACATCCCACAAAATTAATTTCAAGATTTACTGTGTTACTACTTTATCTAATGTTCTTTTAAGTTTGTGAACAAAGTTAATAAATAATTGTTATTTAAGCAAATTTGGTTATCCTTTGTTATGTAATATAGGTTTGATCTAATTTTAATTACTAAGTACTACTTGTCAGCTAATCACATTCATTCTTTTAATTATATACACTTGTTACTTTTTTTTTTTTTTTTGGATTGGTCTTATACTTTTGTTTTCTTAGCAACAAAGTCTATTGAAGATTTGTCTACTTTTGTGGACAAACAATTTGGTCTAAAATTAAAATTTAACTGTTGTAAGTTGGAGAACAAAAATTATATTATAAGCAGCTCAAAATGACCTTCGGCACCAGAACTGAAAGCAACAACCGTCTCATAGTTGACTGCTTGTGTAAGGATAAATGAAACAAAATTTATCAAGACTTTAACTCCATCTCCCTGTAATGAAACTGGAAACAGCCTAACCTCTAAGTAATAGGATAAGAGAGTAGAGACTGAAGAGGAGAAGCAGCCAGGTACCCAAAAATGCTATATTGAAGTTGAAGAATTATGTGCCAAAAGGTTTACATATTATGCTTACTGTGAACCGCAATGCTCAGTTAGTGTCGATATAAGTTTGGGTGATGAATTTGAGTGTTGAATGAGTGCAAACAAGAGTTTCAAGTAGTAGATTGTTATTCATTTAATTTCTACCTACTAATATCAGTTTTTTGTTGTATACGTTGGAGATCATAATATAAATAATCTAAGGTATGCTGATGATACAGTTTTAATCGCTAAGAGTGAAAATGAATTACAAGAAATGTTAGACATTATAGTGAAGGAAAGCAAAAATAAAGGACTCAGCCTCAATTGCAAAAAGACAGAAGTAATGGTAGCAACAAAGAAAAAGGTATTACCGCAATGCACAATAAAGACAAGTGGAACGATATTAAAACAGGTAGATGAATTTAAATATCTGGGAACAATGTTGACTTCAGATGGTAGATGTACAACAGAGGTGAGATGCAGGATGGCTCAGGCAAAAGCAGCTTTCCAAAAAACGAGGAAGATACTGTGCAATCCATTTTTGACAATAGAAACAAGAAAAAGAGTTCTTAAATGTTATGTAGAGCTAGTATTAACATATGGATGTGAATCATGTATAACAGACAAGAAAATCACTGGAGGTTGTAGAAATGTGGTTTTACGGAAGAATATTGAGAATACCATGGACAGCTAAGAGGAGTAATGAGAACATTCTGAAAGAGGCCAAAATAAAGAGAGAGAGAGCTTATTTCTAATGTTAGGAAGAAAGAAAAATCATTTTTTGGCCATGTAATGAGAAGGGAACAGCTAGAATATATTGTGACAGCTGGAAAATTGAGGGACGAAGAAATAGACGGAAGCAAAGAGAAAAAAATACAGACATGTTAAGAGAATGGCTTGGCAGAAGATCAACAACAGAAATGATAAATAACTGTCAAGATCAAAAGATGTGGAGAGACATGATCATTTACGCCAGCTTGCATGGTACTTGATGATTATATTGTATTTTTTGTGTGTGTGTATATGTGAACAATATGTGCTGAAACTGGCAAGCAGAAAACAAACTTCATATATAATCTGTTCAGTTACAAATCAATAGTTGTCATTCATAATTAAATCTGCAGTTTTCTATGTCTGCCAATGAAATCTGTATTGAATAGAGGAACAGTATAAACTCATTGTCTCTCAAAGTGGTAAACAGGAGGTGGCCAAATGAATCCTCATTAGGTAATAGAATTGGGAACCAGAGAGTAATAAGAAAATCTCTCTCTCTCTCTCTCTGCGATCAGGACTTAATCAGAGTAGGATTCCAGACTCTCAAATGAAGTCAGCTGTCAGGTTAAGTGAATTGATCGCCCCCACAGACGGAACATCACATTTAGAGTCTGCCAGATCCACTCTGATTGAACACCCTTGAAAAACGTTGCACTGTGTTCTGCGCCAGTGGCCCAGTGCATCCGATTTCAGCCAGCATTTTATTCAGGTTTGCTTTCCTTAGCCTTTGATTGTCCTCAATCTTTCTGCAAGGCAGCAGATTGTCTTTTCTGTAGGGGGATTCTGCCCTTAGATGGTCTGCCCTCCCAGGTTTACGAGCACCATCTGCCCGAGTAATAAGAAAAGGAAGACCGAGGTGAGAAACAAGAACAGCTGGCATCAGCTGATGTCTGATGCTTATTAGCAAAGATTGTCGGGCATGGAGAGAGTTTCTCTCGTGTGTGCCATCTTCAGCTTGAAAGGACAGCAGATAGATAGATATATGTGTCAGAAAATTAGCACTCTCAATTTTTGTAGCCCTGTAAACAGTGAGATGAACTCCAAAGAAGATTTTCTGCCAGAATCTTGTTGTAATGTATGTGTTTGTAATGAAGTGTCAATATCATAATGGCTAGCTTGCTGACTGGCAGTAAAATAAATGAGTTCAATTCCAGCTGGAAAAAATTGTCTCTGACTCTCTGAGCTGAAAGTAGAATAACAGGATTCAAATGTTGTGGTCTAGTATGTTGAAATGTAATACATCCTTTCTCTATAACATTATCTGTTACAGGACTTTGTCTTTTAGTTTATAACTATGATGGTTTTATTTGAACATTTAGCAACCTAAGAGATTTTTCTTAGAATCTGTTTAGATTAGTGAGCTCCAGTTATGTTCTAGTTACTTTCCACTCAGTCGTTGCTTTTTTTTAAAATCATTTTTTGCAGTTTTTTTTAATTAATGAAAGTTTGAAACATAAAGTATATTTAAGCTAATAAACAGAAAGAAAAGGAGAATAAATTTTTATCGGGTGTAACTGGCAATTTTTTTTTCTGCAATTATTTTTGATCGAGGAGAAATAGATCCAAGAGACATTAGCTAAGTTTTGCTGATATTTTTGTGCAAACAACATTCCAGATTTGGAGAGAAGCTGTTTGAGTTAGTAAGAAGTATAGATTAATGTTGTAGAGCATGGAAGACAGTGAAGATGACATCTCATACTGTGGAATTTATTGGAGGGAAAGATACATTGTCTTCTACTGACAACACAATTTCTTGACGGACAGCACAGGATTTGCATAGGAAATTCTATTTACTTGCTCCCACCATTTTTTGGCGATTTCGTATTGTAGATAAACGGTTATTTAATTATCAGTTGAAGATAAAGCAGGGAGCGGCAAACTGTATTGTAAAACCTTAAGCAATACCAGATATAATAAACAAATTTTAATTATGTCAGTGTGTGAGAAATATAAGAATCTTGAACTCTGCTTTCTGAAAGAATTGTCAAAAATCATCAAATATTATGACGTTTAACTGAGTGCTGCAGTTTTTAAAATAAGAACCACAATTGTTATAAAAAATAACATAATTTAGTCATTAGTTTTTGTGCAATAAATATGTTTATCTCTTATGTAATAATAATATATTTCTGTTAGCTTCATTGTTTGTTTTGTAAAGCAATCACATTGCAAAATTTTTAAAATGTGAAGTCATTTGCCAATTCTGCCATATATATATATATATATTCTGACATTGTCAGTCTCAGCAATTGTCCAATCAGCCATAACTATCTGTTGCTGCAGTGTTCTTTCTATCAAATATAAAATAAGTGACAATGATCATGTCTATTACTTTCTCAGAAATGAAAATTGGAAGTGATGTGTCTACCTCTTGCATTGTTGTCTGTCCGCTGTTAATTCATTTTTTATTTTACTCTCTAATCTATGCCACTGTTGTCTCTTTGCCGGTTTGCAACTTTACTTTCTAGTCTTGCCTATCTTGTCTATCTCTTACTTTCTAGTATGATGTTTTGCTTCTTCATATCTCGAATGAATTAATGTGTCTAACCATCACATCTGTCAATACTTTTATATAAAAGTGCTTTATTTATTTGCTATTCTGTACATGAAATGTCCTGTTTATCTATCTAAGCACATTTCAAGCGTCTTGGTTCTATAATTTTACAAGCCTCTACAGTACAGAATGATGGTGAAGTAATATCTACTGGGAAATTCTCAAACAACTATAAAGCAGAAACTGAAGCCCTCAAAGATGCTGCAAAACTGGCTATCCAACAGAAAATTACCATGCACATTAAATGTGTGATACTGATCGATGTACTGTCAGTCCTAACAGCTCTAAAAACCCCAGGAACAGCGAGCTGGATTATCTGAGAACAACCCAAGACCAATTGTGCTATAACTTCCAGAGAGTGGTCATCCGGTGGATACCATTACACTGTAATATACAAGGAAACAAATGCACAGACAAACTAGCTAGGGAGAGATGGAGATTACCACAAGAGAACCATGTGGTCAGCTACGATGAAGCCTAATCCATCATCAAAGGCCAGCATCATGAAAAATGGAAACAAGAACACCCAAAGCATAAGAAGAGGGGTGGATACCTCCAACTATTAGGTATTGGTATTAGTCCTTATGAGGGATCAAAGTATCATACTTCGCCTATGCACTGGCCACAGCTGAATGAGAAACCATATGTTCACCAAACTCAAAACAGGAACTACCAGCCAATGCCACTGTACCCTGACAACAAAACATGTTATACAGAACTGCTCTCACAACACAGGTCTGAGAAGGACAATGTAGCCCACACCTACCTCTCTGGAAGAGAAACTCTATAGGCAACCAAATCACTGAAACAGACAGCTGCCTTCATAGGAAAGTCCAGAGTCCTAGTCTGAATGAGCCATGATCGCAGCAGAAGAAGAATTAATATAATCTTTCATTATTCTCATTTTAAACTTGTCTCAAAATCTTAGCATTATAGAGTCGTCTGTTGTGCAATGAAGATGATCTGTCAACTAAACTAAGCATTAAAAAAAATTGTTTCTATTTGTTGGGATGCTGTGATCTTCTTTGATTTGCTAGAGATATACTCCAAATCCTTCTTTGATTTCTGTATCACATTTGTCACCTTCTATTTTTGTGCTTGCAAGGTATAACTTGCTTTTAACTTCTAATGACTTTTTATTTATTTGCCTATTTCTACTGTTAACTTGTGTTTTATTGAGCTGATTATCATAATTTTGGGGGCTTTTTTCGGGTGAGTAATAAAATAATAATAAAAATAACAACAGCAATAATTAACATGGACAGTTACTGCTGATCCTGTAAGGACACAGCTGTTTGTTTTAATCTCAGTGGCATTTTAGTTATCATCTTGGAGATTTTGTATCATTTATAGATGAATAAGTCCTTAGTCAGGCTGGAAAGAACAATAATGGAAGGCACGGTTCCTAAATGATGAGACAGAGGCAGACCAAAAAAAAGATGGTGGTTTCAAGACATCAAAGAGATCTTATACATGACAACAGAAGAAGTGAAAAATCTGGCTAGAGGCAGAGATTCCTTCAATCGGGCTGTAGTGAATGCAACATTCTACAAAGGACATATGATGATAATGATGTCCTGGAATTAAATAATTTCATTAGACAAGCTTATTCAACTCATGTGTTGTAGATGTCTTCATTTCATGTGTGCTGTGAGAATTTGTGACAATTTTTCCATTCATTTACTTCTTATTTCATTAGCTGGAAGAATAACAAATATGAACATAAACTGGATAAATACATCTTGATCTACATCCCAATCCTAGATCCACACCCAAAAAAAATGAATGGGAGAGGGGCAGCTCTGATAGGACCCTTGCATGTAAACAAAATCTGTTGTCTCTCAAGACTATAAAAGAACCCTACCACCAAACTATAAATTTTGTTTACAATAATATGATTAAAATCCTAGCTATTGAACTTTAAATAATCTTTATACTGATTGTTGATTTAGAGAGGAAAATATCTCAAAACAATTGGTGTGTCGCAGCAAATGTAGCAGCTTCTTCACAGTGCAGTGAGTTAGGAAAGATTTTCAAATGCCACAACAACTTATTATAAGTTCCTCTTATTTTTGAGATTATAATACAACAAGATTCTTAATTCTAAATTTACAAACCAAATTGTTACTTTATGCTTCAGACGTGAATATTTGCCTTCATAAATATTTTTAGAAATATTACCATAGAAAACACAAATCAATAAATAAATTGTTTCTACTCAAACCATGTAGATGAATCCAATACTGCTAAACACTATATATATATCTTTAATGTTGTGGATTTTGTAGTTTTCTTTAAAGCACTTAACACTGTACTATATAAAGATTTATGCATAGGCAAAAATTGTGTCAACATTTATAATCTCAGTGTTCATTTCTAATTGTGACATTAAATTATTTATATAAGTATGTTTTTCCCTCTTCTTCTTCGTCAAATACTATGCTGTTAATATGACATAAAAATTTGTTGCAAAGTCTTAGCAATAGTGTACAAAGTATGCATTTCAGTTGTCTTGAGTGGAGCCTATTATGAATTGAATTTTTGAAGCAAGAATGACTGTAATGTGAGTATGAAAACAGAGAAATGTCATTTTATTTCCAGTTTAACAATAATTAATGTTGCTGTGCTTTATTTTGCATTGCCTACCTCATTAAACACAGTGCAGACTTATTTCTGACCATCTATGAACTATTCCAGCTTTTACAAGAAAAATGTTTCTTAATTCATGACAATATGTCAAATTCTTTATTTTTATATATTAATTTTCAAATTTATATAATTTGCTAGGTGTTGTGTATTGTTTTATGGTTTGCTTCATTGCATGCCAATGTACAAGTATTTTTATTTTCTCTTTAAATTTATGAATAATTGCCTCGTGCCACAAAATACTTCCTGTGCCTGCCAGTCAACCACAAAATTAATCAGAAATCTGCTGTCAAAATACTTTTATAATATGTTTTATAAATTATTCATCGTCCATTATGGCCAGTTCACCCCATTATATATTTTAATTGACATTTATTTTATTATGGAAGAAAAATATTTGTTTAAGATTTGAGAAACCAAAACAAAAAACAAGAGATTGTACCACTCTTTGAGAGATCAAGTATTGAATTTATTGAAAGCCAGATGAAAGGCAGCTAATAGAATAGTCTGGTGCTTTCTCTCTCTCGTTTTCTCTCCTGATTAAGAACAGAAAAAAGGAAGTAAATTTATTTTATTCTAAGGTAGTTGTTATTTCAATGACAATCCTATTTTAGATTATGGTTTTAAAAATGGGATATATTTATGTCATGTTCTTTTATGTGATATTCTTTTGAAAGTTTTATGCTGTACTGTTTTTTTCCCCCTCTAAATGCATGTATATTGTAAAGAAATCCATATATCTATATTATTCATCCTTTGTATCGGGATCATGTAACGTTTTAAACAAACTTCCTGGACACCAAAGATAGTTGGTTGTATGAAAATGCTTTTATGTATATTTTTGTCTGGCATTTGCCAATTGTGGTATACATTCAGTTTTCTAAATGAGTATTACATTAAGTTATGCTAGGATCACCATCACTGCACTCTGGGCATATTCATAGGTGCTCTGATCTTCTGCTCAAAATCTTCATCAGCACACAATGACTAACTGCCAGTTCATTGTTGGCTGACCATTTCCTTCATTCTTCTAGAATATTATTCTATTCTGACAATGCCAATCTTCACCCCTCACAGTCTACATTGCAGTATAGTTTCACTTGTATCAAAATCCTTTGTTCTACCCATCTTTCTGACGTTAATGATGTCTGCCCTGTTCAATGACAGTTCATCTGCTAAAATCACCATACCAATCCATCTTTTCTTTTGTTGTCTTCAGCACCAATATGACCCAGAATGAACTAAGAAGGGATGACTGCAGATTTTTAATCTTGGTAATGACTCCAGCACCACAAAGTTCCAACTTAAACAAGCACAAAAGATCAAAGTGAATGGGACACTGCAATAAAAAAAAATCCATACTCTTTTATAAAAATAAACTCTATAGGGCTTTGCTACAGGAGGTAGTTTCATCACCAGAAATTTGGCCTTTGCTAATAATGGTATACATTCAGTTTTCCTAATGAAAACAGTAAACAAATCCCTTGGCTTGTAATAGAAGACTATATAACTTTGCAACAGAAGTAGTTTAATCACCAGAATTATAGCATTCACTATTTATGGTATACATTCAGTTTTCAAGGTGAATAAGACTCTACATTGAACACATTATTGTCATTTATTAGAAAACAACAAAAAAGATTAGCAGCTGGAGGCAGTTTTCCCACCAGAAGAGTTCCCCACAATGCAAGTGTTTTTTGACTCATCAGCCTTTTGACACTCTGGGAGAGTTGAGCTTACCAGGGTCTTAATTCCCTTGTGTCAAACTCCTGTTGCATTTTGAGCTTGAAAACTCACAAAACATTGGTGGCAGACTTGTACGTTTGGCATGAGAACTTGTTTGTGTTAGTCACCAACACAGCACACCAAGGAGGATCCTTACCAACATGCACAAACTCTGTATTATGGTCTGGTATCCACAGTGTGGACGGGGTTTTTACCATCAATTCTGCCAGAGCAGCTGCCAAATTTATGGCCTACTCTTTTAAATGTTATTTGCCAGGTGGTCTTTAACATGTGCGAGTTCACATGTGACCTTCTTTATTACCGTTATCCTAGAGGGCAAGGCATCAGATTTTACTACCAAGAGATTGAATTTCTGATT
The DNA here is from genome assembly GCA_032433765.1 of Megaustenia siamemsis. Taxonomy (NCBI): domain Eukaryota; kingdom Metazoa; phylum Mollusca; class Gastropoda; order Stylommatophora; family Ariophantidae; genus Megaustenia; species Megaustenia siamemsis. Next base: position 29,908,692 of record JAVIAB010000088.1, on the reverse strand, counting down.
TCCACATTTTCTTAGTATAGCTTTAATGAAAGTCATTGCTGTCTTTGCTATTCTTATTTTAAATTATTTCTTTGTGTCTTCTTTATCTCTGCAATTTCCAAGATAAACATGGTGATATCAATTTTCCACTGATTTACCTTCCAGGCATATGCTTTTCTTCCTGTCAAACTTCATTTTTCATTACTCTTGTCTTTTTTGATTAATCTCAAGACTATTTTTTTCAGCTGTCTACATAAAAAAGCAAGGTCCTCTTATTGAGACCTGTGTATCCACTCAGTACCTCTACTATGTTTCTGTATAGCATTTCTGCATTATGAAGTCATTTGCAAATTAAAGCAACAAGGAAAATAAAATACATCTATGTTTCACCCTGGTTTTAGTCTGGAACCATTCGCTCAGTCCTGTCTCTGTACAAAAGTAGCAGTCATTTAAATCTGATGCTTGAAGTTTATAACACTAGAATCTGGTTGTATTGAGATTCTCAGGACCATTGAAATATTGTCATTATAACCGTGTTTCGTTATATTTATTTTATATTTAATAATAGGGGAATGAACTGTGTAAATTTCAGAAACATATTAAACGGTTATGTCAATTGCAACAAATTTGATATTGCTGCTTGTAAACGCCAACATAATGATATAATTGGAGTGAGAAACTGCAGTTCTCTATTCTAGGCCAATTTTGCTATTGTTAGTCCTTTTGACAAGCCAATATCTTTATACCTTTCAGAAGGATAGAGTAGAAATCCACAATACAAGCCAGGACAATAAACACATTGAAAACTGAACTGTACTTTACCTGATTTTTACATTTTTTTACCACATTTAGAGCAGTGTAACTCCTGACTTGCCAGATAAGAATTTTGCTTCAATTTTAAAATGGAATGCCAATACAAAATTTAAACTTTATTTTAAAAAAGACATTTGGGGGGGAAAAAAATGTAATTTTTAGAAATGCATTTCTTATATTTTACATGAAACCAAAAAGTATGTTTTTGTTTAAATAGAAGATATAATTACTTATTGCACTTCTTCATATACACTTCGGCAGTTGCCTTGTGTGTTTCATGATTTGGCACATCTGATTTCAGTGGGTGATTTGTTTTTCAAGGTGAGGATTCCATTCCTATCTCAGCTCTCTATAATCATCTTTCAAGGGAATGAACTCGGGCAATTCTTATTGAGGATAGACAAGAGAATTCAGTACAATGATAATTTTGTCAAGTTTAAATTAAAGCAGTTACATCAAATCATGGCTGTTTTATTTCAAACCTTGATAATTAAAAAAAAAAATTAAAATATGTCTTAAGCATATCAGGTTCTTGAAGTTTGAAGGTAGACTTATATTAAACATATTATCTCTATGTCATGTTGTAACTAATGAAAATAAATGAAAATAAATCACAAAAAACATGTAAAGTAAAGGTTCTCTCTGTGCATTGTTAGGTGTATGGGGAATACAGATTTGGTGACCATACCTTCCATGACCAACAGCACATTTCTGGTTGATGTGGTTGGCATCACGCAAGACCACCTTCACTTCCCAGAAAAATCTCTGGTACGCATTGTTAGTGGCTGGGTGAACCCCGGAATATAGTTTGGTCCAAAAATCAATCCACCACATTTGGAAATTAAATCCATATTCTTCTGATTGGGAAGCAGGGTCACTAACCACTGAGCCCACAGAGGCTCCCAAAACAACATCTATAGTGGGGCGATTATGTGATTAAAATACCACTTCCCTCTCACTGGAAAAAAACAAAAATATTCTAATCCCATTATAAAGTTCTATGAAAGATCTAGTCTGTAAACCAAACAAGCTAAAATATATAAATATGAAACTGTATTAATAAGTGAATTATTTCAAGTCTATCATTTATTGAGTATATTTATTCAATTTCTGGTAAATGTCTTAAATATTAATTGCAAATAGTTGTCGCTCCCACATACCATCCACAAAAAGAAAAGAAAATATAAAAACAAAGAATTGGAAGCTTCACAATGTTCTTCTCTCCCATGATTGCTCTAGTACTTAAATTTGCCAACATAAATAATGCCCTATTATCATGGTTAATTACTTCATAATATATTTTTGTTTTCATGTTGTCATTTAGATATTGTGAATCATAATAAATAAACATATATTTACTAGAGTTCAAGATTGCCTTTTTGTTCTTGTTTTGATTTTGTTCTACATTTAATGAAATGTTAAATATAGCAGAAAGTGATGCTTCTCGATTTCATGTGTCATACTGGTTGGCGTAGGCAATCATGTACTTCCAAAATTCTCTGTCCACAGTGCTTTTTATCAATTCTTTTTGACTGTTTACTGTGCTATCTAATATCTTCTCTGATTATCGTCCATGATCTCTCCCAGCATTTTGCCAGTTTTAACCAAGTACTCCAACTTTCCTCTTCTCTTGATATTCCCAAAAATTGTTGCTTCTTTCCGACGTTTCTTATGAGTTCTCTTTTTTTATTGGCCTCTTGGAGAAAAACCTTGTTGGTGCATGAAACTCTCAACATTCTTCTGAGAAATCCCATCTCCGAGGCCTCTAATCGTCTTTTCATTAGTTAGTCTACTGTCCATGATTCACTTCTTGATATAATTATTTACCCAAGATTGGTGTCATGTGTCAAGTTTTTCTGGAGATAATGCCATCAATGTATGATGACCATTTGTAGTACACTTCTATATGTGCAGTATTTTCAATTTATAGTTATGTCTACCAACATTTCTCAACCTTAAGGCTTCTTTGAGTTCACTGACGATTTAATTCGTTTGATTATCGGCCATTAAAAGGGCATTAAATATGGCATCTGTTGCCGTTTGTCGTTGTTTACGCAAAATTTCAGTCAAAAATATTCAAATTTAACTCAACATTTTTGGGACATACCATATATATGATATATAATGCTCCTGACTCACACCCCAAATCTGAGACAGCTAGACAGTCTAATCCCTGAATAATCTGAGACTGGAAAGCAAAGCTATAAGAAGTGACATCACTGACCGAACCTGAGCCACCATGCCCCACGTTTGCAGTACCGCAAGTTAGAAGATTGAAGTTCCCAGCCCCACATATCATTATCACAATGATGATGATGATCAGTCGATGATCTGCCTCAGTGTGCAGAGTTCATCATCATTGAGTGCCGTCTCCGTAACGAAGGTTGGCTACCATGGAGCGCCATTCTGCTCTGTCTCTTGCTTTGATGGTGCAGGCTGACATAGGCTGATTTGTCCATATTTTGATGTTGCTCGTCAATGTTGGTCTTGGTCTGCCTCTTTTACCTTGTATTTTCCCCTCCATGATTACTTTTAGTAGGCTGTGTCTTTTAACAAGGCCCAAAAATCACATTTGTTTTGTTTGAATTGTGTTTAGTAGTTCTCTTTTCATTTGTAGTTGTTTTAAGACTTCATTGTTTGTTTTCTTTTCATCCAATTCTCCCTATTCTTCTATATATCCATATTTCAAAGGCTTCAATTCTCTGTTCTGTTTTCTTGTCTAATGTCCATGTTTCTGCACCATATAGGAATATTGAGAAGATGTAACATTTTGCTATTCTTAGTTTTAGCCCTGGTGTTATTTCTTTTGATGTTAGTATGTTCTTCGTGGCATTAAAATTACTTTTTGCCATTCCTATTCTTTTGTTTATTTCAGTTGTACATTTTCCATCACTGGTTATAGTATATCCAAGGTAGTTGTAGTTCTGAACTGTCTCCAGGTCTATTCCTTTGATTTTTATATCCATTTGTGGGTTTTGAGTATTTCCTTTGTTTATGATCATAGTTTTAGTCTTTTGATATTCATATCTAGTCCATATTTTTTTGCTTATCATGTTTATTTCGTTAAGTAATTGTTGTAGATCTTTAGGATTTTCTTCTAGTAGTACAGCATATCTTAGGTTATTGATTATCTTTCCATTAATTTGTAGGCCTGGCATCTCTATGATGTTTGTAAGATTTCCTCAGTATATAGATTGAACAAGCTTTGTGATAGGATGCATCCCTGTCTTACTCCTCTTTTTATATCAATGGGTGTAGAGAACTCTTTGTTATATTTTATTATTGCTGTTAGCTCCAAGTATAGATTACATATTAGTCGTATGTCCATGTCATCTAGATGTATCTCTTTTAGGCATTCTATAAGTTGTTTGTGGTGTACTCTATCAAAAGCTTTGGTGTAGTCTAAGAAGCAGGCATATATTGGTTTGTTTTCTTCTGTGTACTTTTCAATTAATGTTCTCATGCTGAATATGGCTTCTTTTGTCCCGCTATTTTTCCTAAATCTAAATTGCTGCTCATCTAATTCAGTATTGATTTTATTCTGAATCATTCCTTGTATAACTTTTATCAAGATTTTTGTAACATGGCTCATTAGGCTTATTGTTCTAAAGTCACTGCATTCAACTGCACCATTCTTTTTAGGTAAATTCAATGAAAGTTGATGTTTTTAGTTCATTTGGTATGTATCCTGTGTGGTATATGTCGTTGCATATGTCTGTAATTACTTCAATGCCAAAATCTTCTAGTGCCTTATTCACCTATATCTGTATGCTGTCAGGTCCTGCTGCTTTTCCCTTTTTCATTGTTTTTATAGCTTTTTCCGCCTCAGATTTTAAGATTTTATAGCCTGATGTACATTTTATAACTGGTTTCTTGTCCCTTTGATCATGAAATAGTTCTGTTATATATTCCTGCCATCTATCTATAATATCTTTATTGTCTGTTAGCATTTTTCCTTTTTTGTCTGCATGCATCTACCTTCTGTGGCTTTTTTATTTTTATTAGTCATTCTCTTTATTTCTGTGTGCATTCCTCTTAAGTCTTGTTTGCTTTCCATAGTTTCTATTTCTATACATTTTTGACTGAGCCAGTCTTCTTTTGCCTTTTTGCACATTTTGCGTATTTCATTATCTATTTTATTGTATTGGGCAGTGTTCTTCGCTTGTCTCCTTTCTTCCATTTTTTTCTAAGATTGTGTTATCCATTTTTGTTTTTTGTTCTTTTCTCTTTTGGGTATGGTGTCGCAGATTTCTTGTATGCTTTTCTTTACGCATTGCCATTTGGTTGCTACTTTTTCATCAGGATTTTCTCTTCTGTATTGCTCAATTCCTTCTTCTAACGGCTTCTAGTATGTGTTCTTTACTTGTAATGTATAGGTATCTTTAGTATCTTTTTGATTCAAAGCTGTTATATCTAGTGGATTTGTTGATGAATTAGACTTTTGCTTGTTACTCTTTAGTTTGATTTTCAGTTTAATCATTACAGGATTGTGATCTAAATTAATATCTGCTCCTGGATAGGTTTTGACTTTCTTTACGCTGTCACGGAACCTTTCTTTTATCATTATGTAATCTATTTGATTCCTCTTCTTATCTCCAGGGCTTTTCCATGTGTATAGTTTCCTTTTCTCTTGCTCAAAGTAGGTGGTACATATTATCAGCCTGTTTTCTTCACAGAATTGTATTAATCTTTCTCCTCTGTCATTTCTTTTTCCTAAACCATGATTTCCTATAATGGTCTTATATCTACCTTTTCCTACTTTAGTGTTCATGTCACCCATTACAATCAAGATGTCTGAAGATTTCACTTGCTTCATAACTTTATTTAGGTCTTCATAGTATGCCTCTATTTGTTCATCTGTGTAGTCTTGAGTAGGTGCATATGTCTGTATTATTGCTACGTTGAATGGTTTTATTTTCAACTTGACTAGTATAATCCTATCACTGTATGTCCAGTGGGTACTTATATATTTTTGTAGCTCTCTTTTTATCAGTATTCCTACCCCCCTTTGATGTTTTCTTGTGCTTCCTGAGTATATAAATGTATATTTTTCGTCCTCTATGTACCCACATTCTTTCCATCTTGTCTCTGATGTGCCTAAGATAGCTATATTTATTCGTTTTGCTTCTTGAATCAGATTTTCCAATTTCCCTTCTTGATATAGAGTCCTAATATTCCAAGTACTTATTTTAAGATCTTTTCTCCGACATAAGTTCGAATTCCTCTCCATGGCTTCCTCTGGACTAGTACGTGATGAGGCTCCAATCTCTTTCACGGTGGTCAGCCACATTCGTTTTTCGTGTCTTGAGCATGCCTCTTGTGTACCACACACTTTGCTGTTTTCGCTTTCTGGGCCATTGGTTATTTCTGACTCTTCCGCCCCATCCACCGTTGTAGACTTTGTACAATTCGGAAAGGACATTTCCGTCTGCCTGGCGCGACAGTGAAATACAATGAGTACAAATAATAATACATAAATATTATTATATGGGGAACTTCCGAGCCGCCTCGGAAGTTCCCCATATAATAATATTTATGTATTATTACTTGTACCCAGTATATAACCACTGGAAACTACTATTTGTGCTGTTTCGTCCAATAAATGTTTGTCTACAACACAAGTATTCAGCCCTACTGGGAGATACTTGCATTAATAGGAAGGTACAAATATACAATTTATTTCCGGTCTGTGATGTTACCCTATGCTATAGTCATTGAGTACGTGTTCGTGTAAGACACTGCTACAATAGCCAATTTTTTAGTTGGCTGCGTGGCAGTGTGCCAAGCGTTCGGCTTCTCGTGGCAAGGCGCGGTGCCACTGAGTACGGGTTCGATCCCGCTTCGGACCATATATTGTTCTTTGTTTTTTTCTATTGTTGTTTGTCTGTCAATTTTTCCGAGTTTTAACACATACTCCTTTGTTCTATTATTCCCTGAAATACAATGACCTATCCCCGATAGGTCAATCTCGAATGAAAAGAAGGTGCAGAGTTACGCCATGATAAGAGGAATCGTTTCAGGGGATAGTTCTTCTTAGAAGTATAAAAGACAATCACGCAGAGTACAAACCATTTTACACAGCTGCCACCACGAGAATGACATCAATTTTGCAGATTAAAGCTGAGACAGCGGGACTGGGTTTGGGCAGAAGATTCGTTCAGACTCATTGCAAAGAATAAATGTATTTATGATATGCCAGTTTGCTGCATGATGGTGATGATTGTTTCTTCGATATAACCATTACTTCTATTTTCTTACTATTCAGACTGAGACCTTTCTTGTTACTTTCTTTTACTATTATGTCCATCATTTCTTGTAGTTCATTCTCTGTCTCTGCTATTAAGACTGTGTCATCCGCATATCATAAATTATTTATGTTGTGACCGTGGACTTCAATTCCCTTTTTGTCTACTATTGATCTCATAATAAATTCGCTGTAAAGTGAAAACAAATTCGGTGACAGAACACCGCCTTGTCTGACTCCTTGTTTTATGTATTGGAATTGTCCTGTTTGGTTGTTAATTCGTATAGCTGCTGTTTGTTGCCAGTACATGTTTTTTTATGATTCGCAGATCCTTGCCATCAATGTTTAATTTCTCCAGCATATTGATTAGTTCCAGAGGCTTTACCTTGTCAAATGCTTTCGTGTAGTCTATAAAGCACATATATAGATCTTTCTTTACCTCTATAGATCTTTCTATCAATGTTCTTAAGATGTATATTGCATTATTGGTGCCCTTTCCTTCCACAAATCCACATTGTTCCTCACTTATTTCTGGTTTTATTTTGTTCCTTACACGTCTCATGATTACCCTTAGTAATATTTTAGTCATATGGCTCATGAGACTAATAATACGATGGTCTTCACAATCAGTAGCGCCTGACTTCTTCGGTATGGCTACAAAGATAGATTTTAGTAGATCTTCGGGTATGAGTCCAGTGTTATATATGTCATTGAGTAATTTTCTTATGACTTGTACTCCCAGCTCTCCTAATGCATTTATCTCTTCGATTGTTATATTGTCAGGACCTGGAGCTTTGCCTCTTTTCATGTGTTGAATTGCGTCCTCCACTTCACTCTGCATTATTGGTGGTCATGTGTCTTCATTTGAATTGTTTAATTCTGGTCTTTCATCATCATAGAGTTGACTGATATATTCTGTCCATCTTTCCATTGTCTTCTCCGGTCCCATTATTATATTTCCTTCCTTTGATTTCACACATCCTGAAACTTTTACCTCCTTTCTTCCTGTTAATTCATTTAACTGATTGTGCATAAATTTTGAGTCTTTCTGTTGTTGTTTTTCCATTTCTTCACATTTCTGTTTTAACCATCCCTCCTTTGCTTCACTGCACTTGTTTTGGATCTCTTTGTGCAATATTTTGTATGTCCGTTCTTTTTTCTTATGTTTTCTTCTTTCGTCCATTAGTTGTAATATTTCTTCTGTCATCCATTTCTTTTTGTTGATTCTTTTAGTCACTGGTATTACTTCTTTTGATGTTTGTTGAATCGATTGTTTAAGCATTTCCCACTGCTCCTGGATGTCCTGTATTTTCTCAATAGCATTATATCTATTTTGTACTATTGTACTGTACTTATCACTCATCTGTTTATCTACTCTTAGCATATCTAGTTCTAATTTTATATTTCTTGGTGATTTCTGTGCCTTCCGCAGTTTTATTCTTATCTTTCCAACTACTGGTACATGGTCACTATTGCAATCTGCTCCAGGCCTTGTTTTAACCAATGTTAGCCCATTCCTGAATTTTCTCTGTACCAGTATAAAATCAATTTGATTGTGTACTTTTTTGTCTGGGCTTTGCCATGTCCATAGTCGCCTAGGGTGTTTGAACCAGGTGTTACCTATAATCATTTCATGTGTCTTTGCCCAATCTATCAATCTATCCCCTCTGTCATTCGTCTCTCCAAGGCCATGCCCCCCAGTCACATTTTGCACTTTAGCTGTTCCTTCCCTTTGCATTGAAATCCCCTAATATAATAGTTATTTCTTGGGATTTACACTGTTCCATGGTCGCCTCTAACTCCTCGTAAAAAGTGTCAATGTCTTTTTCTTATAGGGAACAGGCAAATAATTGCAATGCTGCGGTAAAGCTGGTAGCAAGGAGCCAGTGGTGGGGTGTGCTAAACAAATTTCTTTTCGGGGGTAGAGTGGAGAAAGAGGCGTACTTTGGAGTGTTTAGCACACCCCACCACTGGCTCCTCTTCTTCTTATAGCTGTGTTCTGACTGTTCTTGTATATTACACTACACCGCACATTCAGGAATGAACAAACTTGCTGTGTTACAAATCAGTCCTCATTTATTATATTACATATATATATATATATATATATATATATATATATATATATATATATATATATATATATATATATATAGATACTATCAGGCTGTCCTTCCTAGCGTTTCTGTAGATCTATCAACAGTCTTGGCCGCTGAAGTATTTCGACTACCGTCGGTGTTGTACCTCAGCTATTCGTATAGTGGATATTCTAGCTTTCTCTCTATCTAGCTCTCTTTCGTCTGTGTCTTCTGTTTGTAACGTTCACCAATGGCTATCTCGATGTCTATCTCTAGTTCTCCGTCTCTCGTTCTAGTTCTCGTCCTCTAGTTCTGGTGCGTGACTTCTAATTCTGATCTGTAATTCAAATTCTGCTCTCCTGTAGTTCTGTTTCTCTATTTCTAGTCTCTTTTTTCTCTACTCTAGTTGAAGTTCTTCAGTGACTATCTCAATTCCTATCGGTCACTAGTGCGTGGCTATCTCTGTGTGTTCCTAAGTTCTCTCCTAAGTGTGGAAGTCCCCTAATTTTTATACTCCTGTCTTTTTACCGGCAGTTTACATTTTCTCCTGCCAACTATGGCATTGACACTGTTCCACTCCTCTCTGCACTCAAGTGACTCTCTCTAATCATCTGACACCGCGTGGTTAGGCTAGCCCTTTATTTGTTTATGAGTTATAAGTTCTCTACCAACAGCTAAGGTCATTCCCCAGCCATCTGGCAATTTTAGTTTATGAGTTCTACATTCCTTACCGAAGGCTACGATAAGTTTTCCACCAGTTGTCCGTCAGTGCGGTTTGTCATCTCTATGCTAATTTTGTCTAATCCTGTTTTGTCCTCACTTAATTATGATTTAAATATGTATGTTTCATCATTCACGGTAATATACCTTCCCCTATTCTCTAGTGAGAAAATATGCCAAGATTTTCTCACTCAAAAAATAAAAAAATATAACCGTGTAGTCTTCCATCCCTACCAGTCAATGTCATCTGACAATATAGTCACTCTATATAAAGGACAGCTGTGCATCAACTACAGCAACAAACATACAGAGTATGTCAAAGTACATACAATTTACACAATATATCAAAGACATTATCCTATAAGGCAAATAAAATAAATCATGCATGACACTCATCAAATAACTCACATATAAAATAAATCAAAGTCCCATTTCAAAAATAATTTCAAAGTCAAAACTCAATACATGACAACAATAAAATAAATGTCGAGTCCGTTTCCAAAAATAGGCTCACAAATCATTCAGTCCATACTCAGCAACTTGTCTGTTCTGGAGGACCTGAATTCTGACCTAAACACTTTTCACTCAGCTCATCACATAGCTCTTTAGTGTCTGTAACTTAAAAATGTTGAGTCTGTAACCAACATCATTATATATGGTACTATTACAACATGAACTTTGAAAGTATTAATAAAAAATATTCAACGATATATTCAACAACATCTCTGATATAATTGCAATATGCATTTTTGACAGATGTCTAGAACATGTCTGAAATAGAGGTAAACAAATTTACATAGGTCTTCGTGCATGTCAGAGTATAATATCCTCTCAATTCACATAAGAACATATAACAATAATTGGACAACTCACACATCTCCGGAGATAACAATCACAAACAAACAATTAGCTTGAGCAAATAACTGACATCTGATTTACACCATCTCAATTCCACTTCAAAATACTTCTCTGAGCAATCTTCTCTAGTCTCAGGAGCCTATTTCAGTTTCTCATAATGCTGTGTCTTAATATATTCTATCTAATCTCATAACATTAAGTCTGTGTACTGTCCACGTAACATGGTACATTATTTATAGTCATTCGACTACCGACACATTAGCCTCAATAAATTCTCTCATGAATTCTCTTGTTTCTATTCATACATTACTCATACATCTGTGCACAAGGTTCTCTGACATTTCTTGCACAACTATAGCCATTAGACTACAGATGCATGATTTTCTTCTCATGAACTCTTTATCTCATATAATTTTGTATATGTACTCTCATATAACTTCTTATGATTACTCTCATATAACTTCTTATATGTACTCTCATATAACTTCGTATACGTACTCTCATATAACTTCTTATGATTACTCTCATATAACTTCTTATATGTACTCTCATATAACTTCGTATACGTACTCTCATATAGCTTCATATACGTACTCTCATATAACTTCTTATATGTACTCTCATATAACTTCGTATACGTACTCTCATATAACTTCTTATGATTACTCTCATATAACTTCTTATATGTACTCTCATATAACTTCGTATACGTACTCTCATATAGCTTCTTATACATACTCTCATACAACATCTTCAGGGGATTCTCACGTAACTTTCTACGAGTTACCACTCTCGTTACATAATTACTCTATTCCCAACCTAACTTCCTTTAGGTCAACTCAAAACACATGTTATCACCCTTGGTTCTCTTTTCTTCACATACATTTCTCCATGTACAACCTAATATCTTCTAGGTCATCTCAAGACACAGGTTATCTATCGCCTTTGTCTCTCTCTTCTTCTTCTTTCTCACTTACTACATACAATTGATCTCTCGTAAACTTGGATTACCATCCTATTTAAGGTTTACTATTTATGATCAACTACTCAAGTCTGTATTTCCTCTGAGGCTATCATTCTTTTCCCTCAGATCTTTTGTCTACTCTTATTCTATGCCTCTCCTCTTACAACTTGAAGCTTCTTCTGATGAAAATTCATTCAGTCTTTTCTTTATTTGATCCTCTTCTTCTATCAATGATTCCTCCACTGTCTCGTAACTATCTGATGCAACAGAGTCTATTGCTTTCATTTCATTATAACTTAAATTATCCTTATCTTCTTGTGCTAATCTGTTTTCCCTATCCTCTAAGCGTTGCCTTCTTTCTAGTTATATCCTTAACTGTTTGCTGTGGTAAAATGTATTTGTTTCTGGTTACCACTTAATTGTTACTTTTCTTCTTTTTGTACAGCCATTACTGGCTGGCTGTTAGAAGTATCCCTTTTCTGCATACTTCCTTCTCTCTGTCTGCTAAATGTACATGTTTCTTCCTTGTAGTCTACGAATTACCTAAACCTCCTTTTATTTAAATCATCTATCTATTATCGTATAATAGTCAGACATAAATTACCACTTATGTCCGCCTTTCTTTTCCTTCTTCTTTTTCTCCGTCCATTTGGTAGACATTCTCACCTCCTCTTCATCTCCCTCAGTTAAGTATCCCTTTTCTGATAGATATATCATTGTGTTTCTGATATCTTCTTCACGCTGTCTTCGCTTTTCTTCCCTAATTCTCTGGAATCTCTCCGATTCCATCTATCCTCTTCTATACCGCTAGATTTTTCATCACCCAGGGTGTTGGGGCTATTCTTCCTCGGTCTATTCGCACCTACACTTTCATTATGTTTTTTATGTACCCCAGTATCATCCCATTTCTGCAACATGCGATTCTCTTTTTCTAACTTAGCTATCTGTTGCTTCATTGCTTCAGCAATTTGTTTTCTTCCACTAAGTCACCATTTCTCTCTACAAAATGCTTGGTCTCCTGTAACATAGTGATGCCTGTTTTAATTGCTGCAACCAATTCGGTCTCTGTTTTCTTCCGTTTTTCTATTTCTTCTTCTAATCTTTTTATTTAATTCTTCTCATGTGTTTCTATGTCATTTATTGATTTGCCTATTTCTATTAATTTATTCACTTCAACAACAACATTTGGAGAATCTGTTTCTTTTTCTAGATCTTGCTTCAAGGCAAAGAACTTCATCTCTTTACCTTGTTCTGTTTGTGTAAATTTATCTTTACGTTCTATTTTTTCTCCAACTTCTAACGTCTGTGTTTGTGCACAACTTACTTGTGTCACTATTACTTATCTGTCAGCACCTTCTGTTTGTGTAATTTTATTTTTAATTTCTACCTTTCTTTTGAAATGCTTTATTAAATCTTTCTTCTTCATTTCCTCTTCTGCTGTGCTATATTCCTCTACGCCACTAGTTTCTTCTGATCTACTCTCCTCCCACTCACGTTCTTTCCTTATGCGTTTGTTAAAATTTATAGCATACAACCTATTATCAGTGTTTAAAATTGTATTTGCCCTTCTCTCACATGTCTTTCTTCTAACTGGACTGTAAACTTCAACTTGTAATTTGATATTATTTATTATATGATCATCCTTGTTTAAAATGTTGTTTACAATCGCACTATCTTTGTATAGTATTATGGCTTTCTTAGTCTCCTCTGGCCTATCTATTAATTTAAAAAAAACATCTCACCAAATTTATTAAAATATTTCCTAACCACTGGGCCACTGGCACAGAACACAGTGCAACGTATTAACGGGTGTTCAATCAGAGTGGATCTGGCGAACTCTACTTGTGATGTTCTGTCTGTGGGGGCGATCAACACACTTAGCCTGACAGCTGACTTCATGTGAGAGTCTGGAATCCTACTCTGATTGAGTCCTGATCGCAGAGAGAGAGAGAGAGAGAGAACCTGTATTTCTTTCATGTCATTCTCTAATTTGTCTACTATTACTTTACAACTGTTTGTTTTTACGTTCTGTCTACCTTCCATGTCTTCTTGTGATATAATAAACTACTGGAAACTATTTTAGCTGCCTAGTTCTACCTGTTTACTTCACTATATACGTACTTGTTCTCTCGGGGGCTATAATCTCACTGCAGCGACACTTTAATTTATGCTTTAAAATAAATGAACAATTAACATAAATCAATTTCACTTTTAAATATATATATATATCTTTTTATTTATTTATTTTTTTTAAATCAGCAATTTTAATCTAGTCAGGGTTTCTGAAAGAAAATGAAACTTAAAATTAGTACCGAACCTGTGGAATGACAAAATTAATTATGATTAATAGTAATTCTTACAACTTTCGGCAACCAAAGAAATAGTTTACAAATAACAATGTTATTGTGACAGTCACCATTAGACAATATATCACACTTCAACAAAAATTATAACCAGCACACGCCAAAAATACTTTACAATGACTGGTATGTCTATTCTTATGTCTGTCTGTCTGCGATCAGGACTCAGTCAGAGTAGAATCCCGGACTCTCACATGAAGTCCGCTGTCAGGCCAAGTGTGTTGATCGCCCCCACAGGCAGAACATCACAGTTAGAGTCCGCCATATCCACTCCGACTGAACACCCGTTAAAACGTTGCACTGTGTTCTGCGCCAGTGGCCCAGTGCATCCGATTTCCGCCAGCATTTTATTCAGGTTTGCTTTCCTTAGCCTTTGATTGTCCCCAATCTTCCTGCAAGGCAGCAGATGATCTTTTCTGTAGGGGGATTCTGCCCTTAGACGGTCGGCCTTCCCAGGTTTACGAGCACCGTCTGCCCGAGTCACTAGAGGTGACTAACACAGCCATGCGACTTATAATGTGAGGAAACTGCAACAAGGAACGCTTTTCATGCATAGCTTTCAATTGTTCCTGCCGCCTATCCCCATATACCGGTAAGTCCTCTTGAAAAAGATGATCGTCGTAGCACTAGAAGATGTTAGGCCATCGTTGATGACTCCAATTCCGATCATATAGACACACAGTCAGTCGTCAAATTATCCCCGTCGCACATTAAACAGCAGACCGTAAGATTTGCGCAATGCCGGCTTAGGGAACCATTACGATGATGTAGCATACAAAAAAGTCTCCCAACTCCCAACACTTAGTCTCGTTCCATTTAGATTTCTGTGTGATTACTCTAGTGTAATTAATCCGTCAACCAGGAAAGAGAAGGGCTCTCTGTCTAAGAGACGTATGACGCAATCCGGAGAAAGCCATAAGGAGTCCGGGTTGCCGACTCACCCTTTGTCTACCAGGAAATCCTCCAGAATTGGCACCTGGAATGTTCGTACCCTTAACGAACAGGGAAAAGCGGCACAAGTGGCAGCAGAAATGACTAACTACAATATAGATATTCTGGGAATGTGTGAAACAAGATGGCTGGGAGCGGAGAGAATAAAACTGAATACAGGGGAGCTGATTATATCATCAGGACACCAGGAACCTGGAGCACAACATAGCGAAGGGGTAGCTATAATGCTATCAAAGAATGCACAGAAGACACTAATAGAATGGGAGGCAGTGGGACCAAGACTGGTGAGAGCAACATTTAGAACAACCAAAAACAAAATAAAATTACACATTATACAATGCTATGCACCAACCAACGATAAGGATGACTCAGTTAAAGATGATTTTTATAAACAGCTACAATGTCAGATGGATGCAAGACGAGCCAAGGATATTATAATCTTGATGGGAGACCTAAATGCTAAGGTAGGATCAGACAACAGAGGCTTCGAAGAGATTATGGGAAAAATTGGACTTGGAGATATAAACGAGAATGGAGAGATATTTGTGAATTTCTGCGTCCTTAATCAAATGAGCCTAGGAGGAACAATATTCAAACATAAAAGAATACACAAAGCTACATGGGTGTCACCAGATCATAGAACGGAAAATCAAATTGATCACATATGTATTAATAATAAGTTTAAGTCATCCTTACAGGATGTAAAAGTATATAGAGGGGCAGATGTAGCTTCTGATCATCATCTTCTGTTAGCCAAACTTAAAATTAAATTAAAAAGGTATACTACAACGAAAAAGGGTAGAAAGTATTTCAATGTAGGGTTTCTTAAAGAACAAGGAATTAAAGATAAATTCACAGTCACAATATAAAAAAAATGCCAAGTCCTCCAACAACTAGGAAATACAATAAATATAGAAGATCATTGGAAACAGGTAAAAAATATATGGAAAGAGACATGCGAAGAAACACTGGGGAAAAGAGAACGCCAGGATAAGGCATGGATGACAGCAGAGACCCTGGATAAAATTAAAGAACGAAAGAACAAAAAAGCAGACATAAATAAAAGCAAAAGAAGAAGTAATAAAGCCAAGACACAGGAAGCTTACACAGAGGTGAACAAAGAAGTGAGAAGATGCATTAAAAGGGATAAGAGGAAATATATAGATGAGCTAGCGAAAGAGGCAGAAGAAGCAGCAAATAAAGGGAATATGAAAGAACTGTACAACAACACAAAGAAATTAGGTGGAAAATACAAACAGATCAACGCCTTTATCAAAGATAAGAAAGGAAATCTGCTTAGTAATATAAGAGAACAAATGGAGAGATGGAAAGAGCACTTTGAAGAACTTTTGAACAGGCTCAAATAATCCTCCAGATATACTACCAGCAGAAGAAGAGCTACACGTTAACTGCGGAAAACCAAGCAAATAAGAAATAATGAAAGCCATCAAACTATTAAAAGATGGTAAAGCCACAGGACCAGATGAAATTCCTTCGGAAGCCATCAAAGCAGATATTAACACCTCTACCAAGATGTTACATGATCTATTAGATAAAATTTGGGAGAGGGAAGAAATACCTAAAGACTGGAGAGAAGGTTATATGATCAAACTACCAAAGAAAGGAAGTTTACAGGAGTGCACAAATTATAGGGGAATTATGCTACTGTCAGTGCCAGGAAAAATATTAAGCAGAATCATTCTGGAGAGACTAAAAGAGGCTATAGAGAAACACTTGAGAGATGAACAAGCAGGTTTTAGGAAGAACAGATCATGTGCTGATCAAATAACTACGTATAATAGTTGAACAAAGTTTAGAACTAAAATCCCCACTTTATATTGGATTCATAGATTACGAAAAGGCATTTGATAGTTTAGACAGAAGAATGCTTTGGAAGTTGCTGAGTCATTACGGAATCCCCATAAAGTTTATTAACCTGATAAAAACAGTGTATGAAGGAACAAAATGTAGTGTGGTGCATGAAGGACAGCTTACAGAAGCATTTGAAATTAGAACAGGAGTAAGGCAAGGATGCCTTCTGTCTCCATTTCTCTTTCTACTGGCCATAGATTGGATTATGAAAATAACTCAAAACAACAGAAATGGGATCCAGTGGTCACTGACCAAACAACTTGATGATTTAGACTTTGCTGATGACATAGCTCTCCTATCACACAGCCATCAACAGATGCAGGATAAAATGAGTATATTAGATGAGAGATCACAACAGCTAGGACTAAAGATTAATAGAGATAAGACCAACATTATGAGAATTAATGCAGTTGGCAATAACCAAATAAAACTAGGAGAAATACATCTACTAGACGTACAATCTTACATATATCTGGGTAGTAATATAGATAAAGAGGGAGGAACAGAAAATGATACCAAAATAAGGATATCAAAAGCAAGAGGAGCTTTCATTGCACTGGGAAACATATGGAAATCCAAAGAAATTAGGTTAAATACAAAAATAAAAATTTTCAACTCAAATGTTAAGTCGGTCCTATTATATGGCTGTGAAACATGGAGAATAACAAAATTGACAATCACGAAGGTACAGACTTTCATTAATGGATGCTTGCGCAGAATAAAGGGATGGAAATGGCAGGACAAAGTCACTAACGTGGAATTATGGAAATGTACCGGTCAAATACCAGTGGATAAAGAGATACAGCGAAGACGATGGCGATGGATAGGACACACACTACGGAAGCCAACTTAGAGTATTACACAACAGGCCCATTTTGGAATCCCCAGGGGAAAAGACAAAGAGGAAGACCAAGGAATTCTTGTAGAAGACAGATCGAAGCTGAGATGAAGATGATGGGGAAGACATGGAATGATCTTAAAAGAATGGCAAAAAACAGAACGACTTGAAAAGTGTTTGTTGAAGACCTATGCTCCATTGGGAGCTAAAAGGTAGAAGAAGAAGATTCTAGTGTAAGCAGCCTACGACGAACAAAACACGAAGCAAATTCCCCAAAGAGACAAAACTGCGGCTGACGAAGTAGCCTACATTATTAATGTGTACATGGAAACAACTTGCGCCAAAGAATACCATCATAAACGGTCATGAACAGCACCAATGTGTGACGTAAAGCCCAGATCAAGTCTAGACGGTGGAATTATTCGTCAAATTCTCAAAGTTAGTGTGCACACTTCCTACTAACACACGCGATGATAACAGAATCACTGATATTTTTAACTATACTAGGCCTCTTGAATTTCCTGGAAATTAAAATTGTTCTCTACCTACTGTTTACTGTTCTAGCACTGCACACGATGAATCTGCATTCTGTTATAATTTAAATAAAAAAAACATTGAGCTCACCAGACTTGACCACAGGTGTTGTTATTTCTGCTGGTGTGTCGAACAACACATAACACTCGTGAAAACGTGAAAGGCTTACTGCTGGACGACACTTGCAATTTTTGACCAAAACATTGATGGTCAGCAGATAACAGGCTTGACACGCACGCGCTGACAGTGTGCGGTTATAGTTTCCTGTTAATGTGTTGGTCTGCTAGCGATTCTGGTAACGGTGAACTCTGGCGTGACCTTTCTGCAATGTTGGTCAACTTGCTCGTGAGGTGGGCTGGGTATGGAATGTGCTGTCTTGATTCTTGTCTCTGTCTTCTCTCTGTACGTGTTGTGTTGATTCTTCTCTCTCTCTCTCTCTCTCTCTCTCTCTCTCTCTCTGTTGTGTTGATTCTTCTCTCTCTCTCTCTCTCTCTTCTCTCTGTTGTGTTGATTCTTCTCTCTCTCTTATCTCTGTTGTGTTGATTCTTCTCTCTCTCTCTCTTCTCTCTGTTGTGTTGATTCTTCTCTCTCTCTCTTCTCTCTGTTGTGTTGATTCTTCTCTCTCTCTTCTCTCTGTTGTGTTGATTCTTCTCTCTCTCTCTTCTCTCTGTTGTGTTGATTCTTCTCTCTCTCTCTTCTCTCTGTTGTGTTGATTCTTCTCTCTCTCTCTTCTCTCTGTTGTGTTGATTCTTCTCTCTCTCTCTTCTCTCTGTTGTGTTGATTCTTCTCTCTCTCTTCTCTCTGTTGTGTTGATTCTTCTCTCTCTCTCTTCTCTCTGTTGTGTTGATTCTTCTCTCTCTCTTCTCTCTGTTGTGTTGATTCTTCTCTCTCTCTCTTATCTCTGTTGTGTTGATTCTTCTCTCTCTCTCTTCTCTCTGTTGTGTTGATTCTTCTCTCTCTCTCTCTTCTCTCTGTTGTGTTGATTCTTCTCTCTCTCTCTTATCTCTGTTGTGCTGATTCTTCTCTCTCTCTCTCTTCTCTCTGTTGTGTTGATTCTTCTCTCTCTCTTCACTCTGTTGTGTTGATTCTTCTCTCTCTCTTATCTCTGTTGTGTTGTGGCTCCGATTCTGGTCACTGTGGCGCCAATTAATCTACTTTATATCCGTGTTCTGACTGTTCTTTGTATAAAACACTACACCACACATTCAAGAATCAAAAAAATTTGCGTGTTACAAATCAGTCCTCATTTATTATGTTACATACAAATATATATAGATGCTATCGGACTGTCCTTCCTAACGTCTCTGTTCTGTAGATACTTGTTCGATCTAATAAGTCTTGGCCGCTGAAGTATTTCGACTACCGTCGGTGTTGTACCTCAGCTATTCGTATAGTGGATATTCTAGCTTTCTCTCTATCTAGCTCTCTTTCGTCTGTGTCTTCTGTTTGTAACGTTCACCAATGGCTATCTCGATGTCTATCTCTAGTTCTCCGTCTCTCGTTCTAGTTCTCGTCCTCTAGTTCTGGTGCGTGACTTCTAATTCTTATATGTAATTCAAATTCTGCTCTCCTGTAGTTCTGCTTCTCTATTTCTAGTCTCTTTTTTCTCTACTCTAGTTGAAGTTCTTCAGTGACTATCTCAATTCCTATCGATCACTAGTGCGTGCCTATCTCTGTCTGTTCCTAAGTTCTCCCCCTAAGTGTCTCCCCTAAAAGTGGAAGCCCCTAACTTTTATACCTGTCTTTTTACCGACAGTTTACATCTGTCATCTATGGCATTGACAGGTTCCACTCCTCTCTACACTCAAGTGTTTCTAATCATCTGACACCGCGTGACTAGCGCTTTATTTGTTTATGAGTTCTACTTTCCCCACCAACAGCTAAGGTCATTCCCCAGCCATCCGGCAATTTTAGTTTACGATTTCCACATTCCTTACCGAAGTTTTCCACCAGTGGTCAGTCAGTGCGGTTTCCCGTGGCCTCTTTAGTCATCCCTATGTTAATTTTGTCTAATCCTGTTTTGTCTTCACTTAATTATGATTTAAATATGTATGTTTCATCATTCACGGTTACAGAATAAATAAATATATATATATTTTTAAAAAAGCTATGATTACGTTATTTATTAAACAGTTTCAAGGATGGAGTGAGGTGAATAGGATTGGTGATTTCCTTCCTTCCTAATTCTTAAAAAAAATGCAGCGTCTTTTGGGTGCAATGATGGCTGAAATTCTGCTTTCACCATAATCACTTGAGCGCGCTCCAAGCTGTGAATCCAGATTTCATAGAAACTAAATGTCTGCGACAAAAGATACAATTTTCTGTAACGTCCATAATGCATTTTTTTTTAATACGCAGAAAGCTTTGTTGGTCTATGATATATCATCATCCATTCAAGACAAATCTCTTCCTCCTTTATCCTCACTCGCAAACATCAAAATTACCCTCGCATAGCTAGCTCGATATAATCTTCCTGAAGAATTAATCTACAATTGGCATAGCAATTTTTATATAAAAAGCAAACAAAAAAACATAAATTATCTAATTTCTGTTGAGTGGCGGGAGGAGAAAAATAACAGAAGGACCGGGAATTAAAGTGGCATATCAAGTGCAGCCGAGTCGCGTCATCGTGTAGTGTAGTGTTTATGGTTTTCTTCCAATCCAGAAAGAAACATTCAACAACACTCAAAGAGAACATTTGTTGTTTCCTTCCCAGGAATCCACCAATCAGAACGTCCGGAGGGACTCGTCTGCTAGCTTTCAGGTCTGATCTCTAGAAGAAGTGCAAGGAACTGAGAAGTAACGTTTGCCTCCACCGAGTTTATAGTTTGTCGCAGCTAAATGTTTAAAGTAGTGGGGTTATTTATTTATCTACATAGTATAAACAATTTCTGCATATTTTGGTGACTTATAATTTATTTTCAAAGTCATAAACCATGAATGCTGACACTCAAAAGGAGCAGCAGTCTCAGTCTGAGTCTTCGCGGAAAAAGAAAACGAGCAATGGCTTCTTAGGTAAATTGTATTACTAATTATATTTATATTATTAATTTGAATACACTTTTGGGTAATTTACGAGTTTAGCGTAAATTAAAGTATTCTCCTAAATTCTAAATAAAACAACGCGAAGTAAAGTCATGTTTCCTAACCAAAAAATCAAATCAAATACGCTACTAGTGATTTTATGAATTTATGATGAATAACATCACTTTGCAGTTTGCATCATATATATATATATATATTTTCTATTTAATTAAGACACGCTAGTTTTGTTCCAGGATTTATAACGCTAAACTCGCAATTTACCCAATTTTAAAGGAAAATGTGTTTGAATTTTTTAAATCACCTTTTTATATTTATTTTACTTTTACATCAAAATATCGCTTCCAATATCATGTTCATGTTGTTGTCATGTTATTACTCATAATTATATTATAAAAAGATGGACACCACAAATTATATTTTAAAAAACTTGTTTATTGTTAGCAGTGTACAGTGCAGACCTGAAAAGACAGATATCACAAGTTTTTACATTTAGTTTTGACTACAAAAATAATACAAAATGACCTAATTTATTTATTTTGCTTTGTGTCTTGAGGATAGCAGTCATATCAAACCAAACATCCTTGTCAATGCTTTCATCACATTTTTACAAATGAAATTGTAAAGATATTATTACACTAGAAGTCAAAAGTGCATTCTATTTTCCTCCATGTTCTTGGTTCTTAATTGGTAAAATATGTTTTCTTTACTTCAGAGTTGAACCTCCCCATAATGTATTTAAAAAATATGTAATATGGTTAAACTAAATTTAACTAGTGACATTTATTATGATTTAATTTGGAGATTACTATGATTGATGAAATAAAATGAACCAAAGAGAAAGAAAGGTATTAATAATAATTGTGATTCTTGTATATGTTGTGTACAATATACAAAACATTAAAATTTTTTTTTATATAAAAAGTAATTTCAACTGTTAGAATTCTTTTGTAACTTTTTAGCATTTTTACTGGTAATAAGTCATCAGCCTATCCTCCAATTTTCTTAGTTGTTGAATAATAGGACATTCATGATGAGTAACAGTGACGATATTCTTTTATTCTCTTCTGACAAGAGTCAAAGTCCCAGGTAAAACACAGAGGTTTTACCACAGCATAAGAAAAAAAATTGAGTTCAGTGGACGCTATAGAGCAGCTACAGTTTTTTTTACTTTGCCAGTGGTTCCTTGCACATAGTACACCCTATTACTGACAAGCTACATGCACTTGATTGCATTTTGCTAAGATAGGACCACTGATTAATGTTGTTAAAACAAGGATAATGAAGTACAACAGCATATTCCATAATTCAGTGAAAATTAAAGGAACTCTAGTCTAGTAGTGGATTGCTTTACATACTTGGACAACGTTATTGATAAGGGAACTAGTAGTCAAGAGAGAGATTAAGCAGAGAATAAACAGGGCAAGAATTGCTTTCATTCTTAACATAATATTGGCTTCACAAAACTTAAAAATAAGCACCTTTCTTATGCTGTTTAATACAAACATAAACTAACCCTGTTAAATGGCTCAACAATGGAGATGAAGGAACCTGTCAGCACCAGAGCTGAAAGCCATCAGCAACTCATAGCTGACTCCTTGCATCAGGATCAGGAGGAGCCAGAACTATCCAGTTCCTGCTCCATTTCTCCATGGTACATCTATAGATTAACGAGTCTGGTCAAGCAAGTAGGGATAAATAAAGAAGGCAACTGAGTACTCAAAAATGCTATGCTGAAGTTGGATGTATTTGTCCGAAAGGAGCAAATATCACAGTTTGGTGTAAACCATAATACAACACATCTGCACTCGTTTAATGTTATTTTTTAAAGTGAATAATGCACAGAGGTGGTCATTAGGTGAACATAAGAGAACTCAGACATAGAGACATTGATGTTGATTAATACAACCAAATAAATGATACTTCATTATCTGGTTAGAGTCACAAGATTACACTCATTCTGTGTGCTGAGTGACTTGATCACCTGGATCCACAAGAACTGACTCAATCAGCTTGATCCACAAGAACTGAGTGACTTGATCACCTGGATCCACAAGAACTGACTCAATCAGCTTGATCCACAAGAACTGAGTGACTTAATCAGCTTGATCCACAAGAACTGAGTGACTTGATCACCTGGATCCACAAGAACTGACTCAATCAGCTTGATCCACAAGAACTGACTCAATCAGCTTGATCCACAAGAACTGAGTGACTTGATCACCTGGATCCACAAGAACTGACTCAATCAGCTTGATCCACAAGAACTGACTCAATCAGCTTGATCCACAAGAACTGAGTGACTTGATCACCTGGATCCGCAAGAACTGACTCAATCTGCTTGATCCACAAGAACTGAGTGACTTGATCACCTGGATCCACAAGAACTGACTCAATCAGCTTGATCCACAAGAACTGACTCAATCAGCTTGATCCACAAAAACTGGCTCAATCAGCTTGATCCACAAGAACTGAGTGACTTGATCACCTGGATCCACAAGAACTGACTCAACCAGCTTGATCCACAAGAACTGAGTGACTTGATCACCTGGATCCACAAGAACTGACTCAATCAGCTTGATCCACAAGGACTGACTCAATCAGCTTGATCCACAAGAACTGAGTGACTTGATCACCTGGATCCACAAGAACTGACTCAATCAGCTTGATCCACAAGAACTGAGTGACTTGATCACCTGGATCCACAAGAACTGACTCAATCAGCTTGATCCACAAGAACTGACTCAATCAGCTTGATCCACAAGAACTGAGTGACTTGATCACCTGGATCCACAAGAACTGACTCAATCAGCTTGATCAACAAGAACTGCCTCAATCAGCTTGATCAACAAGAACTGACTCAATCAGCTTGATCCACAAGAACTGAGTGACTTGATCAGCTTGATCCACAAGAACTGACTCAATCAGCTTGATCCACAAGAACTGAGTGACTTGATCACCTGGATCCACAAGAACTGACTCAATCAGCTTGATCCACAAGAACTGACTCAATCAGCTTGATCCACAAGAACTGACTCAATCAGCTTGATCCACAAGAACTGAGTGACTTGATCACCTGGATCCACAAGAACTTACTCAATCAGCTTGATCCACAAGAACTGACTCAATCAGCTTGATCCACAAGAACTGACTCAATCAGCTTGATCCACAAGAGCTGAGTGACTTGATCACCTGGATCCACAAGAACTGACTCAATCAGCTTGATTCACAAGAACTGACTCAATCAGCTTGATCCACAAGAACTGACTCAATCAGCTTGATCCACAAGAACTGAGTGACTTGATCACCTGGATCCACAAGAACTGACTCAATCAGCTTGATCCACAAGAACTGACTCAATCAGCTTGATCCACAAGAACTGACTCAATCAGCTTGATCAACAAAAACTGACTCAATCAGCTTGATCCACAAGAACTGAGTGACTTGATCACCTGGATCCACAAGAACTGACTCAATCAGCTTGATCCACAAGAACTGAGTGACTTGATCACCTGGATCTACAAGAACTGACTCAATCAGCTTGATCCACAAGAACTGACTCAATCAGCTTGATCCACAAGAACTGACTCAATCAGCTTGATCAACAAGAATTGACTCAATCAGCTTGATCCACAAGAACTGAGTGACTTGATCAGCTTGATCCACAAGAACTGACTCAATCAGCTTGATCCACAAGAACTGAGTGACTTGATCACCTGGATCCACAAGAACTGACTCAATCAGCTTGATCCACAAGAACTGACTCAATCAGCTTGATCCACAAGAACTGACTCAATCAGCTTGATCCACAAGAACTGAGTGACTTGATCACCTGGATCCACAAGAACTTACTCAATCAGCTTGATCCACAAGAACTGACTCAATCAGCTTGATCCACAAGAACTGACTCAATCAGCTTGATCCACAAGAGCTGAGTGACTTGATCACCTGGATCCACAAGAACTGACTCAATCAGCTTGATTCACAAGAACTGACTCAATCAGCTTGATCCACAAGAACTGACTCAATCAGC
The DNA here is from genome assembly GCA_032433765.1 of Megaustenia siamemsis. Lineage (NCBI taxonomy): Eukaryota > Metazoa > Mollusca > Gastropoda > Stylommatophora > Ariophantidae > Megaustenia > Megaustenia siamemsis. Next base: position 29,883,406 of record JAVIAB010000088.1, on the reverse strand, counting down.
TTGATCCACAAGAACTGAGTGACTTGATCACCTGGATCCACAAGAACTGACTCAATCAGCTTGATCCACAAGAACTGACTCAATCAGCTTGATCCACAAGAACTGACTCAATCAGCTTGATCCACAAAAACTGACTCAATCAGCTTGATCCACAAGAACTGAGTGACTTGATCACCTGGATCCACAAGAACTGACTCAATCAGCTTGATCCACAAGAACTGAGTGACTTGATCACTTGGATCTACAAGAACTGACTCAATCAGCTTGATCCACAAGAACTGACTCAATCAGCTTGATCCACAAGAACTGACTCAATCAGCTTGATCCACAAGAACTGAGTGACTTAATGAACTTGATCCACAAAGTCCAGATAAGCTCCATTCATAGGTAATGGCTGGAGTCAGTTTAGCGATCTGTGATGTAGTCTTCTTGCTTGTCCTGGTTCACACTAGTGTTGAAGACAATGAAAGAGCAGATAGATTAGCTGTCATCACACAAGATGGACTGCCAATGGATAGGGCATATATCATTATCAATCTCAGAAAGATGGGAAAAATGAAGAACTTTAAAAAAAAGTGAAGCTACATTGCTATCTAGACTTATGTGAAAGAGAGGAGAAGATAGGCATTGCCAGAATAAAATAATATTCAGGACAAATGAAAAGAATTGTCAATGTACACTGAACTGGTATAGTTAGTCTCTGTTTGCTGATGAGTATTTTAAGGCGAAGATTGGAGCACCTATTGATGTGTTCAGGGGCAGTGATAATGATCCTAACAGCATCATCATCAAGTACAAGGCTTGCTGGCGTAGGTAATCATGTCTCTCCACAACTTTCGATCTTGACAGTCATTTATCATTTCTGTTGTTGACCTTCTGCCGAGCCATTCTCTTAAGCTATCTGGTATCTTTTCTCTTTGCTTCCCTTTACCTCTTCGTCCCTCAATTTTCCCTGTTGTCACAATATATTCCAGCTGTTCTCTTCTCATTACATGGCCGAAAAATGATGATTGTTTCTTCCTAATATTGGAAATTAGCTCTCTTTTTGCTTTGGCCTCTTTCAGAAAGTTTTCATTACTCTTCTTAGCTGTCCATGGTATTCTCAACATTCTTCTGTAAAACCACATTTCGACAGACTCCAGTGATTTACTTGTCTGTTGTTCTATTGTCCATGATTCACATCCATATGTTAAGACTGGCTCTACATAATATTGAAGAACTCTTTTTCTTGTTTCTATTATCAAAAATGTGTAGCATAGTATCTTCCTCCTTTTGGTAAGCTGCTTTTGCCCGAGTCATTCTGCATCTCACCTCTTTTGTACATCTTCCATCTGAGGTTAACAAAGTTTCCAAATATTTAAATTGATTTACCTGTTTTAATATTGTTCCACTTGTCTTTATTTTGCACAGAGGTGATGTCTTTTTCTTTGTTGTTACTATTATTTCTGTCTTTTTGCTATTAAGACTGAGTCCTTTATTTTTGCTTTTTTTCACTATAATGACTAACATTTCTTGTAACTCATTTTCACTTTTAGCGATTAATACTGTATCATCAGCATACCTTAGATTATTTATATTATGACCTCCTATTGTTATTCCAGGCATGTCCCTTATGGATCTTAAAATAATCTCACTATAAATATTAAACAAATCTGGTGACAGCACACAACCTTGCCTAACACCCTGTTTTATTTGTTGAAACATTCCCAATTGGTTTCCAGTTCTTATGGACACTGTTTGTTGCCAGTACATGTTCTTTAGTATTCTTAGATCTTTGCTGTCTACATTTATGCTTTCTAAAATTTTGATTATTTCTTGGTACTTTACTTTGTCAAATGCTTTGGTATAATCTATGAAACATAGGTATAGATCTGTTTTCACCTCTATGGCTCTTTCTACTAAAGATCTTATGATGTATTGCTCGTTCCTTTACCTCTAACAAAACAACACTGTTCTTCACTCATTTCTGGACTATTTTGTTGCGCACTCTTCACATGATGATTCTTAGTAATATCTTAGTCATGTGACTCATAAGGCTTATTGTACGATGATCATCGCATTGAATCGCTCCAGATTTCTTTGGTAGGGCTATGAATATTGATTTGAGCAGGTTGTCTGGTATATATCCGGTGTTGTAGATATCATTCAATATTTGTGTTATTATATCTATTCCAAAATCACCCATGGCTTCAATCTCTTCTTTAGTTATATTATCTGGTCCAGGAGTTTTTCCTGCTTTCATATTGTGCAAGGCGTCTTCCACTTCTTCTTTGAGTATTTCTGGTCGTTCTCCATTATTCTTAATATTTACTTCTGTTTGTTCATTATTATAATGATCTTTAATGTATTCTGTCCATCGTTCCCCTTATGCTTTCTTGATCATAACATAACTTAATAAATGATACAGACATTTATAAACAACTGTCTGGGGAAAATTTTGAATACCATATAGTGTAACAAGATCAGAAACTAGCAAGGGCAAATTGAGCAGCAGATTATGAATAGAAAATGGAGATATATTGAACACACACACACAAAATCTCATGCCAGCATAGTAAGATAGGTGCTGTCATGGAACTCTCTGGAAAAGAGAAAACAAAGAATGTGCAGGAACATATGAAGAATAAAAATCATGAAAACCCACAAGGATATTGGCTTTGACTGGAAGGAAATACAAAATGTGTTCAAGAATAGGAATGGAATGGAGAAACCATGTCTGTGGCTTAAGCTCCCAAAGGGCCTGATAGGCTTTGATTGATTGAATATAATTGTACTAAATTAATACTATTTGGGATAGTGTTAGGTGGGAATACTTGTGTACATGTAAGCTAATTTGTTATGCCAGAAGGTGGAAAGCATATAAATTGTAGTAAGACCTTGATATCACCACTATCAATATGTAAATATTAAAAAAATTAAGAATCTAATTAAATCTTCAAACTATGTAAGTAAATATATATTTTGTGTTAAAAGTTCTGAATATCACAAAAGTTGAACAAGATCTTTTCATTTTAGGTTATTCTGACTGTTGTTGACAATGATAATACAAATATAAGTGCACCAGAGCTTTAGCAGTCTGTGATATTATGATTTTATATTTTGTGGGATGGTTTGTAGAGTTCTGATAAACATATTTTCTTAAGAAAACACTGGTCTGTTCTAAGTTTTGCATTTATACAATTTTTACCTTTTTTATTTACCTTAAATAGTGATCTGTCTTTGTTCCTTTGAGTTTATTATATTTAGTTTACGTTATTGTTATAGTTATAACATTGAGGCCAAAACTTTAATTCTATTTACCTTCGACAAAACAACACTACAGTTGAGTCAGTTGTAGAAAGGAAATGAACTGGTCGGTACTAAAGTGAGCAAACCACTTTATTGCCTGAAATGCAGTGATGTCAAATGTTCATCATAATCAATTTATTTTATCTATGATCTAATCTATTTTTGTTTTCAAAGCTCCAGTAAAAAAATCTGATACACCTACATTTGAGATGGAAGATAAACCAAGAGTTAAAGCAAGCACAAAGAATGTTCAGCTTGAAATTATTCAGGTATTATATATAACATTATTTGTACATGATTATGTAACTTAGCGGCTTATGTAAAATGCACTTTGCTGAATAGTTTAAGTAAAAAGTAAAGAGCTCCATCACGCCAAGTGGTATATTTGGAATATGATGTTAGTGACCATAATTTTTAGACCTTTGGCACATGATTTTGGGGTAATGGGGTCAGTATTACACTTATGCCGCTTACTTACCCAGAAAAAAATCAGGTACCCATTTAAGGCTGGGTGAACCCGGAATCTGTCGATCAGGATCAAACTCAACCTCTTGTCCTTTGTAGTCCAATTCACTAACCACTGAGCTATCATGGCTCTCTGAATAGTTTAAAAAATCAGCTTATCTTTTATTCAATTTTTAACTGCTTTTTAACTATTTTTTTCCCCAGCTAAAATTCTTCATTGAATTGTAAAATATTTGCTAAATTTATCATATGAAAACTCTCCAAAGTTTTTGGCCAGAATCAAAGAGAGGAGCAAGCAAGCTTCAGAAGGGACAGATGCAGCATGCAATGTAAATCATCTCTCACCCTCAAGAACATAGCAGAGTAATAGCATAAAAATAGCAGTGAGCTTATTCACCATCTAGAATAAGCGATGAGGGACAATTCATTTGAGAAAGAATGAAGACATATAAAGAGATAAAATAGGACAACTCATAACATCAACAAGCCAAGATGCTCCAGGAAATGTAACTCAGACTGCAGAAAGAAAAAATGTCACTAATCACACAAAAGCATGGACACTAGGCTTACATCACAGAGATAAAGAACTCAAACTAACCCCAAAACGTTGGAGTGAAAAAAGAAAGAATACAAAAACACAAAAGCCATTCCAAGGCTACACCTAGTGACCTCTATACAGCACAATACAGAACACACTGGACAAGACACTGGACACCAAACCACCAAGTTGACACGGACTACCTCAAATAAAAATTGATACTCTCAACTCAGTTGAAGGAAAGAAGCACTCCAAACACAGTAAAAGGACAGATAATATTACAAGAATTTAAGAGGATGTCACTCAATACCTACCTCTCTGTTAGTACCATCACAACTCAGTGGGTTGAATGACCTATCTTTTGTTTCTGCTGGAGTCAGCAATTCAAGCTTGTCTTCGACACAGTGTTTTATTCATCTAACTGCAGGAAAGAACAAAAGAAATCTTGCATTACACAGGACTGCCTGCTAACCAACCATAAAATTCCAGGATTGGAAGAAGTGAACTTTCAATTATCCCCATATAGAGTTACAGGATATCAGGATACTGTGAAATGGCCAACCAAAGGTGTAAAATTCCTTTATATGTTGTCTATTGGACATTTATTTTGTGTGTGACAACAGCGATTCTTAAGTTTTCATAAAAGAAGGGAACCAAATGATTGAACTTTAATATTTTTTTTATTTCAGCTAGAATTTATTTTTTTAAAGACCACAACACAGTCACTCTTTGCACACTGATAAAGAAAATATATGTATAAATATAGAAAAAAAAACAAGTAGTTGGAGACTGACATCACCATCATCCAGCCAGTAGAAGACTTCTAGAACAGATGAGAAAGATGCAGTCATCTATACAGACGAATCTGTAAGACGACATCAAAGAAGTGCATGGGCATTTACAGCACGCTCGGCAGGCAGAATAGTCAAAGAAGACAGTGCTGCATACGTCATAACCACGAGTAGTATGACATTGGAGTGACCAAGGCATTCAAATGGTTAGAGTCACAAGACTACACCCACGCATGTATACTGAGTGTTTCGATGAGCATGATAAAAAAAGTGGAGGCGGGCTCTATACGCATGCAATGGGTAGAGTCTTTGCAGAAATCCAAAATATGTAAGGTCACCTTTGTCTGTCTATGTCCCTGGACAAGCGTGAGTACGGGGAAATGAAAGAGTGGACAGGTTAGCTAGTTGTGCTGTCATTGAGGATGGGCAACCAATGGATCAGGCGGACATCATCAATGTCCTCCGAGATGTGGGAAGAGCACAGGACTTCGACAAACACAGATCCACGTCACTTCTTCGGATGATGGAAATGAGAGTTGGGATGGGCGCAGCCAGAAATGAGAAACTTGGTGGCCGTATAAGAAGATTTATCAACCAACATAGAACTGGAGTCGTCAGTCGCTGGACACTGCGGGAATTGCTGAGGAGTGAATCTGAGCACCTATGGACATGTTTGGAGTGCAATGATGATGACCAGTAAATAACTCAATAACTGTGGAGTTGTGGTAATTTGCTTTCTCTAGAGGTGGGCATTCAATCTCCAATGTTATATTTACAGTCTGGATTAGTCTGGTATGTGTTCAGATTCAGAATACAATCTTCCATTAACTTACTATTTGTTCTTGTTCAGAAGTATTTATATAATTTCCTTTGATTAGAATGTTGGCTTCTTTCATTGATTCTATGTAAGGATATAGATGTTTGTGGTGCCTTCTTTAAGCTGTATTTCAGCTTCTTCATTTCCAACCAAACAACTGTGACACTTTGTTGGTCTTTCTTTTTATGGCTGTAATATCATAAATGTAATAATGGTAACTGATGCTATATTTACATTGAGACAACTATGTGAAAAAACAATAGAATATGACAGAAATCTAAATATAGTGTTTATAGATCAGGAAAAGTGTTTGATCGTGTGGACAGGAACAAACTTTGGCAAACTTTAGAAACATACGGGGTAGCAGGACAACTACTAGAAAATATAATAGCACTATATAAAAACAGTCAAAGTGCCGTCAGAACATCGGAAGGTCTGTCAGAATGGTTTCAGGTTACAACAGGAGTAAGACAAGGATGTGTCCTCTCACCACTCCTCTTCATCACATATATGGACAAAATAAATCAGGAAACAACCAACAACAAGGACAAATCAAATAATAACATAGAGGTAGAAAACTCCAACATCAATGAGCTACTCTTCGCAGATGACCAATGCCTAATATATGAGGATGAAAACCTGCTACAACAGCATTTAACATCTCTAGATAAAAGCTGCACAAACAACAGTATGAAAATTAACACAGCAAAAACAGAGGCTATAAGAATAAGCAAATTAAGACACCCATTAAACATCAAGATCAAAGACAAAGAAATTAAACAAGTAGAGGAATTCAAGTATTTAGGCACAATGTTCACAGAAGATGGAAAACTAGACAGAGAAATTGACATGAGAATACAAAAAGCAAATGCTGTCACATACCAGCTTTCACCATTGTTAAGACATCCAAACATTTCTATGCCAGCTAAACAACAAATGATAAATAGCATCTTCATACCAATTTTGTGCATGAAAGTCAAACATGGACCCTTTCTAAATCACATTTAAGAAAGATCAATACATGTGAGATGCGATGCTTGAGAAAAGTAACAAACAACACAAGAAGAGATAGAATACCAAATGAAACCATAAGAAAAATGGTAGGAACAAAACCCTGCCAAGAATATATAGAACAACAACAACTTAAATGGTTTGGCCACCTGGTCAGAATGAATCCTCACCAATCACCATCAAGGGCGTTCTTCTCGAGAATGCATGGAAAAAGACCAAGAGGAAGACCCAGAAGAAGATGGATAGATGCAGTGACAGAGACATGTAACAACAAAGGAAAATCACTAATTCAGACAATTCGAGCAGCACAAGAACGACAAATGATATAAACCACGACACCTTTTAGGTATCAGTGAAAGCGAAAAGAAGAAGAAGAATAATGGAGGAAAAAAGTAAGTGATAAATTTTATTTATATTATTACAGAAAACATGCCACAAAAAAATTGTTCCAGTTATAGCTGTCAGAGCAGAAGCAGATGAACCAAAGCTTTGTAAAATTTCAAAGAAGAGAAAGGTTTGTTCAACAACTTGTGCTACATTTAATTTTTCATTAAAAATAAAATAGTTTCCTTTTTTTTTCACAATGAATTTATGTGACTGTTTAGCTGATAATGTAATTTTGATTGTATTTCTTTTTTTTCTTATTAACTTGCCATTTGTTAAAATGTTTAGTTTAATTTAACTTACTCATGAATGCATTGATAAAATATAATAGAGTAATGGCTTTTATAGTTTGTAAGTAGTTTTATATAAATGCAATTTTTGTTGGTATTTATTTAGCATGCAAAATTATTTGTTGAATTTAAACCATACAGATAATTTAGCAGTTAAAAGTCAAGTGCCGTGTACATTAATTTAATGTTTCTTTTTGTTTGTTTGCATTTAACTGATGATTTGTCATCTGTCTTTAAAGGTCAAATGGGCATGATTGTGTTGTGTCATGATCTACTGCAAGTTGCTTTTAATCCAACAAATTTATCTTCATCATGACATTCTTGTGTTCTGGATTTTCTACCCTCTTAAATTTTACCTTTTATTTGCTTGGCCGAACCAGTTTCTATGTTTTCAGGACTACCATTGGCATGTGGAGTAGGATTTTTATCAGCTTTGGTTTGCTGATCCCAACACAAGCAGTCAACTTTGAGTCAGTGACAGATTCTTTGTCCATATTAGATATTAATTGACAGTTTAAAAACCAACTAATGTATAATACACATGTTATGTTATTGATAGTATGCATTCACTATGATTATTATTGTGGTAGTTATAAGAAAATGTGCATTTCTCTTCTAGAGAAAGGACACCAAGATGGATAAAAAGATTCCTACAAAAAAGGGGAAAAAGGAACAAGAACATATGGTGCAAGCAGAGGAATCTCAAAGTTCAAAAGAAAATATGAAAAACAATAATGGTTTCAGTATATTAGTAAAATCAAAAGGTAAAATAGGAAGACTTGTTTCAAATAATTTGTTTGGATGCTGGAAAAAGTTTCAGATTTTATTACTTCACACTTTGTATTTTCTTTTATATGTACTTAGTTTTTATTTTAATTATGTTTTGATATATCCACATAATAGTGGTTAAATTAAATACACACTTAGCTTGAAGATTTAAGCACATAATTGTATCTTATATTTAACTACTTAAGATTTCTTTAATAAAATTGTTATAATTTTTTTTTCACACTCAGGAAAGACAAAGAGAAAGAAGAAGACAGGGGATAGTGCACTTTCAGAAACTTTGTCAATAAATGATGTTAATAACTGTGTCTTGGACAGAACAGCAGCAAGCATATGTGGTAAACAATACAACCATGTTATTGATTTTTATTAATAATGATAAAAATCAATCAGAAATTGCATTACTAGTCTTTTTTCATAGAATTCTAAATTGCAGTTTGGAAAGGTTCAGTTAATTACCAAAATTAATCTCATCGCACTTGGGACAGTTCCAAAGGTTTCAATAACCCCTTTTATCATCCCACTCAGATTGTCTGTGAAGGAGTATACATGCTGGTGACTGCAGTAGCTTGTACATGTGACACTTGAGTATACATTTGTACAGTCTTTGGTTTTTAGTGTTAGCAAATCATCATCATTGAGTGCCATCTGCGCATCAAAGGTTAGCTACCATAAAGCGTCATTCTGCTCTGTCTCTTTTACCTTGAATTTTCCCTTCCAAGATTATTTTTAGTAGGTTGCTGTGTCTTTTAACATGCCCCAAAAATCTCATTTGTCTTGTTTCAATTGTGTTTAGCAGTTCTCTTTTCATTTTTAGTTGTTTTAAGACTTCTTCATTTGTTTTCTTTTCCTTCTGTCCAATTCTACCTATTCTTCTATAAATCTACATTTCAAAGGCTTAAATTTTCTGTTCTGTTTTTCTGTCCAATGTCCATGTTTCTGCAATATACAGGAATGTTGAGAAGATATAATATTTTGCTATTCTTATTTTTAGTCCTGGTGTTATTTGTTTTGATTTTAGTATATTTTTTCATAGCATTAAAATTACTTTTTTGCATTCCTATTCTATTGTTTATTTCAGTTTTACATTTTCCAGCACTGGTTATAGTATGTCCAAGGTAGTTGTAGCTCTTAAATGTCTCCAGGTCCATTCCATCAACTTTGATATCCACTTGTAGGTTTTCAGTATTATCTTTGTTTATGATGATAGATTTAGTCTTTTTGATATTCATATCTAATCCATATTTTTTGCTTGTCATGTTTATTTTATTAAGTTATTGTTGTAGATCTTTTAGGATTTTCTGCTATTAATAAAGTATCATCAGCATATCTTAGGTTATTGATTATCTTTCCATTAATGTTTAGGCCTGGAACACCAGACCGAAGGGCCGACTTTGAAAAAGATGGTTTGATGGACTATTAGAAACACTAGAAAACATAACAGCAACAGAGGTGAACAGAAAAGCAAAAGACCGCAAATTATATCTCCCCTCGACGCTGAGAGGCAAATGAGGAAGGAAAGAAAAAGAAGAAGAATACAGTATCATCAGCATATCGTAGATTAATAAAAAAAACATGAACATCTTTGGTTGAGCCAGTCTTCTTTTGCATTTTTGCACATTTTGCGTATATCATTATCAATTTTGTTGTATTGTGTAGTGTTCTTCGCTTGTCTTCTTTCTTCCATTTTTCTTTTAAGATAGCGTCAGATATCCATTTTTGTTCTTTTACTTTTTGGGTAAGATGTTGCAAGTTTCTTGTATGCTTTTCTTTATGCATTGCCATTTAGTTGTAACTTTTTGATCAGGATTTTCTCTTCTGTACTGCTCAATCCCTTCTACTAGCAGCTTCTGATATGTGTTCTTTACATGTATTATATAAGTATCTTTAACATCTTTTTGATTTAAAGCTGTTATGTTTAGTGGTATTGTTGATAAATTAGTCTTTTGTTTTTTCTCGTTAGTTTGACTTTCATCATTTTAATCATTACAGGATTATGACCTGAGTTAATACCTGTTCTTGTATAGGTTTTTGGCTTTCTTGACGCTGTTACAGAACTTATCTTTTATCATTATGTAGTCTATTTGATTCCTTTTTTTTATATCCAGGGATTTTTCATATGTATAGTTTCCTTTTCTTTTGCTTAAAATAAGTTAAAAATAAAAAAAGTAAGGAGCCCTGTCTCGCCAAGTGGCATATAGGGAATATGGTGATAGTGACTACAAGTTTTTATAGACACACGATTTTTGAGGTAATGTGGTCGGTATTACATCCGTGCTGCTTTACTTTCCCAGAAAAAAATCTGGTACCCATTTAAGGATGGGTGAACTCGGAAGCTGTGGATCATGATCGAACCTGACCTCTTGTCCTTAGTAGTCCAGTTCACTAACCACTGAGCTATCGCGGCTCCTTCTTGCTTAAAATAGGTGTTACATATTATCAGCCTGTTTTTTTCCCCACAAAATTGTATTAATCTTTCTCCTCTCTCATTTCTTTTTCCTAAACCATGACTTCCTATAATGGTATTATATCTACCTTTTCCTACTTTAGCATTCATATCACACCTTAAAATCAAGATGTCTGAAGATTTCACTTGCTTTATAACTTTATTTAGATCTTCATAGTATGCCAACAATATTAACAAATATTGCCCTACTTAAAGAACTTTTATTTGCTGACGAAACAGCCCTAATCGCTCATAGTGAAGCCACCTTACAATCGCTGACCTCGGCAAAGCATGCAACCTTTTTTTCACTGTCAATTAGTGTTCAGGAAACAGTAATACTAAATCAAGGCGACATCAAACCTTTATTAATCACTTTAAAAGATTGTCCCTAGCATCAGTTCAGAAATTCATGTATCTTGGATCCACAATTATGCAAACAACCTCTCTTGATGATGAAATAAACAGCTGAATTGGTAAGGCAGCTACGACCTTCAACAAACTCACTGAACGGGCATTGAACAACACGAAACTAACACCAAAGACCAAACTCTTAATATATCAAACTTGTGTGCTTAGCACACTATTATATGGATCTGAAACCTTGGCAACATACTAAAATCTCGAAAAAAAAGACTAAATGTCTTCCACATGTGATGTCTCTGCAGAATAATGCACATCAAATGGCAGGACAAAATAACCAACTTAACTGTCCCGCACCGTGCTAAGACCCCAACAGTCATGTCGATGGTCAGATGTCAAAGACTAAGATGGTTGGGGCATGTCCAGCTATTGAAAGAAAAACGCATCCCCAGGCAAATACTATATGGTGAACTAATACACTAAAAAAGACATTGGCAGACCTAAACTAATATATAGAGATATCTGTAAATCATCTCTGAATGACTTCTCCATCTGTGAAAATAACTGGGAACATCTGGCAAGTGATCGCACATCATGGAGAGCATGTATAAGGAATGGTATAACATCATTTGAGACTGTGCTTAGGCAAAACTTAGAAGAGAAAAGACTCATGAAAAAGGATGGAAAACCCTGTGGATCAGTGGGCCTGACCTGTTCATTCTGTGGGAGTGTGTGTTTGTCAAAAATTGGTAGAATTAGCCACGAGAGAAGCTGCTCGACAAAAACAAAACCTAAAAAAAAAAAATACACAATAACCTTCACTAGACCGTCTGACAAGATGAAAAGGGCCATATCATAGTATGCCACTATTTGTTCATCTGTATAGTCTTGAGTAGATGCATATGTCTATTATTGCTATGTTGAATGGTTTTGCTTTCATTTTGAGTAGTATAATCCTATCATTGTATGTCCAGATGGTACTTATATATTTTTGTAGCTCTCTTTTAATTAGTATTCCTACCCCTCTTTAATGTTCTGCTGTGTTGCCTGGATATATAAATATACGTTTTCCTTCCCGTATGTACACATATTTTTCCATCTTGCCCCTAATATGCCTAAAATATCTATGTTTAATTGTTCTGTTTCTAAAATAAGATTTTCCAATTTTTTCTTCTTGGTAAAGAGTCTTAATATTCTATGTATATATTTGTAGATCTTTCTTCAGAAATAAGTTAGAATTTCTCTGCATGGTTTCCTTTGGAATAGTACGTGATGAGGCTCCAATCTCTTTCACTGTGGTCAGCCATATTCATCTTTCATACCCTGAATATGCCTCTTGTGTACCACACACTTTTCAGTTTTTGCTTTCTGAGCCATTGATCATTTCTGATTCTTCTGTCCCATCTACTGTCACAGACTTTGTACATTCAAAATGGACATTCTTGATAGGCGCCATTGTTGTCAAAATAGATGTTTGCCTGTCGAACCGTGAACACACGTTGGCCTATCAATGATAGGTTAAACACACATGGTATAACATCATTTGAGTTAATTTATTAGGTTATTTATATTTGTGTTATACACAAGAAGAATAAATAATATTCCACTGAAATATCGATAAAGTTCACAAGTCCATTTGCTCATCAGAAGTAAACATAACTACAATGGGGAATAGCAGCACATTATTTCACAACTAGACTGTTACTCAAATCATTTGAACATGTCAACAAGAACCGAGTCAGAAAAACTATCTACACGCTGCCGCCATGACACCTATCCATGTCAGCAATTGTCCACTGTTAATCAAAATAAAGATCATATTATTATGACTCCCTTGCACATAGTCAGTGCCCTACTCTAGATGTTTTCATTGCCAAGAATCCATATATATCATGGAGAGTTGATCCCTCATTTGTCCTGAATAGTATACGTCCTTGATATATTCCATCCACTCACATTACAGCCATTCATTTTTAATTTTTCATCATTTGCGCTGGCTTTATTTTTATTTAATTAGAGCCACAAAGTTGCTTCTCTTCCTAGTTTATCCTTTCACTGGTGCATGGGATGTTTGTAATAAATAAGACATTTTAAAAGTGTTCTTTCTCAATTTTCCATTGCTCTCTTGGTTGAACCATCAGCATATGCATGTTTCCGCAGAGACTGTTAGTCTTTTGAATTTTTCAGCTTGTTGAAATGTACTGGGTCATCTGTCTAATTGTAGTCAAAGGATGTTATATAAATATATGATTTTATGTCTTACTTTCTAACCTTTATTTTGGTTGTCATTACTTTGTGTAACTATTTAAAATTAGAATATCTATATTTTTTTGTATACTAATATTATACATTCCCAGAAGTGGCAGATTTTTTTTTTTTTGGACTGACAAGGCTCTGGGGTTCACCCAGTCTCTAAAAATGGGCACCAGAGATTGTTCTGGGAGGTAAAGGCAGTCTGGTGTGATACCAACCATATCACTCAAAAATGTGCTGTGGTCATAGGAAAAATATGGTAACATATGGTAAAATATGCTATAAAGTAGGGCAATATTTGTTAATATTGTTGGCATACTATGAAGATCTTACACCATATTTTAATGGTATATATTAAAAAAGGAGAAGAGCAAGAGTCACACCCAGTAGATGGATAGACAACATCAGAGAAATGTTATAGTGGCATGAATTGACAATGAATGAAGCTGCCAAAAGAGAACCAGAACTTTGTATCTTCCTCAATATCCGAATGGGTAGAAGCGGAAGTTAGCAGCTACTGATGTGACCCCACATAGTATTTCTTGTTTATTATATTTCATATCTGTGTTTATCGCTTTACAAGAAGAAGTGAAGAAAGAAAGAAAGAGAACACCATATGCCTAGCAAGACATGGAGGGAACCTTTACTTTACTTACTAATATTACATAGTCATGCTTATTTTATTATATTTGTCTATGATAGCCATTACAAATTTTGTTAGAAGAAAGATTGTTATTATTTATCTGAGTTTAAACTTTTTGCTATTTTTATCAGAGGAGCCAGAGAAAGATGTGCATCAATTAAATAGTGGATATCTTCATTCTAATGAGGCAAAGACTAATAAGTCAGACTCAGAATATGATCCTGATGAAACAAATGGTAAGTCATTTCGTGAAAGAGCATTGATAAATATGTGCTTGAGAATATTTCTAGTTGAATATTGCATGGTTAAAAATAAATACTTCTGTTGCCATTGGCTTGTTAAAACAATGTTTTTAAAACTTTTATTAAGTCCTTGATTAGTATACTGTGATATAGTTTAAAAAATAAATGAGTTTAAAATATAAATGAAATAATATTTCTTGAGATGAAGTTATTAAATAACCCATCATTAAATGAAATTGTTTTGTAATATAAAATATTCATGACTTACATTTATAACAATTTCTTCACGTGAAGAAAAGTGACAAATTGCAGATGACCTTATTGGAATTATTGAGTATCATTTGTTCTGTTTTTCTGGCAACACAGACTTATGTTATATTATTTACATCTGATAATAATGCAGTAGAGGTTTATTATGTATCACTGTGAATTAAAAATTTGATATCAATATTTATGATTGCACCCCCCTCCCCTTTCCGCAACAACCTCCAGAAGTCTAAACAGTGACAAACATTTAAGCATAAATGAGTATAAAACTCATTCCAACAGAACTGATACGATGCACTGTGGATAGAATATTGTGGAAGGACATGATCGCCTACACCAACCGGCAGGGTACATGATGATGATGATGAGTATAAAAGACATGAGGAATATTAATCTCTGAAATAACTTCTTAGATTAGACAGTGCCATACTTTAACTCTTTAGTGGGACCACTTATGCAAAGTGAATTTTCTGATTATAAAAAAAAACAACTTGCAACTGATCTTTGCAATTACATGTTTACTCAATCAACATTCCCCTCTGTAGTACAAAACTCTTAATCCTCGATTATGATAGCGTAGTAAAAATTACCGCATCAAGACACAAATTCTTCACAATTTTACAGTTTGCGGTGTTCAAACAGTGCCCCCCTCCTTGTACCTTCCTAATTACTACTTTTGGTGACCCATGAGTGTTTAATTTGTTTCTGTTGATGGATTTTTTTATTTTTCATTTTGTGAGATACAATCCTATAATATGAAAAAATTTGCCATATTTCAACAAATTAGTGACTTTTTTTTTTTTTTTTCGCTTTGAGCAGGGAAATTTTCTCGGTCGTTGACAACATCAAATGACTCAGTGTGAATCAGGAAACTCAGCAAATAATGCTTTGAGATAGCTGAACATTGACGAATTTACGGCATTCGTCTGAATAGACAAATTAATACATCTGGTCCAAGCGGTCAATTTCAGGTCATAAATCAACCTGAGACAGGAAATCTGAGTTCTCTCTGTGTGTAATTGGTAAACACACATTTGTGTGTCAAAAGTAAAAAAAACAACTATTTTTAGTGCTGCTAATGTTACAATATACTTACTTGGCACGGAAGAAACCTTCAATGGAAGTCATGATAGCCCAGTGGTTAGTGAACTGGACTACAAAGAACAAGAGATCAAGTTCGATCCTGATCAACGGCTTCCAGGTTCACCCAGCCTTAAATGGGTACCCTATTTTTTTCTGGGAATGTAAAGCGGCACAGGCGTAATACTGACCACATTACACCGAAAATAATGTGCCGAAGGTCTGTAAAAATTATGGTCACTAACACCATATTCCCTATATGCTACTTGGCGTGACAAGGCACTTAATTTTTTTAAATGTTAAAATTAAGTGGTAGTATTTTGTACTACAGAATGTAACGAAATGTGCCACAGGTAAGTATCATAATTAAGGGTTAAACTCATGCCATTACTTGCCTTACCAGAAGCATAGGGTTGAGGACTTTGGCCGATATGCTATAATAAGTATGGAACCAAAATGTTGTAACCTGGTGACCAAATGTAGGAACTGATATGAACTCATCTAGTCAAAGGTATGATTTCTATATTTTTGTGTGCTTTTGGCAGCCATGGGTAATATGCATAACTAAACTTGCACCATCTTGCTATAGTGAGTGGGAAATGAAGCACATTTTGAAGTTTACAATGAATACAGTGAAGCTTATCATCACTTTTACCCAATATTAATGTATGGCACACTTGAGAGTAGAGTTTTTGTACTTTTATACTTTGAACATAAAAAATCACTCTAAGTGTTTGTTGTATTGTTTGTCCACCTTTTCCATGCACTCATAGAGCCTTATATTTTTTTGTTATGCCTTAATAAAATTGTATTGTTTAAAATGTAAATCTTGTCCGTTGATATACTTGTTCAAAAATGTGTCTACTTCATGTTTTTCAGTCACTGACAATCACTTTGACTACAGTTTACCTTTAATATGATATGCCATTGGTGCTATTTGATTTTAATTTTGTTGAATATAGCATATCATTTTTATCATTTATGATGATGTAACTTTGTATATCATTAAAGGAATTTGGGTACAATGCAGTAGCAAAGTCTGCAAGAAGTGGAGATATCTAGCTGATGTTGAGGATCCCATAAAAGTGCCCAAAATTTGGAATTGTGCCATGAATTCTGGTCTGTAGTCTTATTCTAAAGTTGTGCCAGTTCCTTGACAGTAACATGTGCCACACTATGTTTTATGTAAATTGAATAAATTTTTATATTTTTTACAATCACTTATTTGAATTTCTGTTTGACAGTAATTCATTTTGCACTTTAATTTGTCTAAACTAAGGATGGTTTTCATTATTGCCATCGCCTTGCTATCTAGTGGTCTGCTATTAATGTTCATCAGCATTATAACTGATAAGAAATGTGTGAGAGATACTATTATTTTATTTTTAAAATATTTGAATTAATATATTCATGTATGCATTCTTTACTTTACTATAGTATACACCTGGTACAAATGGAATGACACAACATGAAGAAGCCAGATAGATTTTATACTAACAAGAAAAGAGAACAAGAAAAGAGTAACCGACAGTAGAGCAATCCCAAATATTACAGACGACACGGATCACAAGATGGTTATGATCACACTAAGACAGCCAAAAATAAAGAGAAAACACGAAAACAAACAAAAGAAGCGAAAAGAACAGACAATAAAAATAAAACAATTAAACGATCAAGAAACAAGGAAAACCCTAGAAGAAAAACTCAGAGAGGAATTCAAGAAACTCCCTAACGAAGTAGGCACAGTAGAAGAAGAGTGGAAACAATTTAAGGAAACAGTAACTAACATCTCTAAAACAGTTTGTGGAACGAAGCTAAGAACAAGAGAAGGGAAAAAGAGCACCCCGTGGTGGAACGAAACAATCAGAGAAGCAATTAAAGAAAAGAAGAAACTGTTTAAAAATTGGAGGGAGAACAAGAACCAAGAAAAATATGAAAGACATGCCTTAGTTCGAAAAAGAGTTAAAATGCTGATCAAAGAAGCTAAGCAAAGGAATTGGACAGAATTCGGACAAAACATGAGCAGGGACTTCAAGACAGCCACAAGAGATTTCTACAAAGCAGTAAAAGCCACAAGAGCGAGAAAAGAAAACCATGATCCTACTGAGCTGATAAATGACAAAGACGGACAACCAATATCAAACAACCAATGTATGCAACAGAGATGGAAAGAATATTTTGAAGACCTGTTAAACATACCAACTACCAACAAGACAACAAAAACCACACTAGAACTCACAAATACTGAACCCAACATCATGAAAGAGGAAATAGAAGAAGTAATCAAATATGCACCAAGAAACAAAGCACCAGGGATAGATAACATTCCAATAGAAATAATAGCAGCAGCGGGAGAAACAGGAATGCAATGGCTGCACAGAATATTTAATGCAGCATGGCACCAACAACAAGCCCCAGAAGACTGGCAACAGGCAATCATCATACCAATATGGAAAAAGAAAGGTAGCAAAAGAGACTGCAATCAATATAGAGGTATATCCCTGCTCAGCCATGTAGGAAAGCTATACGCCAAAATCTTGGAAAAAGACTGAGACCAATAATAGAACTACAGTTAAGCGATTCTCAAATGGGGTTCCGAAAAAACAGAGGATGTACCGACGCACTATTCACACTAAAACAGCTTGCAGAAAAAACGACAGAACACAACCAAAACTTATACATAGCCTTCATTGACCAGGAAAAAGCATTCGACAGAGTAAACAGAGAACAACTGTGGGAGATACTAATAACATACGGAGTAAGCCAACATCTAACCAACATTATTAAAAGTCTCTACGCCAACAGCAGCTGCAGGGTCAGAACAGCAACAGGCTACACAGACCACTTCGAAGTTAGATCAGGTGTAAGACAGGGGTGCGTACTATCCCCCCTACTGTTTATTACATACATGGACCATATATGCAAGCTAGCCAACCCATCAGAGACAGAGGAGATCAACGAGCCTCTATTTGCAGACGACCAGGCACTAATACATGAAACAATAGAAGACCTACAAGAACACTTAAACAAACTCAACATCTTAGGAACAAAATACAACATGAAAATCAACATCAACAAAACAGAAGTCATGAATGTCGCCAAAAATAAACAGAACATCAACATAACTATAGAAGGCAGACAACTAAAACAAGTAGAGGAATTCAAATACCTAGGAAGTCTAATGACAAACGACAATTCCCAAACAGCAGAGATAGAATCAAGATGCAACAAAGCTTGTCAAATCATCGGACAGTTATCACCACTATTGTCCAACAAGGAAATAACTCTGGAGGCAAAACGAGCACTATACAATACAATCTTCATTCCAACGTTGTGCTACCAATGCCAGACCTGGACTCTAGATGCAAGAACAATAAGAAAAATAACCTCTACAGAGATGAAATGTGTTAGACGAATGACAGGAAACAGTCTGAGAGATAAGATCAGAAATGTAGAACTGAGAAAAAAGCTAGGAATAGCCCCAGCCATAGAATATATAAGGAAACAACAGATAAAATGGTTCGGCCACGTGACAAGGCAGAAAGAACAAAACACAACACAACGAGCCTTCAACAAATGTTGTGAGAACAACAGACCCAAGGGTCGACCACGAAAAAGATGGATCGATGGAATATTAGAAGCACTAGGAAACATAACAGCAGCAGAGGCGAACAGAAGAGCAAAAGACCGCAAATTATATCTCCCCTCGACGCTGAAAGGCAGATGAGGAAGGAAAGAAGAAGAAGAAGAAGAAGAATGCATTCTTTTTTTTTTATTGTTATGCTTTAATCCATATTTTTATGTTACCTGTGACTAAGTGTGTACCCTGGAGTAAGTTTGGCTAGCATCAATTTTGACAAGTTGTTAGTCATCACAAGAGGCCTTGCTCCTCATGGTAGATAATTTCTGCTTATTAAAAAAATTCTGACTTTGCCTGTGCAAGTTTTTTTTAGTTTATTTTATTATAGTAACTTCTCAGAGTCTACCTACTATATACATTTTGTTTGGTAGTTTAAAAAAATATAATTATGACATTATATTTTATCTGTTTTCGGGAATCTTGGGGGTAGAGTGGGGGTCTGCATAGTGCCGTTTCCATGTGTCTATTTTCTTGTGTTCTCTCTCTCTCTCTCTCTTGCTCAT
Organism: Megaustenia siamemsis; assembly: GCA_032433765.1. NCBI lineage: Eukaryota > Metazoa > Mollusca > Gastropoda > Stylommatophora > Ariophantidae > Megaustenia > Megaustenia siamemsis. The sequence continues at coordinate 29,863,602 of JAVIAB010000088.1, read as the reverse complement.
TGAGAAAGAGATCTGTGATAGAATAGGTATGTCAGCTGAGACATTCAATAGACATAGAAACATTTGGCGTTTAATTAGTCTTCATCTCAGCACCAAGCTTAGAATTTATAAGTCAAATGTGAGATCCATACTCTTATGTGCAATAGAAACATGAAGAATGAATCATAAGATAGATGGCTGACTTAAAGGATTTGAAGGTCACTGTCTTAAGAAGATTCTAAGCATCCATTGAGATTAACATATCATAAACAAAGAAGTTGCCAGAAGATCAGGCATTAAAACATCAATCAAGAAGAGAAGAGAAGATGTTGGAAATGGCTAGGCCATGCTCTATGAATGGAACAAACCAAGCATCCACACCTAGCATTAACTTGGACACCACCTAGTAAACTAGGGGTGGTATGTATATATGTATATGGGCAGACCATACATGATGAAATTATAGAGGCTGACAAGTCCTGACAAGAGTTGTCCATACCGGATTGGGTGGAGATCTCTCGTGAATGCCCTATGCTTCAACCAGAGTTCAAAGGATTAAGAAGAAGTAAACTGATATTTCTAACTGTCAGTTTATGTTCATTTTTTTCTGTCTTTCACAGTTTATAAAATTGAGATATTTTCTTCCTTCTTTATTTATGGGAGTATGTCTTCTTTCCAGTCTTCATTAATTAAAGATTTATGATAATTTATTTGACATTTTGGTTCTAAATACTTTATAATTTCTTTTATGATTCTATCTGCTCTTAGAAATGCCCATTTACACCAAAAAAATTAAACTTGTTCATCGTTCAGTACCTACATTGTTGATCTTGTCATTGTGCTACTGAGTATACAAGCTTCTCTATCATGACATGATGGAGTCAGTTCATTGGAGAAGAGTTGTACCGATCAGTTGTCATTTAGACAAGTTTGATGAAGCTATAGTTTTGATGTTAATGTTTCAGTTAATGTTGAAAGATATACACGCACGCACACACATACACACACACACAGAGAGAGAGAGAGAGAGAGAGGGCATGAAGAGACAGACTAGGGATGTGTTCACTTACACTGAAACCATCAGCTTTCTTATTCTTTGTCTTGTTCTTAAAGGGATTGAGCATCTTTATAATTTCCCTGTGTGTTATGAAGATGGTTTAGCTTATTGGAGATTAATGGTGCGGGTGAGAGTATATAGCCTTGATATGTTCTTGGTTTATAATATAGTTCTTTGTGATTTTTCTCTATCGTTACTTACTGAGACTTAAGTGGTTGTACTCATCATTGTTTGTTGACTTATTAATATATCAGCCTTGTTTTTGTGGTCTCTGGATCTAGTGGACTGGAACAGACTGATCTGGCCGTTTTACTGGACTTGACATAACATGGCAACAGCAAAATGCATTCACTAGTGGGTTATAAAGACCAATGAGGAAGTTCTCAAAGAGGCCAACACAAAAAGGGAGCTCTTAAAAAACGTCAGAAAGAAGCAATCAACATTTTTCGGGCACATCATGAGAAGAGGAAAGTTGGAATACTTGGTTACAACTGGCAAAATAAAAAGAAAGAGAGATCGTGGACGACAAAGAGAGAAAATACTGGATAGCTTGTGTCATGGCATGGAAAACAGTCAACAACAGAACTGATACGATGCACTGTAGATAGAAGATTGTGGAGGGACATGATGATGATGAGTGGGTTATAGATGTCAGGAGACTGACTCAAACCATCCAGTTGTCCAGGGATTCATTAACGCCATATCTTATCAAACAGCAATCTCAATCACTCTGCACTCAAAATACAACTAATTCTCAGCCTGTCAACCTTATGAAATTTCTACTGCTAACAAACTGTTAGTCAGTTCTCCCAAATGAATCTATAAGGTTTTTAACACTGTCCGTGATGGACCAATCATTTCTACATTTCTATTCTATTCTAACTGTATAATTCTCTGTGTCTAGGCTGCTATAATATACTAGTCTACCCAAGCTAATGCTGACACGTCCTGAATGTTGTCCACACAACTATATTGTTACCAATTCTCACCAGTGCTGTCCCCCATCTCTCAAAAAAGTGTCTGCTTCCTATGATGTCTGGCGAGCTTCCTCCAATATCTAACAAAGAAACTGCCTTTCAGTTATAATTGTGTAACTGTTCTGGACCACGACTTCCACGAGATAACCTTCAACTGACCGCTGATAGCTATTCCTATGTATTACAATCTACATAGCTATTCTCCCCTTTTCTGTGTAGTTGAGACTTTAATTTCTTATCCTTACTGAACTATCAGTACATTTTGACTGATCACATAAATGAAGCTTAACCATGCTGAAATGTATCCTATTATATTTTTAAAAATAAGTTTCACTACAATTTTACAGTTTTCATCGGTGGCATGTGAGGATCTTGTCTTCTGAAAGCTGAAAGTCATGTTTTTAAATGTTAACTTAAAGTGAAATTAGACATTGTCTTCAGAAGCTATGAATAATAGTTTTTAAGATTGTATTCCCAAGTCAACTGAAATTCTTTCAGATCAAGAGCATAATTCTTGTGCTGCACCTGAAGCAACTTTTGATGATAGTGAGCACATCTATACAAACTATACCCTTGGCTCTATTGTGTGGGCTAAAATCAGTGGATACCCATGGTGGGTTATTATTGAAGTGACAAATAATCACAATTGATTTTTGTACATATAATTTATATGCAAATTATTATTATTTTTTTTCTGGCTTACTTCATACCAGCTTTGCCATAGCCGTGCATGAATATATATTTATATGTGATATCATACCTAAACCCTTTGAGTTAATATTTAAAAAATGTAGTGGTTTATATTTATAGTATATAATGAAAAGTTAAATAATAATTTATTTATTTTAAAATATTGCTTGATTTATCTCCACCGTTATTTATATTTAGTATGTGGAAAATTACCCAAAAATTGTATATTAACAAAAAATATTAGGTTGGTAAAGTTTCTAGAGTACTGGACTGGTGATGACAAAATGCATTGTCAGTACATGTCAAGGTTCCAGGCTATGATTTATCATTTCTTTTTAGTGGTGTTTTTTTTTAAGTTCTTATTCACTGCAAGTGTATGCTCATTAGTTATGTTTGTTTAGTCTCTAAGTTTTTTTTTAAAGTTAATTGACTTTTTCATTCTACTTCTAGATTGTAACTCTTACCCCAACACCTTGTGGCATTGCTTGTACAGCACAAGTAGCTTTTATTTTCCAGTCCTGTAGGTTCCCCTGCAAAAACCATAAATGGGATAAATACTGTAAAAATAGTTTTTTTAAAACTATTTTTACTTTTTCTATCCTCTACATTTTTTGTTATTGTACTCACATGTTTTTCTCCCTTAACAGATGTTTATGCCCTCAGTAGATATAATTTCTCATATTGATAACATATAGGTGGCCAGCTATGGTTGATTTGGACCCAGACACTGATACATACTATGAGGTTCTTGAAAAATCTCGAATGGTTCCAGTAAGTCTTTTCCTCAAAATTAAAGGTTGTGTTTATGTTTTTGTTTTTACTTTTGCAATATTTCAACAATTCTAACAATTGAATGCAATATTCTGATTTAAAATTAAATTCCACTCTGAATGCACACACTTATATAAGCGTGAATTATGTCACACTCTTAAATTCATTGAATGTCACAAGGAAAAGTTTTGCCTCATATTATTTTAATAAATTCTCAATGATCGCTTAAATGATTTTGTTATGGTTAGTAAAATTAGTGTAATTTTTACATATCTCCTTGTCTTTAATCTCTAATGAGAAAAGTGACAGTTTTCAAGGTGAAGATAAAATCAAAGTATTGGTCATAAAAAAAGGATTGGATACAATAATTATAACAGGAGATTTGAAAGATTTACAATGTGCCTTCTGTAAATATTATCTTGTTCCTTATACAAATAAAACTGGATAAAGGATCAATTTTTTCAATTGACATGCTTAAACTAATAGAGTTTACAGCAGCAGTGAAAAACAAAGCTCATAAAATCATTGGGTGGTACTCTGAGTTCCACAGTTCAAAGAACAAATCCTTTCAAAGTTCTGGGTTTTATTTGTAAGAACATTTTCCTGAACTATAGACTGAAAATATTGGTGCCTTTTGTAACATTAGTCTTGTTTGAAAATTCATTTAAAATTTCATTTACATGAATATTAGTAATAACTGCAGGAGTGTTTCAATACTTAGGGTCAGAGAAAAGGATCAGAATACAACTTTCAGCTGTATAAGCAAAGTGTGTCACTAATTAATTAACAAGTAATATTAATATATTAATATTACTTGTTTGGAGTTTTTTGGAGTTTTTTTTTCAAGATGGCGGGTGTTTTATATTCGGAGTGTAGATTGTGTGATTAAAGTGATTTAATATATTGTGTTTCCAACGGGATATAATTTTCGAAAAGTTGTGTAAAGTTTTCTACTAAGGAGGATAAGAACTGATAAGTACTTTTTAAAATGTAATCAGCTAAAGTTTTATATTTAGATCGTAAAAGATCGCATGTGAGACCTTAACGATCAAACATGTGGGGAGAAATATCAGTCGGGCTAAACCCCCAACGTGTGTTTTTCTTAAGCTAAGCCCTTAACTTACGACTGACTCAGCAGGTCGGTAAGGGATAAATGTTTTATGCTCAGAGAAATACTCAGAAGATGGAGATTAAAGTAGCAACGATAAATATATGCGGGATAAAAAATAAAGAAGTCGAACTTATAGAAGAAATGACAAAAAGGAAAATTTAAATTCTAGGATTAGCGGACACCAGAGTAAAAGGACAACAGATAAAGAAAACACACATGAACTACACAAAAATATTCTCAGGAGTCGACAACACAGAAAGAGCAACACATGAAGTTGGTTTTATCATCGACCCAGAACACTCGAAGAACATTCTAGAAATAAAATACCATTCAGAAAGAATTATCACAATTAAACTACTAGAAGACGATCGAAAAACAAATTACATTCAAATCTATGCCCCATGCAACAACAATGAAAGAGACAGCGAAGAATTCTACGACACATTGAATGAAATCATTAACAAGATTGACGAAAGCCACAACATGTTAGTGATGGGAGATTTTAATGGAAGGCTTGGGAAACGCAACAGTGAGAACAGTGATATCTTAGGACCCTTTGACGATAAAACGGCTGAAATAAACGAAAATGGAAGCAGACTGCTGGATCTATGAAATAAAAATAATTTATTTATTATTTGTTATCACCAACACATTCTTCAAACACAGAGAGTCGCAAGTATACACCTGGTACAAATGGAATGACACAACATGCAGAAGCCAGATAGATTTTATACTAACAAGAAAATAGAACAAGAAAAGAGTAACCGACAGCAGAGCAATCCCAAATATTACAGACGACACGGATCACAAGATGGTTATGATCACACTAAGACAGCCAAAAATAGAGAGAATATACAAAAACAATCAAAAGATGCGAAAAGAACAGACAATAAAAATAAAACAATTAAAAGATCAAGAAACAAGGAAAACCCTAGAAGAAAAACTAACAGAGGAATTCAAGAAACTCCCTAATGAAGTATGCATGGTAGAAGAAGAGTGGAAACAATTTAAAGAAACAGTAACCAACATCTCTAAAACAGTTTGTGGAACGAAACTAAGAACAAGAGAAGGGAAAAAAAGCACCCCATGGTGGAACGAAACAATCAGAGAAGCAATCAAAGAAAAGAAGAAACTGTTTAAAAATTGGAGGGAGAACAAGAACCAAGAAAAATATGCCTTAGTTCGAAAAAGAGTTAAAATGTTGATCAAAGAAGCTAAGCAAAAGAATTGGACAGAATTCGGACAAAACATGAGCAGGGACTTCAAGACAGCCACAAGAGATTTCTACAAAGCAGTAAAAGCTACAAGAGCGAGAAAAGAAAACCATGATCCTACTGAGCTCAGAAATGACAAAGACGGACAGCCAATATCAAATAACCAATGTATGCAACAGAGATGGAAAGAATATTTTGAAGACCTGTTAAACATACCAACTACCAATAAGACAACAAAAACCACGCCAGAACTCACAAATACTGAACCCAACATCATGAAAGAGGAAATCAAAGAAGTAATCAAATATGCACCAAGAAATAAAGCACCGGGGATAGATAACATACCAATAGAAATAATAGCAGCAGCAGGAGAAACAGGAGTGCAATGGCTGCACAGAATATTTAATGCAGCATCGCACCAACAAGACCCAGAAGACTGGCAAAAGGCAATCATCATACCAATATGGAAAAAGGAAGGTAGCAAAAGAGACTGCAATCAATATAGAGGTATATCTCTTCTCAGCCATGTAGGAAAGCTATACGCCAAAATCTTGGAAAAAAGGCTGAGACCAATAATAGAACTACAGTTAAGTGATTCTCAAATGGGATTCCAAAAAACAGAGGATGTACCGATGCACTATTCACATTAAAACAGCTTGCAGAAAAAACGACAGAACACAATCAAAACTTATACATAGCCTTCATTGACCAGGAAAAAGCATTCGACAGAGTAAACAGAGAACAACTGTGAGAGATACTAACAACATACGGAGTAAGCCAACATCTAATCAACCTTATTAAAAGCCTCTACATCAACAGCAGCTGCAGGGTCAGAACAGCAACAGGCTACACAGACAACTTCGAAGTTAGATCAGGCATAAGACAGGGGTGCGTACTATCCCCCCTACTGTTTATTACATACATGGATATGCAAACTAGCCAACCCATCAGAGACAGAGGAGATCAACGGGCTTCTATTTGCAGACGATCAGGCACTAATACATGAAACAATAGAAGACCTACAAGAACACTTAAACAAACTGAACATCTCAGGCACAAAATACAACATGAAAATCAACATCAACAAAACAGAAGTCATGAATGTCGCCAAAAATAAACAGAACATCAACATAACTATAGAAGGCAGACAACTAAAACAAGTAGAGGAATTCAAATACCTAGGAAGTCTAAAGACAAACGATAATTCTCAAACAGCAGAGATAGAATCAAGATACAACAAAGCTTGTCAAATCATTGGACAGTTATCACCACTATTGTCCAACAAGGAAATAACTCTGGAGGCAAAACAAGCACTACACAATACAATCTTCATCCCAACGTTGTGCTACCAATGCCAGACCTGGACACTAGATGCAAGAACAATAAGAAAAATAACCTCTACAGAGATGAAATGTGTTAGACGAATGACAGGAAACAAGTCTGAGAGATAAGATCAGAAATGAAGAACTGAGAAAAAAGCTAGGAATAGCCACACCGCCATAGAATATATAAGGAAACAACAGATAAAATGGTTTGGCCACGTGACAAGAAAGAAAGAACAAAACACAACACAATGAGCCTTCAACAAACATTGTGAGAACACCAGACCCAAGGGTCGACCACGAAAAAGATGGATCGATGGAATATTAGAAGCACTAGGAAACATAACAGCAGCAGAAGCGAACAGAAGAGCAAAAGACCGCAAATTATATCTCCCCTCGACGCTGAAAGGCAGATGAGGAAGGAAAGAAGAAGAAGAAGAATATTACTTGTTAATTAATTAGTGACACACTGGAATCCTACTCTGATAAAGTCTTGATCGTAGAGAGAACGAGATATATATTAATAATAAATAATATTTATTATAATTTATATTAATTTATAATTTATTGTGAAAAGTGAAAATTTATATTATCCAAATTGTTAATATTATTGAAATTTTAATGGGATCACTCCAGTGCAAATTTTATTATCAGGAGTGTGCATTTATTTCCTTCCCTTTATGTTTGAAGAGCCTTCATAAAAAAATTGAAAATAAATATTTTATACACATTAAAGCTTTTAGTCTTATGTTAAATGTTAGGGAGTCCATGACAACAAGATATTTATAGGAATTTATCTCTGTCATACTATACGTCGGTTCCAGTGTTTCCCTTGATGTTACATAGATTGTCCTTTCATGAACATGTCTTATTTATTTTGTTTGCATCAGTTTTGTTCATTTATCTTTTGAGTTGCTTGTTCTTTTTTACTTTACCTTTCACATGAATGTGTTATATTCTCTTTGAATCTCACATTTTTTTATGCTGCACAGGATTATATACTTATTCATTTAGTATTCAATGTATATAAGATATTTTGGATTCGTATGATGCATGACTGTTTCTCAATTTCATTACTAGGATCACATTTATGTTGTACCTTTTTGGTAAACTTTCTTAACTTTTTAAATGTTCTTAATTTTATTTAAGATTGTTTCATAGTCCCAAATTCATTGCACCAGGAGCAGCCTTAAAATTACTTCTAGCATATAACTATTAAATAAAAAACTGAGCAAAAAGCTAAGAATAGCCCTAGCCATAGAGTATATAAAGAAAAAACAGATAAAATATTTGGTCACGTGACAAGGCAGAAAGATCAAAACACAACACAATGAACCTTCAAAAAATGTTGTGGGAATACCGGACCCAAAGATCGACCATGAAAAAGATTGATCAATGGAATATTTGAAGCTCTAGGAAACATAACAGCAGCAGAGGCAAACAGAAGAGCAAAAAAACAGCAAATTATATCTCCCCTTGATGCTGAAAGGCAAATGAGGAAGGAAAGAGGAAGAAGATATAACTATTAAATGTTCCACTAACTACTTAGATTAATACATCCCTTGTCCATAGTCTTAATTATCCTTTTCTACTCCAGTCACACTTGAATCCAATCTCATACTTTCTCAGGATAATAGTTTTATTACCATGTACTCATCCACTAGATGCAATTAATGATATCTGCAGTATATATCATATGTTTATATTCAGTGTTCACACTATGGGTGCCTTTGAAGATAATCTGTCAGTTCTTTATTACAGTAGCTTGATTGCCATTAGTATTTCTTTGTGCTGTGCTTTAGTAAATGGCCTGGGCTACACCAAAGTCAATCTTCCTTTTCTTTCTGGCATTTAAACAATGACTACTAAAGAAATGAGTAGTCTTCTTCATCATCCTGCCTTCAAAGGACATTAAGTGGGAGTAGATGTGTTGTGTTGTGGTTTATAGTTTTATATTTGCACTTTTCAGTCCAACACATCCGCCTTCATTACAGCATTTGTGATCACCAGGTCGCCTCTTCAATTTCTACTTACTTAGCCAGACTGGAAGTATTGTTTCCAGGGACACCTCTGGGAGGTGAAGCAGGGTCTTTTTCAGCTCTGTTTGTTCATGATCCTGATGCATATAGTCAGCTATGAATCACAGACTAAACTCAGCTCAGGATGGACGTCTTGGCCCCCAAAGTTAATATTAAAGTTCTTACAATAAAGGGAGCCGCCCGCGATAGCTCAGTGGTTAGTGAACTGGACTACAAAGGACTAGGGGTAGGGTTCGATCCCAACCAACAGCTTCCGGGTTCACCCAGCCTTAAATGGGTACCGGATTTTTTTCTGGGAAAGTAAAGCAGTACGGGCATAATACCGACCACATTACCCCAAAAATCATGTGCTGAAGGTCTGTAAAACATAGGGTCACTAACACCATATTTCCCTATATGCCACTTGGCGTGACGGGAGCACTTTACTTTTACTTTTTTCTTACTATAAACTTTTAGTTTACTGTTTCTCTGTTGATCAAATAAAAAAGAAATTGTAATGGCTTTTAAAAGTGAAAAATGCTGTAAAGTGGTTACTTTAGATATATATAATAAAAATTCAGCTAAGTAAATAAGATATTCTAAGTTTAAATCAGAAAAAGCTAGAACTGCCCCATTATTGGAAGCATCAATTTCTAAAAACAAAATAAAATTAGTATGCGCAATTAATGCGACATCACTGTGAAAAAGAATAAAAAGATAGCCTTGTTGTTGCTATGAAAAAGCTACTAATGTTCTGGATGGATAATTAATCATACTAGACATCACTGCTTTTTTTCTGACTATATATAATGGTAGAGTTTTTGCATATTTTTTCCCACAATTTTTTTTTTACTTAATGATAAAATACAATATGTATTGTAAAAATGCCAGTAGATTGTAGTGAATCTCCAGCTTTGAGCATTGATGAGTGTGGCAGTGCAGGATAAGCTGTAGTTTTGACACTGGATTGGCCATGAAAGGAGGGCTTTGACATAAGCAGGCTTTGACTAAGTTAGACAATATATTTCATATTCTCAAGCTTTACCAGGTGTTGTCTAGAGGATGAGGTCATGTTACTAACAGAGACAAGGCATCTGACAGCAACAGAGCTGGAAGCTGCCAGCGATACTTAGCTGATGGCCTGCACCAGGATTAGTGAACCAGAACTATCCAGACCCTCCGCATCTCTTTGCGATGCTTCTAGAAACAGATTAACCAGTCTTATCAGGCCAAATGAGTAGGGATTGAAGAAGTAAGGGAATCTGGTACTCAAAAATGCAGTGCTGAAGTTGGATGTGTTGGGCCAAAAGGTGCAAAAAAAAAAAAACCACTACCTAACGCATCTATGCCCACTTAACATCCTTTTAAGGATGAAAGACGAGGGGAACTATCTGTTTCTTCAGTAGTTATCAGGTGAAAGCCAGAAAGAAAGAGAAAAGTGTTGCTGACAGAATTGTGTGAATTGTAGAAGAAAATTAGCAGCATGCATGGGAATTCTAGCAACTAGAAGCCGATGAGAGATGGACACTGCAAACAGCAATAGTTGCAATAGTATAACTGGGGTGGTGGCAAACATTCCATCTAAAGATATTCACAATGCCTTTCAGAGAGCAGCACTTGAGATCAGTAATTATACGGTTTGAAAAAATTGCAGTATTGGTTACAGTATCTAAATGTATCTCCGACCAGAAAGTATGTGCTGGTTCACAGAGTGGTTTAAGAAACAAGGAGAAAATAAAGCAATTGTTCAGAAAAATGTCATTATTGTGCAGAAAATGGTAAATTGATACTTTTTTTTAGAATCTTGCTAACTATGAAATGTATGAAAAAGATTCATCTAGTACAACACAAAAATCAAACTAAAGATGTATCAGAGCTGTGTGTTTCCTATACTCTGATATGGACCTGAATGCTAAAGAACAGTAGAAAAAAAAATGTCACAGCTGTCATTTAACCTGCCCCGAGGAAAGTTCTCATACTTTGGTTGAACAAAAGCAGCAGCCAGGAACTGCTCATGAGGTGTGAACAATAAGGAATATACCGTAAAGGTAAAGTATGAGACTTGGAATGGCATCTTAGCATGCAAGTTTTCACCCATATGTGCTCTACCACCTATCTAGAAGTGTTCGGAGACTTCTGGATAGTGTCGCTTCAAGCATCAAAACTCATGGTGCAAGGCGGCATTCCTCACCTTCTTAGAGTAATACCCTGGTACCCATTTCTGCCAGAGACTGGGTTGACCGCAGGGGTATTTTTTTTTTCTAACCACAAGTACAATTCACACTGCTTTCCAGCAGGAATCTCACGGGTTGTCTGAACGTCAGTAGCCAAGTCAGGTGGTTTTTCCAACTAGGCTACTGAGACCCCCAAATGTACAGTAAAAATAGGCAAATAATGGAACTAGAGAAATCTGGAAATAATCAAAGGAACTGCTATGCAGTGAACTCTGGAGGGAAGCCCAAAGAGATACAGATCAAGAACAGTAGAAGCAAAGATGAATAGTAAAGGCCAGAGATGTTGATACCTAGTGAAAAATGCCTACAAACAGCATGAAGTGGAATAACTGTTTTATTGCTCTACACCACAAGGTATATTGGGCAACTGACTGTTATTCACGTTTGTAATGAAGGAAGGAATGTAGAAGAAAAATTGTACAGTGAATTAGATGACTAGACTGAGTCACTTTAATAGTTTTGTAAGTATATATGTTATGTGGCTTATCATGCTTCTTCAAAAGAAATCTAAGGTATTTCAGAAACTTGCAGTGACTCTTGAACTTCAGCTTCTAAAAATTAGATGGTTTTTAGCACTTGTTGGGTTTATATTTTTTTGCAGTGTGGAAAATATATTATGAATCAGTGATTATTAGTGATTTTCAGGCATCAAAAGAAGTTAACATAGAAGCAAAACAGATCATTGTCTTTATGAGGATTTAAAAAAAAATGGTTTGTTTGTTCACATTTGTATCTTATGTATTGAGTTATTTGCGGATCATCATCATTGCACTTCAAACATGTCCATAGTTGCTCAGATCCCCTCCTCAGCAAGTCCCGCAGTGTCCAGCGACTGACGACTCCAGTTCTGTGTTGTTTGATAAGTCTTATACACCCACTAAGTTTCTCATTTCTGGATGTACCCTTGTAACTCCTATCTCATTTGAAGTACATGTGTATATGTATCTTATGTATGGTGCTCTTGATGACCTCAGTGAGGTAGCTTGGATTTACAAAAACAAAATATTGATTTAAAGCAGACAGGAAGATAAAGAACAGTTGATTTAAAAAAAAATATGTAAAAAAAAAAAGAAATTGGAATTCTGTCCATACTGCAGTATTTCTCAAGTCAGAAGAATTTAACATTCAAATGTACTGAACCTTATAAAAATAAAAAACAGGGCCATGCAATAAGTAATCTTCCCTCTATGAAAATCTGAAAGAAAAAAACTGCTGGAAAGTGTGTCTGAAGGAGATCATGTGCTCATTTGTCTGAATGTCTTTCTTGAAAAGTGATTATTTTTTGGTGAAACTAAAATTTTAAAAATTATTACAAAAGTTTTGCTTAAAGAAACAGCTCATGATAATCTAGAGAAGACAAGTACACATCAGAGGGTATGTTTCAGTATGGAAATTACAATAACTACTACTTCATGGTGGGAGCCGCGATAGCTTAGTGGTTAGTGAACTGGACTACCACGGACAAGGGGTAGGGTTCGATCCCAACCGACGGCTTCCGGGTTCACCCAGCCTTAAATGGGTACCGGATTTTTTTCTGGGAAAGTAAAGCAGCACGGGCGTAATACCGACCACATTACCCCAAAAATCATGTGCTGAAGGTCTGTAAAATATAGGGTCACTAACACCATATTTCCCTATACGCCACTTGACGTGACGGGGGTACTTTACTTTTTTTTTTTCACTACTTCATGGTGAATTACTATAATAACTACCTCATGGTGATTACTGGCACTTTTTTCCTAGAAAAAAAAACAATGTTAATTATCATGCTCCATTAAGTTAAACTATGATACAGAGTATTTTTCTCCTCTAGTAATTATATTATTGTTATGCCTCAGGAAAATGCTTCATATACGATGGAATGAATTCAAGACTAGTACAGAAGTAAGAGAAATGACAAAGCATAAAAAAATATCATCTGTAATCAAGAGAATAAGGTGGACGTACGTTGGCTATGTTATGAGAAGAGACAACAAGAGGATTTAAAGTAAGCCCTCAAATGGGAACCAGATGGTAAAAGAAAAAGGGGCTGACCTAGAGAAACACTAAAATGAACATTGAGGCAACAATAGCAGGCATCAGCTCCCTTGCCCAGTGTGGGAGGCTTTCCCAGAACAGGGACGAATGGTGAGATACAATGAACTGCTATGCAGTGCAAAGTCTGACACTTAATAGCAAAAATTGTCAGATATGGATAGTCTAGAATTTCTTTGCTCTATGTGCCATCTTCAGCATGAAAGGACAAAAGAAACAGATAGACTTCTAGTGAGAGATTATCAGTGATGATGGATTCAAGATTATTGACACTGTTTACAACTCCAGTTTATACCTGCTTTAAAGTGGTGGTTCTCCTCCCTAGATCATTACAACTCTTGTTTAAGTTGATGGTGAGTTTAAGCATTTAAAAAGATGGTACAAATAGATCTAAAATAGTTTGTATTTCATTTTCCTTGTGTGTAACCAGTATGACATCATCTGCCCATAGCATTTCCCGATATAGTATCTTTTCTTTTGTTTTATTCTCTTGGGTTAACTCTTTCCATATGTTTCGCCGCACTGTGCGCCATGCCAATTTCAGCAGCGTATGTTTCACCGCATAGTGCGCAACGCTCAATTTGATTAGTGTGAACGCCATCAAACCATATTCTTTTTACATGTTTGTATCATCTGGATATTGGTGAAATCTAATATCTTGTTCAATTATCTAAACATTTATATATAATATGTTACTCGTATATGTTAGATATATGTAGATTGATTCTTAAAACCATGAACAATTTTGTCTCTGAAATCTCTTCCGTTGTGTGGATAAAAAGCTTCCATACAGAAAGAGTTAAGTTGAAAAAACATGTTGGTAAAGAAGATACTTTACAATGTGGGTACAAACAGTGTGTTTAGCCATATTTAATCTCAATCGATGTAGAATGATTTAGATATTCATGATGCTGTTCATGGGGTTTACTTCTGTTTAGCAGTGTAACTGTTAAGCATGGAACTAACAATGTCACCCTGAGACTTGGTCAGAGAAACCTACCATCAATTAAAGACTAATATAGAGATAAGAGAAATGGCCATGCAACCAACCATCTTATCTTCAATAGGATGCAAAGATGGACATATGTCGGGCAGGTGTTGAGATGAAACAACAAAAGAATTTCAAAACAGGCTCGTGGAAAACATCAGGATACAAGAAAAGAGGAAGACCTGGAGAACCACTGAAAAAAAAAAAACATTTATAATATCAGCAAAGTTGGCAGGCATAAACTAATTGGATAAGATTGAACATCTCCCTCAAAATAGCTATGTATGACAAAACAAAACATTGAGCCCTATGTGACATCTAGCGGTGCTGGAAAGATCAAGATTATGCTGTTTTATTCCACTCATGTTTTCATGAAAGAATCAGACCATGTTCAATAGCTAGTCTCCGTTGATGGAGTCAAAGCTTTTATGAGATTAATGAAAGCAATGAATAATGGTATGTTTTGTTCTATGCTTTTTTTTGGCATTTTCAGTGAAAAGACCATGTCAGTAGTAGATCTGTTGGTCCAGAAAGCACATTGTGACTCACAGTATACTCTTTCAGCAAGCCTCTTTATCTACTTAGAATGTTACATGTATATATTTGCCTATAATTCTCAAGTGGAGTATTCCCCTACAGTTTGATCTAAGTGTGCTGTAATTATTAATTATATGTTTGTACTTTATTTGTTCTTTTTACAGCTTGAGTTTCATGTAACTTTCTTTGGTAATCCTGTGACAAGGTCATGGATCAGGACCCGTTTTCTAACACCATATGATGGGAAGTTACCAGAAGCTTTTGTAAGTTATGCAGTGTGTCCAGTTCATTACTAAAGGAGAAGTGAATAATTCTTTGTATTCAAATTTTAATAAAATAATTTCCAGTTAGCTACATTCAGGACAAATAAATTCAGTGCAGTAAAATAATGTTGTATTTCCTAAATTTATTGGCACTGCATTTCTTATATTTAAAAAATTTAATACAGCAATTTGTCCTTTTTTTTTTTTGTTGGGGGTGGGGTGTATCCATTCTATTTGTAAACTCCAAAAACAGCTAATAAAGCTATATTTGTTTGTGACCTCTTAGAGTATTTCCTCTTACATTAAGCTGTATCATCATCATCAATACCGGGCCTGCTGGCATAGGTGATCATGTCTCTCCACAACTTTCGATCTTGACAGTTATTTATCATTTCAGTTGTTGACCTTCTGCCAAGTCATGATCTTAAGCTGTCTGGTATCTTTTCTTTTTGCTTCCTTCTATTCTTCGTCCCTCAATTTTCCCAGTTGTTACAATATATTTCAGCTGTTCTCTTCTCATTACATGACCAAAAAATAATGATTGTTTCTTCCTAATATTGGAAGTAATTTTTATTTTTGCTTTGGCCTCTTTCAGAACATTTTCATTACTCTTCTTAGCTGTCCATGGTATTCTCAACATTCTTCTGTAAAACTACATTTCTACAGACTCCAGTGATTTTCTTCTCTGTTGTCCTTTTGTCCATGATTCACATCCATATGTTAAGACTGGCTCTACATAAAAATTTAAGAACCATTTTTCTTATTTCCATTGTCAGAAATGGATTGCATAGTATCTTCCTCATTTTTTTGGAAAGCCAATTTTGCCTGAGCCATTCTGCACCTCACCTCTGTTGCACATCTTCCGTCTGAGGGAAGATTTTAATATTGTTCCACTTGTCTTTATTTTTTATCTGACCAGATGGGTCTGGGTTCGATCCCCAGCACTGGTGGATTTTTTTTCGAACTGACAAGGCTCCGGTGTTCACCCAACCTCTAAAAATGGGTACCAGAGATTTTTCTAGGAAGTAAAGGTGGCCTGGCGTGATACCGACCACATCACCCAAAAATGTGCCGTGGTCATAGAAAAAATATGTTCACTAACACCATATTCCCCATATGACTAGCAAGGCGTGGAGGGAACCTTTACTTTACTTTTACTGTCTTTATTTTACACTGAGGTGATGTCTTTTTCTTTGTTGTTATCATTGCTTCTGTCTTTGTGCTATTAAGGCTGAGTTCATTATTTTTGCTTTCTTTCACTATAATGTCTAACATTTCTTGTAACTCATTTTCGCTCTTAACGAATAAGACTGTATCATCAGCATACATTAGATTATTTATATTATGACCTCTGATTGTTATTCCATGCATGCCCCTTATGGATCTTAAAATAATCTCACTATACATATTAACTCCTGATGTCCGTGGGAACTCTGTCATGGTTACTTACATTTTGCCAAGCGAACGCTGACATGGTTACTTTCATTTTGTTTCGTTATAGTAAATACTACACATTTTAAGCTACCACATCCGCAAGGAATTTAACTCTAAAAGAATTTCCTGTCTTTAGACACACTTCAACCGTTCACACATGGGTTTAATTTGTTCACAAAATCGTCAAAATGTGTGTTGTTTTCTAAAGTCTTTAATCAGCTGATTCATGTTTAGAAGTGAAAAATGACTAACAGCAGTGAAGTATCAATCGCTCCTAAACGTGAATTATTATTTAACAGCAGAAAAAGCTAGGAATTATGTTCTGAGAACTTTGAATGTGATAGCGACCTTTGTGACATTAGTTTTAGTAGCGCTGTCGAATTAAAATGGGCCTCCACTTTGGGTAGGTGAGTACCATTTTTTATATAACATTTTTTTTTCAAAAATTTTGATTATTAATTTCTTAAATTCTTATCCTTCATTTTTTATTCAAAATATTGTTGCTGATTATGAATCTGTGCCCATTTTCCTTTAAATTTATGCCTAATACATATGTCTATGACTTGTTATAGTGAAAATATGAAAGATTTAGTGCAAGAAGTATTTTTCAGGAAGAATAAATTACGTCTAAACACTTTTGAAAGTGTCGAAAAAACACAGACATGGAGAGTTAAACAAATCTAGTGACAGCACACAACATTGCCTAACACTGTTTTATTTGTTGAAACATTCCCAATTAATTTCAAGTTTTTATGGCCGCTGTTTGTCGCTAGTACATGTTCTTTATTATTCTTAGATCTTTGTTGTCTACGTTTATGCCTTCTAAAATTTTGATTATCTCTTGGTGCTTTACTTTGTCAAATGCTTTAGTATAATCTATGAAACATAGGTATAGATCTGTTTTCACCTCTATGGCTCTTTCTACTAAAGATCTTATGATGTATATGGCATTGCTCAATCCTTTACCTCTAACAAAACCACAATGCTCATCACTATTTTCTGGATTGATTTTGTTTCGCACTCTTCGCATGATGATTCTTTGTAATATCTTTGTCATGTGGCTCATGAGGCTTATTGTGCGAGGATCATCGCATTGAATCACACCAGATTTCTTTGGTAAGGCTATGATTATAGATTTGAGCAGGTCGCCTGTATATATCCGCTGTTGTAGATATCATTCAATATTTTTGTCTTCAATCTCTTCATTAGTTATATTATCTGGTCCAGGAGCTTTTCCTGCTTTCATATTGTTCAACACGTCTTCCACTTCTTCTTTGAGTATTTCTGGTCCTTCTCCATTATCCTTAATATTTACTTCTGTTCGTTCATTATTATAAAGATCTTTAATGTATCTGTCCATCGTTCCCTTATGCTTTCCTGTTCAATCAACAGCTCTCCTTCCTTTGATCTTAAACATCCAGTTTTTGATTGCATTTTTCTTCCTATTAATTCTTAAATTTGTTTGTATATAGCTTTGGCATCTCCTTTTTGTTGCATTTCAATCTCTTTGCATCTCTCTTTTAGCCATGCTTCTTTTGCTTCATTGCATTTTATTACAATTTCTTTATTTAATCTCTTATCTATCTATCTATCTATCTATTGACCTTTCGAGCCGTAACCGGCCCATAGGGCGTAGACCAAGATACACCTTCTCCTATATGAATTTTTGTTCTAGCAGTTTTCTTTTAAAGATATTTTATCAAATCTCGCCATCTGTCTCTGTTCTGTGCAAGCAGTTCTATCTCATTGAGGGAGCCGATTCCTGCTGCTCTTGCCTCTCTCATCAATGTTCTTCTCAGTGTCTCCCTGGGTCTTCCTCTTTTTCTTTTACCTGTTGTTTCCCATATGAGGGCTTGCTTTGCTATTCGATTATTATCTCTTCTCATCACATGTCCAACGTATGACCATCGTCTTTTCTTTATTACTGAAGATATTAGTGGTTGATTGGCGATTTCTCTAATTTCCTCGTTTGTTTTGAATTCGTTCCATTCTATACCAAGTATTTTCCTTAGACATTTATTTTCGAATGCGTTCAACTTTGTTTCTATATCTCTTGTTGTTTTCCAGCTTTCACACGCATACGTAAGGGTTGATAGTACATTTGATTTGAATAGCCTAAGTTTTGTGTTTGTGCTAATGAGTTTTGATTTCCACAACTTTTCAAGGCTTCTGAAAGACATTGCTGCTTTAGCCAGTCTGATTCTAATTTCTTTGCTCGTATCCCCTTCTCGATCAATGTGACTTCCAAGATAGATGAAGTGATCGATCTCTTCTACTGGTTTGTTTTCCATGTATATTTTGTCACTTGTTGGAATTAAACTTTTCATGACTTTAGTCTTTTCATGATTGACCTCAAGCCCAATTTTGCTGGCTATTGATGATAGTTCATTTGTGTTTTCCTGCATCGTTTTTATCTGATTGCTGATGAGAACTATGTCATCAGCAAAGTCCAGGTCCTCCAAATGGTCTCCTTGTATCCATTCGATGCCTTTATTACCAGTGCAGCATTTCTTCATTATGAAGTCCATAACAATTCCAAATAACAAGGGCGATAAAATACATCCTTGTTTAACCCCAGTTTCTATTGGGAAACATTCGCTCAGTCCTTCCTCTGTTCGAACTGCACATGTGTAACCATCATACATGTCTTTGATAATTAATCTCTTATACTCATCTTTATTTTCTTTATTTCTTCTTCTTGTATCCATTAGCTGCAAAATGTCATCTGTCATCAATTTCTTTCTTGAATTTGCCCTCATTGGTTGAATGAACTCTTTTGATGTTTGTTGCATTATTTCTTTTAGCATTTCACACTGTTCATCAATGCTTTGTTTCTTCTCTATTGCATTGTACCGGTTCTGAATTGTGATGTTATATTTGTCTTGCAACTTCTTGTCTGATTTGAGTAAATCTAAATTTAACTTTTCCTGTGTGTTACCGGGGCCTCATTATGAGGGAAGTAAATAATAGTGACACTGTGACCTTCCAGGCATGTCGTAAGAGGTGACTAAGGAGGTTGATTGATGGCTTGACAAGTTGTCATTGTAAAAAGTATTGTTATGGAAACAGCGCCATATATTTTAGAGCAGTGATCTCTGCAATATGTGCCATTTTGGCATGCAAGGTTTCTGTTTTTGAGATTGTGGTTCTGCCCTATGTGCCGTCTTCGGCTCGAAAGGACAATAGATGTTAACTGAGGCTCGTTTTGCTGCTTTTAATTTTACTCTAAGCTTTCCCACAACTAGTACATGATCACTATTGCAATCTGCCCCTAGACTAGTTTTCACACATACCAGACTGTTTCTAAATATGTTGTTTATCATTATGTAATCAATTTGATTGTGTGTGTTGTTTCCTGGGCTTTTCCATGTCCATACACGTCTTGGATGTTGCTTAAACCA
The DNA here is from genome assembly GCA_032433765.1 of Megaustenia siamemsis. Classification (NCBI taxonomy): domain Eukaryota; kingdom Metazoa; phylum Mollusca; class Gastropoda; order Stylommatophora; family Ariophantidae; genus Megaustenia; species Megaustenia siamemsis. The sequence goes on along the minus strand of JAVIAB010000088.1, from coordinate 29,843,572 downwards.
GGTGTTTCCTATCATCGTGTTGTGTGTTCTTGCCCAGTCAATAAGTTTGTCACCTCTTTCATTCTTCTCGCCTAAGCTATAATAAGCAACTACTTCCTCAACTCTTTCCTATCCTACTTTTGCGTTAAGATCCCCTAGAACTATGGTGTTTTATGTAGTTTGCATTCACAAAGTGCCTTATTTAACTCGTCGTAAAATTTATCAACTGTTTCCTCTAGACTGTCTGCTGTTGGTGCATAAACTTGTGTGAGATTTATATCTTTTGGCTTTCCATTCAGTTTCACTAAATGGACTCTGTCAGATATTGGGTAAAAGCCTTTCACTGTTCTGGTGCTTTCTACATCCAAGATGATACCTACTCCTCTTTGGTATTCAGTACCTCCAGAATAGATTATTTTATGTTCTTCAGAATATATCAGTGTTCAGTACCCCCAGAATAGATTATTTTATTTTCTTCAGAATATATCAGTGTTCAGTACCCCCAGAATAGATTATTTTATGTTCTTCAGAATATTATCTCCCTGATCAAGTATATCTAATTTTGTAAAGTCCTAATAAATGTAAACCCATTCTTTTCATTTCCTGTTTGATGTTTTCCAGTTTACCCTTCTGCTTGAGTGTTCTCACATTCCAAGTACCTATCTTTAGAGTTTGTTTTATCTTTATGTTGCTTACAGTAGCTTGATGACGATCAGATATCAACTGTAGCACATGATGTCTCCTACTGAAAGAGGGTTTTCCTTTGGAATCCCCCTTAACGTTGTTGTCATCGTGATTTCTATTATTGTAGCGATTTATGATTGTACAAAGAAATTACAACAGTGGTTTTCTCTTGCCTTCCATTGGTTTGTTTACGGTTGGCTCCGCTAGCCTTTGACTAAAAAGTCTCACCCACAAGACAGTAGAGTTGTTTTACTTCAGGGTACCCTCCCTTTTACTCTCCCAAGCATACCTGTAAGGTAGCAGGGCAGCCGCAAGTTTTACTGTTTACTGCATACAGTAGCAGCTAAAATTACCTGTTCTGACAGAAATTAAGCTGTTTAATAAAGATAAAACCTCAATAAAATATAGCAATTACAATTGGTCACCAGAAACAGTAAAAGTGTGCATATATATATTTATATATATGAAGCATCTTGAAAGATAATGGCTTTCCAGCACACCTAATACAATTTTTAAAATCATATTGCAAACAGTAAGCAGCTATCAGAATAGTCGGAGAAACATCTAATTGGTTTGAAATACAAAAAGATGTGAGCCAGGGATACATCTTTTCTCCATACTGTTCAACATCTATGCTCAGAACACCATGAGAAATGTCAGAAACGATGACAGATTTGTGAAGTTTGACCCTTCTACAATAAATGGCAACATAATTCCAGAACTCAGATATGCTGATGACACAATTGTTTTCTCAAACAGTGCAAAAGGATTAAAAGATACAATTGAGTGTGTTAAAAATCACAGTGAAAAACAAAACCACTATCTAAACATGCAGAAGACTATGATAATATCCATTCTTCTTCTTCTTCTTCTATCCTTCCTCCATTGCCTTTGGTGTCTAGGGGAGATACAATCTGCGATTCTTTGCTCTTTTGTTGGCCTCTTCTGGTGTTATCCCTCCTAGTGACTCCAGTATTCCCTTTATCCATCTCTTTCTCGGTCTTCCTCTTAATCTGGCGTTTTCGTAGCGTTAATAATATCCATTGATAAAACAAAAAGCCAATCCAAAATCACCAACAATAAACTTTAAATTGTAACAAACTATGAAAATTTGGGATTTGTAATAACTAAAAATGGAGACTGTCAGAAAGAGATCAAGAGAAGATTAGCAATTGCTGAACAAAAATTAAACATCTTAAAGAACATGTGTCACAATACCTGAAAGGCAGAAAAGTTAAAATTACAGAGGACATATGTCTTACCAATAGCTACATATTGTTGTGAATCATGGACAATCTCATAAATAGCAAGAAAGAAAATCGATTTATTCAAAACAAAATGCTAGTGAAAAATCCTTAAAGATACCTTGGATAATGAAAAAGATCAATTAAAACATATTGAAAGACTTAAACATTAAAAAGAACTGGCCAGAAAGAAACACCATTCTACAAAGAAAATTTAAATACTATAGCCACGTCAAAAGACACAGCAGGCTGGAAAGATCAACAATGGAAAGAATGGTTCCTGGACAATAAACCAGATTATCATATCAACAAGAACGCTTGAATTTCTTTTTCTAGGGGCATTGAAATTCACTTATAACTTAAATTTGACTCCCATCGAAAATTGTGTCATGTTGCCAGCACAGTCACACACCGGAAGTCTTAATTATATTGAATTATATATTATATATTATAATAAATTTAATAATATTAATTATATTATATTATTAATATTTATTATAATAAATATCTTAATTATTTCGATATTATTGAAACTTTAGAAACCTACGGGGTAGCAGGACAACTACTAGAAAATATAATGGCATTATATAAAAACAGTCAAAGTGCCGTCAGAACATCGGAAGGTCTGTCAGAATGGTTTCAGGTTACAACAGGAGTAAGACAAGGATATGTCCTCTCACCACTCCTCTTCATCATATATATGGACAAAATAAATCAGGAAACAACCAACAATAAGGACAAATCAAATAATAACATAGAGGTAGAAAACTCCAACATCAATGAGCTACTCTTCGCAGATGACCAATGCCTAATATATGAGGATGAAAACCTGCTACAACAGCATTTAACATCTCTAGATAAAAGCTGCACAAACTACAGTATGAAAATTAACACAGCAAAAACAGAGGGTATAAGAATAAGCAAATTAAGACACCCATTAAACATCAAGATCAAAGATAAAGAAATAAAACAAGTAGAGGAATTCAAGTATTTAGGCACAATGTTCAAAGAAGATGGAAAACTAGACAGAGAAATTGACATGAGAATACAAAAAGCAAATGCTGTCACATATCAGCTTTCACCATTGCTAAGACATCCAAACATTTCTATGCCAGCTAAACAACAAATGATAAATAGCATCTTCATACCAACTTTATGCTATGAAAGTAAAACATGGACCCTTTCTAAATCACATTTAAGAAAGATCAATACATGTGAGATGCGTTGCTTGAGAAAAGTAACAAACAACACAAGAAGAGATAGAATACCAAATGAAACCATAAGAAAAATAGTAGGAACAAAACCCTGCCAAGAATATATAGAACAACAACAACTTAAATGGTTTGGTCACTTGGTCAAAATGAATGCTCACCAATCACCATCAAGGGCATTCTTCTCGAGAATGCATGGAAAAAGACCAAGAGGAAGACCCAGAAGAAGATGGATAGATGCAGTGACAGAGACATGTAACAACAAAGGAAAATCACTAATTCAGACAATTCGAGCAGCACAAGAACAACAAATGATATAATCCATGACACCTTTTAGGTATCAGTGAAAAGAGAAAAGAAGATCATATCAACCAGGGTTATGAACTGAAAGGACTTATATCAACCAGTAAAGTAAAAGTAAAGTACCCCCATAACGCCAAGTGGCGTATAGGGAAATATGGTGTTAGTGACCCTATATTTTACAGCCCTTCAGCACATGATGATTTTTGGGGTAATGTGATCGGTATTATGCCCGTGCTGCTTTACTTTCCCAGAAAAAAATCCAGTACCCATTTAAGGCTGGGTGAACCCGGAAGCCGTCGGTTGGGATCGAACCCTACCCCTTGTCCTTTGTAGTCCAGTTCACTAACCACTGAGCTATCGCGGCTCCCTTTATATCAACCAGGGTGCTCTTATATTCTTTATGATGATGAGTGTTGTGTTCTTATGATGAGGCTGCTGTTATCATTCTGTCTGCTGTGATGTAAGGCCAGATCTAACCAGACAGAACACCTCTACTTGATTTCTACTGTAGATGTTACAGAACTGAACAACAGTAGTGGACACCTACATCAGTGACAATTCAATCATGAGATTTCTAGAGTCTGGCACAACTAGCCAGTACTCTAAGAGTTTTAATTGCATAAAACATCATATGCCAACAATTACAAAGGTGTGCAATTACAGTTTACATCATAGTCACACACTCTATAGTGAAATATATACAAAACTACAACTGCTACTCAGTTGCATCGAACTGTCTATATCTAACAGAACTTCTAATTTCTTTAAAATGATTCAGGATGGTCCCAAACTTCTACATCATTTTATGTCTTCATGTTTCTAACTGTTTGGCTAATCTTTCTACTTCATATCTAGCTATTTATTCTTCACTAATTCTGGTAATTAGCCTTTTCTCACCAGAAGGTATCCATCCTCCCAGTGCTTTGCCTGATAATAACTTATGTCTTGTCTCTCCGAGATACCAATGGGAACTGTCTTAATTCAGGAGCCTGGCTTGTCGACTTTGGTCATGTAACTAACCCAATCACACAGTCACGAGATGTCCTTCAAACTAACCAGTGCTCAATGTAGTTAAGTAACTTAACGTCTCATGGTCTTTACCCCTGTTAACTCTTTGTCTCTTAGTACACTGTTTAATCCTCTAACACCCAAGTTTTGGTACAGCAATGCATTCGGGGCAGACCAAGAAGAAGATGGTTTCATGACATCAAAGAGACCTTGAACATGACAACAGAAGATGTTAGTGATCTGGCTAGACAGAGATCTTTCAGACAGGCTGTATTGAATGCAATATTCTGCAAAGGACATGCAACCTGATGATGATGATAAATATATATCCACACATATATTACATATATATATATATATATATATATATATATATATATATATATAAGAGACTGTCAGTAGCATGGTGCTAATGCTCTGGCTGGGCTATTATATGAACAAAGGTTCAAAAGCAAAGTTTGGGAAAAGTAATGACAGTGAAGAAGAGCACTGGTCCCCTCAGCTCCAAATACTGTGCCCTATTATAATGAAATATTATTTTACTCCCCTACAACCATAAAGCAGGCCCTCAAAATTGAACCAGAGGGTAAAAAAAGAAAGAGGCCAACTTAGAAAAACACTGAAAAGAACATTAAAATGAGAGGCAACAACAGCAGCATCAGCTCCCTCACCGAGATTGAGCAACTCACCCAGAACAGAGCTGTGTGGCGAGACACAAAGCAGAGCTTCTGCAAGGTCTTACAATTGAAAGATAGTCATACACAAGAGTTTAGATAGAATTTCTGCCCAATGTGCCATCTTCAGCTTGAAAGGACAATAAATAGATAGATAGAAAACCAATTTTACCATAGACACAATTACATGCAATAGTACCCTTGAAACAATTATGAAGATGGAGCATAAAGCTGAAATTGATTGTCAATCAAAGTGTTTAATAATCTTTCCATATTTTACATTATGCTACATCTGTTAGAAGTTAATCTCATAGTACATAATGCAATCTGTTTTGCATGTCCACAGATCGTTCATACAACTATAGGCTTTTGATATGTCTACAGTTAACTGTCAAATATCATAAATAACACATACATTCAACTTCCAGTATAACACTTGTCTTCTTCTTTTTTGTGACCACAGACAGCATTATTGTCTTTGGCTGAAATAAAATTAGAATAAGTTTCGGAATGAAAGTTTAAGGAGAGACAACAAACCATGAAAAAATGACAAACAAATATGGTGCCTGAGGTGGATTATCATAGTCATGCTCAGAGGAGCACCTTTATACCAGATATTTCTAAGTTATTACATATTTATATTTTTTCAATTATATTATTACAAGGTAATGCTGAATGAAACAACATTAATGAGGGCAGTTAGTATATATATATATGTGCTGCAGTTTTATTTTTTTTTTCTTTGTTCCACAGATTTTAGAAGCATCCAATCCTTTCAAAAAAACAATTAAAACTACAATGAGAGATGCAGATAAGGCATTACAACTTAATTTAAAGGTTTGTTTTTCATAATTTTCTATCCCTCATACTACCAGTTCTGCTACCTCAATCCCCACACCAGGTAGTAAGAAAAAAAATTATAGTTTACCAGTGTCTGGAGAATATGGTGTCAGTACCCATATCTGTAGGTGACAATTGGCACATTTATGGGTAATGTGTTCTTTATTCATGCCAGGCCTTCCCCCAGTAGAAATATCTGGTGTCAATTTCTAAAGGCTGGGTTAGCCCCCAAAACTGTGATCATCATCATCAAGTACCTGGCCTGCTGGCGTAGGTGATCATGTCCCTCCACAACTTTCGATCTCGGCAGCTATTTATCATTTCTGTTGTTGACCTTCTGCCAAGCCATTCTCTTAAGCTGTCTGGTATTTTTTCTCTTTGCTTCCCTCTATCTCTTCATCCCTCAATTTTTCCAGTTGTTACAATATATTCCAGTTGTTCTCTTCTCATTACATGGCCAAAAAATGATGATTGTTTCTTCCTAATATTTGAAATTAGCTCTCTTTTTGCTTTGACCTCTCTCAGAACATCTTCATTACTCTTCTTAGCTGTCCATAGTACTCTCAATATTCTTCTGTAAAACCACATTTCTACAGACTCCAGTGATTTTCTTGTCTGTTGTCCTATTGTCCATGATTCACATCCATATGTTAAGACTGGCTCTACGTAACATTTAAGAACTTTTTTCTTGTTTCTATTGTCAAAATTGGATTGCATAGTATCTTCCTCATTTTTTTGGAAAGCTGCTTTTGCCTGAGCCATTCTGCATCTTACCTCTGTTGCACATCTTCCGTCTGAGATTAGCAAAGTTCCCAAATATTTAAATTCATTTTCCTGTTTTAATATTGTTCCACTTATCTTTAAAATTGTGATAGATGGAAAAAAAACAGTTAGCCACATTTGAGAATGAAACCTCATCATCAAGTACCTTGCCTGCTGGCATAGGTGATCATGTCTCTCTACAACTTTTGATCTTAACAGTTATTTATCATTTCAGTTGTTGACATTCTGTCAAGCCATTCTCTTAAGTTGTCTGGTATCTTTTCTCTTAGCTTCCCTCTATCTCTTCGTCCCTCAACTCTCCCAGTTATCACAATATATTCCAGCTGTTCCCTTCTCATTACATGGCCAAAAAATGATGATTGTTTCTTCCTAATATTAGAATTTAGCTTTCTCTTTGCTTTAACCTCTTTCTGAGTGTTTTCATTACTTTTCTTAGCTGTCCATGGTATTCTCAACACTTTTCTGTAAAAATACATTTCTACAGCTTCCAGTGATTTTCTTGTCTGTTGTCCTATTGTCCATAATTCACATCCATATGTTAAGACTGGCTCTACGTAACAATTAAGAACGCTTATTCTTGTTTATATTGTCAAAAGGAGGCGAAGGCGCGCCCCCCCAGCACCAGAGCTGGAAGTCGTCAGTGACTCACAACTGATGGCTTGCGCCAGGATCGGTGAACCAGAACCATCCAGACCCTGCTACACCTCTTCGTGGTGCCTCTAGAAACAGACTAACCTGTCTAGTCTGGCCAAGCGAGCAGGGATCGAAGTGGGAAGACGAACCCGGTACACAAAAAAGCGTCGGCTGAAATCGGATGTGTTGGGCCGAAAGGCGCAGATATCACAGTGTTACACTGCAAACTGCAACACAACGTAACCACGTCCACTTAACGTCCTTTTAAGGGCGGATGACGAGGAGGAAGTCTACGGTTCGTATCCGTTAGAATACCTCAAATCATCGGACGAACGCATCATCATCATCATCATCATCATCATATTGTCAAAAATGAAATTATTTTTCACGTCGTGGTGACTAGAAAAGCGACTTTTATTCTTCAGTCCAAGTCTCTGCAGACCACAGATATGAGATAAATGTCATAAAGATTAGTTTTTTTTTTTTTTTTTAATTATCTACAATTACTTAATGTAAAGCTTTTAAATTAATATAGAGATAGGAGAATGACCATGCAACCAAAGGTCTCCTCTACAATTAGAAAGAGAAGATTGACATATGTCGGACATGTTCTCTCTCTCTCTCTCTCTCTCTCTCTCTCTCTCTCTCTCTCTCTCTCTCTCTCTCTCTCTCTGTGATCAAGACTTAATCAGAGGAGGATTCCAGACTCTCTCGTGAAGGCAGTTGTCTGTTTAAGCGAATCAATTGCCCCATATAGTTTTTCTTCAGGGAGGTGGGCGTGGACCACATTGTCCTTCTCAAGTCTGTGTACTGGAGGCAATCCTGTAGAACATGTTTTGTAGTCATATTGTCCAGTGTACAGTGGCATAGGCTGGTTGTACCTATTTTGAATTTGGTGAACATGTGATTTCTCATTCTATTGTGGCCAGTGCGTAGGTGAAGTATGATGACTTGATCCCTCCTTGATAGTTGGTGGTATCCGTCACTCTCGTTATGCTTTGGGTTCTCGTTTCCATTTTTCATGGAACTGACCCTTGAGGATGGATTTGGCTTCATCATAACTGAGCGGATTGTTCTCTTGTGGTAATCTCCCTCCCTCTTAGCTAATTTGTCTGCGCGTTCGTTCCCGTGTATACTACAGTGTGATGGTATATACTGAATGACTACTCTCTGGAAGTTATTGCATAGTTGGTCCAGGGTTGTTCTCAAGTCATCTAGTTCATTGTTCTTGGGGCTTTTTAGAGCTGATAATACTGACAGTGCATCAGTCAGAATCACCAGTTTATTGTGCATGTTATTTCTGTGTTGAGTAGCCAGTGTTGCAGCATCTCTGATGGCCTCAGTTTCTGCTTTAAAGTTGTTTGAGAATTTTCCAGTAGCTATTGACTTGGTGGTCTCATCCTGATTATTCAGCATTAAGAACAAACCTCCTCCTCCATTTCTGGTGGCATTTGTAGCAGAGCCATCTGTGGGTAGGTATCATGTATGTGTTTTTCTGCTACGTGTTTTCTTTCTATGTCTGATTGTGTGCCTTTTTTTATGATTCCTGTTATTTATATTTTCCTTAAGTTCTGGTATTTTATGCTTTCCATAAGGAGACATATCAGATGGGCCCAAGGGTTTTGATATTGTTTGGGAAAGTACTGGGTCTCCAGTAGTTAGTTCATTGGCAATTGCAGCGAAGTTGCTCCTCTTAAGTCGTACAATTCCAGAACCAGATATTCTTTGGTGCATGGGGTGGCTAAGGAGCCTTCTATATTTCACCGCTTGTTGCAATACTTTAGTGACCCGTCTGTCATCTAAGGGTTGTAAACCTGTTACTGTTTCTAGAGTCTTGATAGGTGTAGATTTCATTGCACCAGTGATGATACGGGCAGCTTGGTTCTGTGTTCTGTTCATTTTGCTAAGGTGTGATTTGGAAGTCATAGCCCAGGCTGTGACTCCATACTTTAGAACTGGTCTGACTCTTCCTACGTATAGTCTTTTCAAAATATTGCTGTCAGTCCCCCAGTCCGTTCCTGCCTATTTCTTCATAATAATTGTTCATTTTCTGGCTTTTTTCCTTGCTCTGTCTATCTGAGTTTTCCAAGTCATTCTGCGATTCATGGTGACACCAAGATATGTTGGGTTTTGGTCAATAGGGAGTGCATGGTCTTTTATCTTCAAGTTTGCAGAGAGTGTGTTTCTTGATAGGCTGAATATTGTATATGTAGTTTTTTTTTCGTTGATTGGTAAGAACCAGGCGTTCGTCCATTTTTCAAGTTCACCTAGGGCATCTTACATCCTGGGTCCAGCCACCGACATACTTTCCTCACAAGCCCATAATGCCAGACCATCTGCGTATATTGCTGAGTTTATTCTGGGTGGAATGTCCATTACGATGTCATTTATGAAAATTAAAAAGAGTGTTGGGAAGGACATGTTCTGAGAAGAGACAAGAGAATTCCAAAATAGGCTCCAAAAACATCTCACCAAGAAAAAAGATGGGTGATGAAAAACACTACAAGCCCTAAGCGACGTCTAACGGTGCGGGAAGGATCAAGATTTTTAAACTCTTATTCTAATAAATGCATTATTAATTACAACTATATCATTTGATTGGCTTGCTTTCAAGTATTCATTATAATAATAGTACATGCTGGAAATACTAAATCATTTTTTTTAAAATTAGTGTGTGCATTTATTTGTGCCCCAAATATATATATATATATATAAAATTTAGAATAATTATAAAATTATAATTAAAGTAAATATAGATAATGATTATTATAATTAAAGGAACAAAAGGTATATAGATTTTTTTTTTTTTTAGAATGAGCCTCGTACCAGATTTTATTGAAATTTAAAAAATAATAAATTAATTGAAAAATTATGTAACATACACATACAATTCAGTAAATCTCACATCCATCCTAAAAGAGATAGAGAAAAAAATAAATAAAAACTACAGTACACAATAACAGTAGCATAAAATTCTTGAAGCTCTAATGAAATTCAGTGAGACCCCAAGTTGTAGCTTGTTTAGCATCAGTGTAAGTACATTGTGAGTAAGCAATGTCTGGAGTTTGTTGCTCCGTAGTGTCCAGCAGTTTAAAGAAGGTTAAATAGAAATGACTCAAGTAATAAAAGTTGCTTAATTAAATTTAACGCGTCAAAAACCTGGGCACAATAATAACACCAGATGGAAGATGCACCACATAAATAAAAAACAGAAAAACTCAGGCTAAAATAGCATTTCAAAAAATGAAAAACATCTTATGCAACAAATATTTGTTAATAGAAGTGAGAAAGAGGGTTCATTAGTGCTACATAGAACCAATTTTAACCAAAGGAAGCGAATCATGGATAGTAAACAAACAAATGAAAAGATTATTAGAGGCCACAGAGATGGGATTTCTCAGAAGAATGTTCAAAATTCCCTGGACAGCTAAAAAGACCAACGTGGAAATTCTCAAAGAGGCCAGTATAAAAAGGGAGCTCCTGAGAAACATCAGAAAGTAACAATCAACATTTTTCAGGCACGAAGAGAAAAGTTGGAATACTTGGTTACAACTGGCAAAAAACATGGAAAGAGATCTCACGGATGACAAAGTGAGAAAATACTAACACACACTGGTGTCATGGCATGGTAAACAGTCAACAACAGAATTAATATGATGCAAGATGGATAAAAGATTGTGGACATGATCACCTACACCAAACAGTGTGGCACTTGATGATCATGATGAATTAATTTTGATAAACAATTGTTTAAAGCACTGAAAACACACATTTCAAGCTTGAATTTATCTTATTTTTGGTGGTTGTGAGCATCAAGTCTTTTTTCTTTTTCACCCGCAGGCACGTGTAGAAAAATTTGGATTCCTGAAACGTTTTACATGTGAGTCCAACTATGTTAGAATATATATATTTATTCATTTTTTTTCTTTTTTAAACTTACAATATTTATAACATTTTATTTTAACATTTACTCAAACATTCATGATTCAAGCTGATCTGAAGGTAGATAGAAAATTCAAGGATTGGCAAATTTAAGTTTTATATGTGTTGTTCAATATGCTCAGCTTTTACTTTTTAATAGTTAGCATACTATTGTTGTATGAATTAATCTTCCTCTTTAGCTTTTAAACAAGATCAGCAGATACAGTACAATGAGTGAACTGATACCGGCCTTAAACTCACAGCTAAATGCTGTTGTCAAGGTCAGTAACCAGAGCTGACCAAAATCTTACTCTACCCCTTTGTGGTGGTCTTAAAAACAGGCTAATTAGTCTGACCAAGAAAAGAGATCAAAGAGGAAAAGCAAGCTTAATCCCAAATAATGGTGTAACAAAGTCATGTGTGGCTGTTGGAGAAATAAAAAAACTATCACAGTTGCAGCTGTCAAATGCTATAGATACAGCAAAGACAATGGCGCTGGATAGGACTACACACACTGTGGAAGCCAACTGAGAGTATTACACAACAGGCCCTTTTTTTTAATCCCCAGGGGAAAAGACAAAGAGGAAGACCAAAGAATTCTTGGAGAAGACAGATAGAAACAGGGATGAAGATGATGGAGAAGACATTGAATGATTTTAAAAGAATGGCAAGAAACAGAACGACTTGGAAAGTATTTGGTGAGGACCTATGCTCCACAGGGAGCTGGAAGGTAGAAGAAGAAGAAGCTGTCAAATGCAGTAAAGACCAATTAATATCTCTTTCATGAAAATTATGAAAAAGAAGACTTTTTAGTCTATAAATGTTGCTAATTTCATTCAGATATACTTAGTATAACTTTCAGTTAACAATGAAAGCACAGATTTGTGCCTTACTTAGTATATCTCATCTTAGTACAGCATCTACTATTACTGTGATAGCTGATTCTTGAATCTTTCTAACCTGCTATTGTATCAAACAACACTAACCGTTTTGTTGAACCACAAAATCTGCTCTGGTTCACAGCAAATCCCTTATCTTTTGGAAGCAGTGATATCTTGGTAGGCCATTGTATTATATCTATTTTCTAATTAGTTTCAACATGTTTGTACAAAGTATTATAAATGATTTGAATTCTGTCAACAGCTGCACAGGTCAATCACACCCACTCCAACCTTTCTGTACTTATGGCCTTTCAGTTTGCTGTGTCCCTTAAGAGTATTACAATTTTAATATAATAAATACACATTATCATCGAGTGCCATCTCTGCATCAAAGGTTGGTTACCATGGAGCGCCATTCCTCTCTGTCTCTTGCTTTGATGGTGCAGGTTGTCATAGGCTGACTTGTTCATCTTTTGATGTTACTCGTCCACATTATTCTTGGTCTGCCTCTGCCTCTTTTACCTTGTATTTTCCCTTCCAAGATTACTTTTAGTAGGCTGTTGTGTCTCCATGGCTTTTTCTGGAATAGTACATGATGAGATTCCAATCTCTTTCACGGTGGTCAGCCACATCATCTTTTATGTCCTGAATATGCCTCTTGTATATCACACACTTTGCTGTTTTCGCTTTCTGAGCCGTTAGTCATTTCTGTCTTTGACTTTGTACATATGGGATTCTATATAATAAATCATCATCATCAAGTACCGGGCCTGCTGGCGTAGGTGATCATGTCTCCACAACTTTCGATCTCGGCAGCTATTTATCATTTCTGTTGTTGACCTTCTGCCAAGCTATTCTCTTAAGCTGTCTGTTATTTTTTTCTCTTTGCTTCCCTCTATCTCTTCGTCCCTCAATTTTTCCAGTTGTTACAATACATTCCAGTTGTTCACTATATTATTAAATACTATTGATTATAAATATTACTAGAAACTTGAGAATGCATTATTTTAACATAACTCTATATGAACATAAGTAGGCGTAAAAATCCAAGAAATAATATTTAGTAACAAGTGGTGGCAAAAAAAAAGCTCATATATTATATTAAAGTCTGCCCCCTTATCCTCCTGGACCCATCCCTTTCATTATTATTTGTTCCAGACCACTATAGTTTTTAATGGATTTAAATATGTTAATTTCTATGTAAGATGTTTATGAGTTTTGTTCTTTTCAATATTCAGGTCTTTTAATATATCTGCATTCTTTTTCAATATCCAATGTTTTCTAAGAGTTTTTCAGTAGCATTTTCTTCAAAATAGCCAATTTTCTTTATTGTTTGTGAGATTGTCCTTGGTATGTTGTTATATGAATGATATAAATCCTCAGTAGTATTACATTTACAGTCATGTTGTTTGGTAATGTTTATATGTTCCTCATAGTATTAATTTTGTATTGCTATTGCTAAACTCCTTATGGTTTCTTACTGGCAGTCTTTATAGTTGCTTGTTACATATCCCAGATATTTATAACTTGTTACAATTTCAAGTTCTTCATTACCAGTGGTGATTTTGGGTTTTTTTTTTTCTTTGTTGGTGGACATTATCTTGGTTTACTGTATATTTAAAAATGGTGTTGTGTCTCTAGTAAAAATAAAATGAATAATATTACTTATTCTGTCTTAGCCTGGTGAATAACGCAGATCTTGTCCAAATGAACTGATTACAATAAATTGCACAAAGAATTGCTGCTTAAATATTTAAACAAATTTCATAAAAATATCTGCTCACTTTTGCAACTGCTAAATTTCTCAAAACATGCAAAGGAAAAGGAATATTGTGTAATAAATATAACATCCCTAATCCTCTAACCATCTTCTGGCATCCTTGCAACTCAACTTTGGTTCTGAACATGAAGACCTCGTCCCACCTTTAAAACACTTCAAAGAGGAGCCGAGAGGGGAGTAGTGCATTCTGGGCGAAGCACTATCTCCATATTATTCGCCCAGGCATAGCAAGCAAACAATAATACCAGTTCCACCCTCATTAAGACATAATTACAGATTCAGCCATGAGAGAAGCTGTTCAGCAAAACAGCATCCAGCATATGACACTAATATTTTACCAAACTACTGACTTATAATGATTGCTTACTACCAACCATTTTTGAAGAAGTCAAAGGCCATACATATATATATATATCCCCTAATATAATTTAACTATACGATAAAGTTAGTCACGGTTCTTCAATCTGAAGCTTTGACACATTTTGAAGATTTCTTATAGCTTTTAAAAAATCTTATTTTCTTTGATACAATTCCATAGTTTGTGTGTCAGTTTTTAGTCTTCATTATTGTATGAAGTTTTATTTACAGCATCAAGATCGAAGGTAACAGTTACAAAGAGGAAACATGCAAAGCAGTATAGTCCCTCAGATGATACTTCCAAGACTAAGACAACAAATTCTCCATTGGATGAAGTCTTTGATTTTTTTGAAGGTAAAATTCAGTATTATAACTTTATGTATAACAATAATAAAACCTGACTATGACCTATTTTAGCCACGATAGCTCAGTGGTTAGTGAACTGGATTCCAAAGGACAAGAGGTAGGGTTCGATCCCAACCGACGGCTTCCGGGTTCACCCAGCCTTTAATGGGTACCGGATTTTTTTCTGGGAAAGTAAAGCGGCATGGGTGTAATACCGACCACATTACCCCAAAAATCATGTACCGAAGGTCTGTAAAATTTATGGTCACTAACACCATATTTCCTATATGCCACTTGGCGTGACGGGGGTACTTTACTTTTACTATGACCTATTTTAGTGCCTGGTACATTTGTATGTTAGAAAATATTTTGGCCATCAACGCCAGATAAATCATAAATGAATAAGTGCTTCGTGTGGCATATATAGAATATGGTGTTAGTGCCAATATGTTTTGTTTACTGTCAACACAATTTTGGATGATGTGGTCAGTATTATGACAGTAATAATAATAATTTCAACAACAGAGATGATAAATAACTGTAGAGATCAAAAGTTGTTGAGAGACCTACTCCAGCAGGCATGGTACTTGATGATGATGACTATGACAGTGGCATCTTTCTTTCCCAGAAAAAACTAGGACCCATTTAAGACTGGGTGAATCTAGTAGCTATTAGTTGAGATTGAACCTGACCACGTATCCTCAATAATCCAGTTCATTTACTGTTGCTCTCCATCATAGAGAGTGCATAAACACTTAAAGAGCTCAAATCTTCTAGAACTTGTGTGGATGTATCATTGACATTCAAGAGTCCAATGCTATCATCATCATCAAGTACCGGGCCTGCTGGTGTAGGTAATCCTGTCTCTCCTCAACTTTTGATCATGATAGTTATTTATCATTTTTGTTGTTGACCTTCTGCCAAGCCATTCTCTTAAGCTGTCTGGTATCTTTTCTCGTTGCTTCCCTCTATCTCTTCGTCCCTCAATTTTTCCAGTTGTTACAATATATTCTAGCTGTTCTCTTCTCATTACATGGCCAAAAATGATGATTGTTTCTTCCTAATACTAGAAATTAGCTCTCTTTTTGCTTTGACCTCTTTCAGAACATTTTCATTACTCTTCTTAGCTGTCCATGGTATTCTCAACATTCTTCTGTAAAACCACATTTCTACAGACTCCAGCGGTTTTCTTGTCTGTTGTCCTATTGTCCATGATTCACATCCATATGTTAAGACTGGCTCTACATAACATTTAGGAACTCTTTTTCTTGTTTCTATTGTCAAAAATGGATTACATAGTATCTTCCTAATTTTTTGGAAAGCTGCTTTTGCCTGAGCCATTCTGCATCTCACCTCCTTTTGTACATCTTCTGTCTAAGGTTAACAAAGTTCCAATGCAATGAATGAGCTAAATAAATGACTAGCTTTAAAGAGTACCTGTAGTGGGAAGTTTATAGCTTGAAAAGACACATTTCAAAGTCTCTATGACTTTTATTTTATTTGGAATGTAACATGGCAGCTGATGATGGTGTTATTCTGAGAATCAAAAATTGGGAGTCAAACTTGGTATAAGTTTGATTAGGATTTATTTAATTTTTAAGGATTTTGTTATGATTGGGAGAATTTGTCACAAGTGTTTGTAACCAAGGTGACAATTAATTATCTGCATGTCTACATTATTCCATCTGTTGAGGTTGAGCGAGCACCTGTAGATCAATCATTAGTGCAGTGAAGTCAGTTCTTCACATCAGTAGTCAATAAACATTACAGTTTTGTGGTTTGGTTTCTTTTCAATTGTTTATCGATTCTGAAATTTGAAAGAACCCTTTAGCTGCTATTGATCCAATTAAATCCTACCTGCTCTATTGTCTATTAATCATGTAACCAACAGCTACATCAATCCTGGTCACCGTTTCATTCCACCATTTTTCAGATCAGTGTTTGGCTTTTGTGTTTATATTTATTTGCTTATTTTAGAATAGTATTTGCTGAAACTTTGTTTATCTTGTCTCTCTACTAGTTAGCTGCTAGATATAATTTTATGTTTATTTTACATGCTCTCTGCAGCTCTACTCATGGCCCCACATTTTTATTAGATATATATATTTTTTTAAAATATATATTTGTGCTTATTATCTCCTTCACATTTTACAGATTATGAATACCTTCCAATGGCAACATCATCAAGAAGAAAACCATTGTCAGAAATGGACATGAAAGAACAATTAGGTGAGAACACCAAGTTATTTTTCCTTATTTACTGTGCCATGAGTATTTTGTTTAATTAGGCTGAATTCATGACATAATGGTCTTCAGGCTAGGTGCAATTATTAGAGACTTTAGTTCAAAAGTGTATCTAGTTGCCTGTAGGTTTTTATCCATTTTTATTGTCCTATTTTGAAAGTCCACATTCATCTTTTTCATATATTTCTAATTTGAAATATTTTAAATACATACATTCATTATCTGATAATGCAGAGATCATTGCAACGTTTCTGACATTGGCATATAATATCTGAAAGTGGGTATTGCTGTTGCTGCTATGTTGAATATTTTGTCTTGTGGTTTTAATCTGTTGTCATTATACCTGTACAATTGTAGCACATCAATCTATTAGATCAATACTTTATTTGATTCAGAATGTAATATCTCATTCTAATGTACATAAAAAAAAGATGATTACATAATTTGGTCACGTCTCATTTATCTAACCCCCATCAAGGCCAGCTCCTTGTCGTGGGGATGGGGCTTAACAGTCACCAGGGACTGAAAACCAAGACTGGCCAGGCCTTCCTACACCCGTGCAAGACCACAGTCTGCTCTAGCAATTTTAAGTGCTGAAGTCGGAGGCAACCAGCCAAAAGGCGCACTACAAAAATCAGGATGCCACGCACTCACGCCAATGGGAAGCATGCCTATAACTGCAAATCGATATGGCACTCGCCCTGTGATGGACACTCAGGCAGGTGCAGCGCCGGGCCCTCAGCCTCGAAAGGGCCCAACCTATATTACTGGATGTCCTTCTCAATCGCTCTGTGGAGTCAGGGGGCGAGAGAATAGAGTTACTGGCCAACCCAAAATAAGACCACTCAAAATAATGCACTGGAATGCTGAAGGCATCAACAGCAAAAGAGATGGGTACAGTAAAAAGATAGAATTAGAAAATATCCTGCATGAAGAACAAGTAAGCATATGCTGTTTGCAGGAAACCCATCTAAACAACGACATAGCCTTGAAGATTAGGGGATACCAGTGCTACCGATCTGACAGGAAAAACAGACAAAAGGGCGGAATACTGACTCTTGTAAGGAACAACATTAATGCATGTCAGATTGAAGTGTATATGGATGGGGCGGAATATCAAATACTGCACCTCAGGACAGGAAATACAGACTTCCATCTACTAAACTACTACTGTCCGAGTGACCGCCCACTAGCACTAGACACAATTACATTAAAAGAAAGAATAATTGTATGTGGAGACTTTAACAGCCATTCACAGAGCTGGGGCTATGAAGATATGGACAAGAGAGGTGAAGAACTTGAAAATTGGCAGGATGACAATGGGCTTATACTATTAAACCAGGCAACAGATCCACCAACATTCTATTCCAGATCATGGCATACCACATCTACACCAGACCTTGCTTTCCATTCACCAGACCTGGATTGGAATATCACACGTATTGTTGGGAAACAACTTGGAGGCAGCGACCACCGACCTGTCTTTTTAGTGGTGCAAAATGAGGCCGTCAGGGAGAGCAGCACTCTCTCCAGATGGAATTACAAAAAGGCAGACTGGAAAATGTATCAACATTACACCAGTGTACTGACTAAAGATCTAAATACAGACAGAGACATCAACAAAATAGTTGATGAATTCAGTAGACTAATAATACAAGCTGCCAGTGAAACAATACCCAGAGGGGCACGGAAACACTACAAACCATACTGGAATAGTGAACTAGAGCAACTGCACAATGACATGGAAACATCTCGAAAACAAGCAGAAAATAACCCCTGCCAGGAACACCACAATAACTATCAGCATGCTAAAGCCAAATTTCAATGGGCTAAACTACAAGCCAGACGGAGAAGTTGGAAAGAGAAAACAGAGTACATGAATCTAGAACGAGACACAAGAAAAGTGTGGAAGCTTGTAAAACAGCTGAATGATGAGGGTACAGAAGGGAACACAAAAATTACACTGAAGAAGGATGGAAACATTCTAACAGGTAAACATGCAGCAAATCACTTTGCAGACTCCTTTGCAAATGACAACAATATTGAAATTAGCCTAGAGAAACGTCAAGAGACCCGTCTAAAACAACAAAATGCAAGACAAGAAGAGACTGCACATGAAGTCATGGAAATACCCATTACACAAAGAGAGCTAGAGCTGGCAATATCCAAATTAAAAATGAAAAAGTCACCAGGTAGTGATGGAGTGTCTAATGAAATGATTAAGAACTTGGGAACTGCAGCTAAAGCAAAACTACTGCAGATCTACAACATTTGCTGGATCACAGGTAAAGTGCCACAGGCATGGAGAGAAGCAATTATGATACCATTACTAAAGCCAGGAAAAGATGGTTCAATGACATCCAGCTATAGACCAATCAGCCTTACAAGCTGTTTGTGTAAAACAATGGAACGTATAATCAATCTCAGACTGCAGTGGTACCTGGAAAGTGAAAATCTCCTTGTCCCACAACAAGCAGGCTTTAGACAGTGTTACTCTACCGAAGATCAGGCAACCTATCTTTCCCAGGAAATTGAGGATGCGTTTCAAGAAAAGAAACTGGTACTAGCAGCATGGATAGACCTAAAGAAAGCATTTGATAAGGTATGGAAGGAAGGGCTTTTGAAGAAACTGAGAAATTATGGAGTAAATGGCAGGATGTACAAATGGGTCAAAGCATACCTGCATAACAGGAGAGCCAGAGTGCAACTGGATGGTCTTAAGAGTAAGAAGGTCTTACTGCGCCAGGGCGTTCCACAGGGAGGGGTACTATCTCCAACACTTTTTCTGATCTACATCAATGACCTAGTTACTGAACTACCACATGGTATCAAAGTGGCAATGTATGCAGATGACTTGGTAATGTGGTGCACAGAGGAGTATGCAACAGTGGCCTCCAAATTGTTACAAAGAGCTATGAATGCACTGAATTCATGGACAAATAGATGGTGTATCAGCATCAATACAGACAAATGCAGTACTACACTTTTCACTCTTTCCCCAAAACAAAAAGCAGGAGCCATCTATATAAACAATGAGCCTGTGAAAGAAGACATACAGGCTACGTATCTCGGAGTTACATTTGATAACAAACTATCTTGGAAACAGCAGATAAATAAGGCAACCCAAAAAGCAAGGAGAAAATTGGCTATTCTAAGAAAGCTGTGTGGAACTACGTGGGGTGCGAGTGGGAAAATACTCAGTAAAGTTTACCAACAGAGTATACGCCCACATTTAGAATATGGATCATCTGCATGGTGTTCAGCATCAAACACCACACTTCAAGAACTGGATAAAGTACAAAACCAGGCACTTAGGGTCATCACAGGAGCAATGAAATCAACACCAATATTAGAGATGGAGAAATTGTGGAGGATACCAGCACTGAGAGAACGGAGGGACACAAAGGTGCTGATACAGGCAGAAAAATTTGCTTGCATGCCGAGACATCCAATGAAGGACCGATTCCAAAATCTTGCATTGGGACGACTTAAGAGAAGCAGTTTTATCCACCAAGCCAAGCGTATTAGTAGACAAACACCAGACATGCCAAGAGCTGTTAACCCCCTACTGCCCATACCAGAACAGACTCCCTGGACAGAGGAATCTGGATTATCAGTTCAAATACGGACAGAAGTGAAAGGAATAGTTGATAAAGAGGAACAGAATAGTCTACAGCGAAAAACAATAACTCTCAGTTTCCTGGATGAAGAATACCCACAAGACCTATGGATTCGTGTATATACAGATGGATCAGCACAGAATGCAGTAAAAAATGGGGGAGCAGGTGCATATATAGAATACCCAAATAACACTAGGGATATGAATAAAATAGCAACAGGGAAATATTGTCACAATTATGATGCAGAAATACAAGCAATAAAGTTAGCAATAGAAAAACTGCTGAACATTAATCTTAGCCCGCAGCCTGTAGTGTTTTTGACAGATGCAAGATCAGTACTCCAGGCACTACAATCCAGAAAATTACCACATCTGCAGACCTTATTGACTGAACTCTGCAAGCACCACAGGGTTGCCCTGCAGTGGATCCCATCTCACTGTGGAATACCAGGAAATGAGAAAGCAGATCAGTTGGCAAAGGAAGGTTCAACAGGCACACAACTAGATACACCTGTTACATACCATCATAAGAAACAGATAATCAAATCAATCAGAGGACCACAAGCCCCAAATCAGGATGCCTTTTATAATATGAATAGATATGAACAAGTTATCATTATACGTCTCAGAACAGGACACAATCGACTCCATAGTCACATGTATACAAAATTCAAGATCGGCACCTCAACTACTTGTACATGTGGACAGGCGCCCCAGACTGCTGAACACATACTTCAAGACTGCACTGAATATAGTAGACTGAGGAAAATCCATTGGCCCATAGATACAACACTACAGACAAAACTATATGGGCCACTGCAAGAATTACAAAAGACAGTAACATTTATACAGGAAACGACATTGCAGATATAGACAATGCTTCAGGCGAACGAAAGATAGATAGATAGATTTATCTAACATTTTAAATCTCATCTGTTTTTTCTATGTCTGGCACGTAAATGATGCATCTGAAATAAATCTATTGGCTCTAGTACTCTTTTTACTATATTATTACTATTCCTGGATTTGAGTCTGACAGCTCTCATAGTGTTCAGCATTGAATAATAGAAGAGACTGGTCTGCGTGAAACTTCTATTTGAATCTACTATCAGTAACAAGTCATAAATATTTGCCACAAACCTGCCAGAAACTATTCAGTGTCATGAATGTCTTTATGGTTTGGCAGTCTAGTGACTTATTACCCCCTCATGTTTCACTTAAATACTCTGTTCCAGCCACATGCCCACCCGCTATCTATATAATTTTATTTGTAAAACCAAAAAAATATACACCGTGAACATTTTATTTAAATCAAGCTTCTAAAATCAAGTAGAGGTGGCAGTAGTGTGTTAATGTATGTGTTAGCAATATTACAAATAAATAAAAATGATGCCTTAATTTCAGTTGTCTGTAATATTGCCTTCTTAGTCAGGGAAAAGATTTATGGGCAGTTCCTTGTAGCTATTTTATCATTTTTACAAAAACATTTTGGCCACAAAGATATTATCATCCTTTAGTGTTACTTTTACAGAAGTTTTTTATTTATGCTCCTACTTGTATATCAGTAATATTTATTATTCTTTTGTTTTTCTGCTTCAGAGTGTATAATATTTATAGCTTTTTATCTTCTCCTCAGACCAAGGAAAAGCTGATACTACTGACAAGATTCAATCAGAGTCAAACATTACAATTACAAAGACAGACACACAAAAGGATAATGAAATTAGTCTGCTTGACAAATCATTTGTGTACTCTGTTTATATAAATGACATTAACTTTGGTAATGCTCTTGGAAAGAAAAATGATCATAAATGTTCCATTAAAATGCCACAGAAGGAGGTAAATAAAAAAGTGTTTAAAAAGACAAAGTGTAAGTCACTTACAGAGAATGATAGTGATCAGAACGTGAATAATAAAAAAGATAATGGTAAAAGAGCAAAACACAATAAGGTAACCTGTGTTAATGATGATAACTTAATTTTGGGTGTAAGTAAGAATGCTTGCAATGATGACTCAAAAGTGATTTTTGCTGAAAGTGAGAACAGAACTAAAACTGATTACAAACTTTCAAACAAGTCAAAAATTAAAACTAGTAGTAAGAAACAAGCATCCAGTGATCACAAAAATGGGGCAAAGTGCCTCACAAATGATCTGGCCACACACAAGAAGAAAAAATCTGGACAGAACAAAAAACAGAAAGACAGCTGCAAAGAGGTATCAGAAATTGCTGAATCTTTAACATCTACAACAAAGACATCTGAGAAAGTGAAGAAAGCTAGAGAGAAGTCAGAAGCAAAGAAAACTTTTTGTGATCATAAACGTGGAAAAAAACTCAATGTATGCAAAATTAGTGATGATAACTCTTCAAATATGAAACTAAACCATTTAGATACAGCTCAGTCAAGTAAGTTAGAAAGTGTTTCAATGAATTTAATAAATGAGAGTGCAGAGGAGATAGAATCTCACACAGATGGTGAATTTGTAGAATTGAATAAAATGAAGGAATCTGAGAGTAGCTGTGAAAATAAATTTAAAGAAGAAAGTAATAACTTTGATAAAGAAAGATATGATCTTAACAGTAAGATTATTCACCCAATTACTGGCAGAAATGAATGCATTGTTGGTGCAAATAGCAAAGACAACATACTTAAGAAAAGAGAATTACTATGGAATAAAAATAGTCAAAGTGTGGTTGAAGAGACACATACATTTGATATAATTAACCATGAGATTGCAGTAAGTTGTGCAAAGGAACTCTCAGATGATAATAAAGACAAGATTGATGATGAAGTCAACCATAAATGTTTGACAGGAGCAAAAAGGAAAATTACTGGAAGAAATCAAATGGAAGAAAGCAATTACCAAATTAGGAGTAGACTAAAATTAGCCAAAGGAAAGTACATGACAAAGATGGACAACGAAAAAGCTAAGGAAGTTCAATTCAGGTCATCAGATCAAAGGGTAACAGCTAATGAAGTATTACATCTCTCTGACAGCAAAGTCTCCACCAATGATGGTACAAATACGAAGATCAAGAACAACATTGAAGTTGAAGCTGATCAACAGATAGTTCCAGATATTGAAACTGGAACACATAGCAACAGTGACAGTTGTTCAGACTTGCCGTTTTCAAATCTCCCCCTAATGAATGAAATAAAGGAATCAGCCAGTAACTTTGATAAGACAAGTAACATTCATGATGAAACAAGGGAAGAAGAAAGGGATCTAAACTGGGACATTACATCCTACAAATTAGATGGAAGTAGTTCAAAGAAAGACATAAACTATGAAGACTTTAGTCATGACGGTAGTGATGATTTTATCTTACGTTTAGACACTGATGATGACGAGGAAGAGGAAATAAATGAAGAAAATCATGATGAGCCTTTAGATTTTGACCTGTTTAGTGAAAATGATTTTAGTCGTAAATTTGATAATGGGTCAGATGTAGATTGAACAGAATAATATTTAATTTGAAACGAACTACTTGCTGCATACCTTTATTTATACATGTATGTTTTATTAGACTTTTGTTTTCAATATTTATATAATAATAATTTTAAAGAGTATATTCTGTAGAGCATTGAAATTATTTGACACCATTTTTAAACTGTTAAAGTGCAAATTAACAAAAACATGTTATTTACTGCACTCAGGGAGAGATCAATTTTTAAAGCTGTAATCCAAATAAAAATATACACTTGAGAAAGTGCAAACTTATTAAAGCATTATTTTTATCATAGAAGTCATAAATTTAATTGTATTCACATCACATTTTTCTATTACTGGAAGATTATGCTGGATTGTATTATTATGCAAATGTTGAAAAAATGCACTTCATAGTTAGCATAAATACATTTGTCATTTGTATTCTTACAGTCAATTAATAAAATTAGTGTCCCGAAACTGCAGCCTATGACATTACTTACTTATCCTCTTTATGCCACAGCAGGCCATATCTAGAGATCGCTGCTTGTTGTCCATCTTGAACAGCCTTTCAAGCTCATCTCATGTCAAGCTGCATTAGTTCTCTATCAATCATTCTACAATATATCTCTTGTGATCTTCCTCTTCATTTTTTGCCATTTGAAGTCTAAAGCAGAAATACACCTAGTATAGCTGACTTGGGTATTCTGAGAACATGGTCTGTGCTGTGCTATCTTTTGTTTTTCATTAATAAAGAGTATTACATAATTTCTGTCCTATTTTTGCCACTTATTGTTCCATTCTGCCACTAGTATCAATGGTCAGCCTACTTTTTGATGTGCACATATCTTCTTTAAATAAAACATTTTAATTGAAATAAATGGTGCACAATAGCCAATGATTGAAAATTGTACAAGGGCTTTTTGAAAAGTTTTCCCTCCAAGGTGATAATTTTAATTTTTTACAAGATTATCATAAGAAATGTATATTTTAGGAAAGCTTAGAATGCCCTTTACATGGGGGTGTCATTATTCTTCAACACAATCATCATCATGGTCCAACACACAAACACTGATGACAAGTTTTTACATCTCGTCAAGGAAGAAGTCTGATGTTTTCTCCCAGCACCAGGTGTATACACACCTGCTTGCACCTCCTTGTCAGAAGTGTACAGGTATTCCCAAAGCTCTTCCTTCAGCTTCTGGAAAAGGAAGAAGTTGCAAGATGCCAGATCATGGTCATACAGCGGGTGCAGTAAAATGTTGTCAGACTTGGGATGCTCCAATATTTGTTGACTTATGTGTGGGCAAAAATTGTCATGCTGAAGAATTATGCATTTGCCCAGATAAACATGCAGTATTTGTGCAAGGAGTTGCATAACTTGTGGGGAGCCGCGATAGCTCAGTGGTTAGTGAACTGGACTACAAAGGACAAGAGGTAGGGTTCAATCCCAACTGACAGCTTCCGGTTCACCTAGACTTCAATGGGTACCGGATTTTTTTCTGGGAAAGTAAAGCGGCATAGGCGTAATACTGACCACATTACCCCAAAAATCATGTGCCGAAGGTCTGTAAAATTTATGCTCACTAACACCATATTCCCTATACACTTGGCGTGACGGGGGTACTTTACTTTTTTTTTTTATTGAGGCAATATATTTTTGCTTGACACTGCGATTGGCACGAATTAGTTCATTCATGCCCACTTAATGCTGTGCATGTGGCTGTGATTGGTCGTCTGCTGCAAGCTTGGTCATGAAGTTTCATCGTGGCGGGATTGTCACCTTTTACAGTACATGCTCGTCTCCTGATAGTACCGACATCATACACTGATGATACACCATCACTGTCGCCATGCACTGTAGTCATATATCAATGGTTGTTACAGCCTTCCACCATGATGAATTCATTCACATCACGTTGTTTCAACCATACATCCATATTCTTCACCATTTTAATGTCCGCTATTTTACATATGTCACATTCCAGGAAAATGGCACTGTCCTGATAGTCGTGATAGATTCGAGATTATTATCACATAAGTGTTACATGTCTCTGAGCACTGTTGTCAGAGTTGGGAGCAAAATTTTTCAAACCGCCATAATATTTGTGTTTTAAACATTAATTTTAAAAAATTTGTTGAATAATTTTCTTTTTAAAAAATATGTTAAGAAAATTTATATAGAAACAGAAACAAATAAATTAATGTCTTAATTTCCTTTGTAAATATGTTATTGTTCTTTTGCCTGTAATGTACTAATTATTCTAAGATCCATACAGTTTTAATAGGCTTATTCTTACCTATTTGTTTTAGTTTTAGAATTATGTGTTTAACACATTTCCTACTATAATATAGTGTATAATTATTATCTGACATAAATAATAATTTATTTAATTATCGTTTTTCTTGAATCTGTGTGGTTTGTATATCCTGGTGGTGTCAGCGTGAGACCAATAGGTCAGAACTTGAAGAAAGCAAAATTTCTCTCTCACACACAAAATAGAAAAACATTTTGACCCTACCAAAATTGTAATCTGCTCCCACTTTAAACACTTAAATTTGCAACTAGTAAACATTACATTAATTACAACAGAGACAGTTTTTTAAACAGTTATCACCAGAAATAGGTAGTGTGGAGGATGAATGGAAAGAATATGGATCAACTTTTAGCTAAAAGGGCAGAGGAATTATGTGAAAAAGGAAAAGAGCAATAAAGAGTACAAACATTTGCCATGGTGGTGTGAAGAGATAAAAGAAGCAGTTAAGATTTAAAAAAAACACCTATACAGACTATGGATACAACTGAAACGTAAAGAAGATTACATAAATGATGGAATCAAATGTAGATCTCTCTCTCTCTCTCTGCGATCAGGACTCAATAAGAGTAGGATTCCAGACTCCCACATGAAGTCAGCTGTCAGGTTAAGTGTGTTGATCGCCTCCACAGACAGAACATCACATTTAGAGTCTGCCAGATCCACTCTGACTGAACACCCGTTAATACGTTGCACTGTGTTTTGCGCCAGTGGCCCAGTGCATCCGATTTCAGCCAGCATTTTATTCAGGTTCGCTTTCCTTAGCCGTTGATTGTCCCCAATCTTCCTGCAAGGCAGCAGATTGTCTTTTCTGTAGGGGGATTCTGCCCTTAGATGGTCTGCCCTCCCGGGTTTACGAGCACCATCTGCCCGAGTCACTAGAGGTGACTAACACAGACATGCACACATACAGATATGAGATTTGAATAACACAGACATGTACACAGCGAATACGAGACATGACTAACACCGACACACATCAAGATATGAGATATGACTAACACAGACATACACGCGAAGATATGACACTTGACTAACATAGACATGCACACAAAGATATGAGATATGACTGACATAGACATGCACACACAAAGATATGAGATGTGACTTACACAGCCATGCACACACAAGGATATGAGATTTGTCAAACACAGACATGCACACACAAAGATATGAGATATGACCAACACAAACATGCACACAAAGATGTGAGATATCCCTAACCCAGACATGCACACACAAAGATATGACGCATGACTAACACAGATGCACACTAAGTTATGAGATATTACTAAACTCAGACGCACATAAAGATATGTGACATGATTAACACGGACACACCAAAATATGAGATAAGACTAACATGACACACACCTAGAGATGATGGATAGAATGACGTCATGGGGCGCACCAAGATGGCACCTTATTTACATTCCAGTAATTTAAAGAATGACTCATCTTAATGTGTTTCTGTGCCAGTCATGGCCCATCTCTCACACCAAGATATGAGATATGACTAACATGACACACACCAAGATATTAGCCATGGTAAGCACACACACACACAAGCTAAGATATGAGCCATGGCTAGCACAGAAACACATCAAGATATGAGCCACGGCTTCACGGAAAAACACCAAGAAATGAACCATGTCCAGCACAGAAACACATTAAGGTATCCATATGCTTGGGTTTGTTGTAGTACTCTTAACGTGGGAATCATCGACATACGAGATGCAGGCCCCGATTAACTGTTCACAGGTTTCGTTCAAACAGTTGTCCGGAGATTTGAGAGAGCAGTCTGACCCGTAGAACGTTCCCTTGCATGCACAGTTCCCGGTTGACTGTTCACAGGTGTCGTTGAAACAGTTGTCCGGAGATTTGAGAGTGCAGTCTGACCCGTAGAACGTTCCCTTGCACGTACAGTCTGCACTTTCCGGGTCACATATGATGTCACAGCCATCAGAACACGTCTGTTCGCACTGTAGGCCAAAATTACCATCGGGACAAGTGTCACCACAGGTGTAGCCAGGAGGTTTACACTGTAGGCATTTTCCGGATTTTTTCCTCACATAAAGGACAGACACTAAGACAAGACCCGGAGCAGTCGTGTCCATAGATCCCATGTAAACAGTTGCCGTGACACGTACCTATGATGACGTTGCAACCTCTGCAACACCCACTACATACTGCACAAAACGACCAAGAATGCCCGTCCAGACAATAGGAGTCTGTAAATGTTTGCACCTCACTCACCGTCAGTGCACTATCGGCCTGCGAAATGGTCGATGAGAACTCAAACTTAATGTGTGCCATTGTCGCTTGTGTGGTGACTACAATAGTGTTCACATAAATGTTTGGGTATAATATATCATTATACTGGAACACTACACCGCCACTGTCAGAGAAAGCCTGTAGAGTGGCATTCTTTACCCGAATCATAGTGCTAGCTCGATGACAAATTCGAACGGTGTGAGTCTTCTGGGGCGTGGCAAAGTTCAGATACCAGTAAATAGAATTGGCTCCACTTCTCCATTGTGTGTATCTAAATGTAGATAAACCATTGTTTGCTTGAATGGCTTTGCATCACTGAGCAAGACAATTTTTGGACTTGGGACCTCTTACGTGTTGAGAGTTTGTATAGCAGTGTGGAGCGCTATTGTCTCTGCTCTAAAATTTGAGCAACTTTCTCTGGTTGGAAGAGAGTATTTTTCTTTTCATAGCCTTTGTGGACTTTCTTCTAAAGCTTTCAAGTTATGTGATAATAAAAACTTGACTCTTTGTCCTGTGTCATGATGGAGGGGTAGAAACAACATCATGACTCATGATGAGCTGGTCACATGGTCACTACTTATTTGTAAGCAAGAGAACGTAAGTTCTTACAAGATTTGTAAACCAAGAGAACGTTTTTAACAGAGTGGCTAGAAATGTATTATAGTAAACATTGGCTCAGTATGGAATAAGTAGTCACCTTTGTAGATACTGATATTGCAAAAGTTTATACAGTGATTGTAGAAGTCTAATTATAACTACTAAAAAAGCATCTAAACCATTTGCAATAACATCTGCAGTTAAACATGGAGGCGTATTATCTCCTCTCTTAATTATTACTTACATGGACAAAATATGTAAGAATGACAAGCTACAAAATGAAGATGGTGGACTACTCTTTGCTATTGATCAAGCCCTAATAGCTTACAATGAAACAGAACATCAACAGCATCTGTCATCCATGAATAAAGTATGCAAAATGAATAACATGAAAATGAGCACTGATAAAAAAAAGAAGTCATGACAATTTAAGAACAAAAGCAGATGTTAAACATAACTGTAGAATACCACATTATAAAGTAAATGGCAGACTTCAAATTCTCTGAAGATGGCAAAATGGAGAAAGAAATAGACATTTGATGTAACAAGGTGATCCAAATTTTGGGACAACTAGACCTACTTTAACACAAGACAGTATATCCCATCACAAAGAGTATATTCATTCCCAACTATGCTCTATCTGTAAATATGGTC
Organism: Megaustenia siamemsis; assembly: GCA_032433765.1. Taxonomy (NCBI): domain Eukaryota; kingdom Metazoa; phylum Mollusca; class Gastropoda; order Stylommatophora; family Ariophantidae; genus Megaustenia; species Megaustenia siamemsis. The sequence goes on along the minus strand of JAVIAB010000088.1, from coordinate 29,813,800 downwards.
ACTTTCAAATAAACGTCAAAGTTAGCTAGTCACCACAGAGTTGAAATGTTTGAGAAAAGCATAGGAGTGACTAGAAGAGGACAGAATCAGAAATGATGTCGTAAGAGAGAGAATAGGCATTGAATCAATTTTAAATTATATTGAGACAACAGATGAAGTGGTGTGCTCATGTTGAAAGAATGCCAAAAGAATCTATACCATACAAAACATATATTAAAAGAGGAGGTGGAAGAAGAGCCTTTGGTAGACCCCGAAGCAAGATGGACAGACAACAACCGAGAAATGATACAACAACATCAATTGACAATGATTGAGGTTTCAGAAAAGCAAGAACTAGAGCTTTGTATCTCCCTCAACATCCAAAGGGGAATAAGAGAAAGTGAGGAGAGAGAGAAACATGGTATTTTGCATATGTTGCTAAAATCCTTAACAAATTACAATTATGACATGAAATGTAGTCTGAGATGACATATTTTTTTGAGTGCCTGAGAGTTTTTGTCAGGACTGAAGAATAAATGCTACATATCCAGGTGCAAATACAATGTGCTCTGTGATTAGAATTTATATCTCACTCCTAATAGAAAGAAAAACTTATTGACACCACAGGAATCAAATCCACACCAACCTGAATAGAAAACAACAGATGCAATCTACTCAGCTGCTTCATTATAAAAAAACAATATAAGGTCAGAATTAAGTGATTACTGCTGCACAGTTTTATGATTGAATTAAATAAATTTTATTTCATTTTTAAGGTATTTTATATCAAACCAGAAAATTATAGCAAATAATAAGATGTTTCAGGAACATGTTATTCTGTACAAATCTTCTATATTCTAGAACGTATACAGGGTTTTCGGTGTGTGAGTGATGCTACATAGTAAGAAAGCTATAGTCTATTCCAAAACTCATGCCCTCAAACTTCAACAAATATCTCAGAAACCCCTCTACAGATTACCATAATATTTGGCCTGTGGTCTTACATTGTCCTTGATGTTATAAATGTATAGTTTAAAATAATGTAGGTATTACAGTTTATTTAAAGTGGCTGGTTCCTTTGATCTTTGTCAATGCAGCAATTAATGCACTCCCAAAAAATAGAATTTACAGTAAGCTTAACAATTTTTTGACTGTAGATAAACCATAGGCATATCATCAAAAATTGGAACAAACTGTTACAGATAGTGTTGAAATATATATGTTGGTTTTGTCTTGTAGGCTACATGTTTCTATGAAACAATTATCAATATCAGAAGGAATCAAGTGAGTAAATAGTCAAAGTAGTAACGTGAGTGAATGTTTCTTATGCTGAACAAAATATAATTGGTTATATTCAGTGTTGAGGTCAAATCTTCTGGATGATTGGAATGGTCCTGAAAAGTCCCTGTTTTATAATTTGATGTCAACATGCTGGCAAGCAAAGTTATTTCACAGCAGACTTCTCCAAAGTAATTATTCTCATTCAGAATCAGGCGAGTCTAACAGGTTGTTTACGGCTTTCGGCTGAACAAACCATATGCCACCCTTCTTTCCATATTCCTCTTCTTCACGTAAGACATGGTCCTCACATTTTACCCAGTAATTTTTGTCTATTTTTGAGAGAGTGATTTGTAAGTGTTATAACATTGCATAAATGTAAAGGTTTTTATTTTCAGCTGCTACTTGTTCTTTGACTTTAGCCCAAACTCATTCTTTTGGATTTAAGTGTGAATGGTAGTCACAAACATCTTATGACCATGCACTTTGATTAACTTGTCTATGAAATATCTTTGTCCTTTGTGTCTGCTTTACAATGGAAAGCAATTTGGTTTTAGGTACATGTCATTAAATGCTATGTGTTTTCCTGTGTGAGCAAGAACTTTTTTTGGTACCATATGATGTTGGGACTTTATCTTCTTGTGCAACTGTGTTGTGGTAAGATGCATTGTCTTATTTTAAACAAAAGGGTCGATCTAATGTAAGACCAGTTTTTTAAATTCACCCTCTAAATATGTGGCTGTTTCTCTCGGAGTATTATCCCCATTGTCTGTCAACTTTGAAACAAAAACGAGTTCAGAATCCTGCAGTAGTCTATTCTGTCTGCCACCTGCCCATTGAACTATCAAGCGCTGTCATTTGTTGCTGAGTACTCATCTTTTAATACTTCCATCTGATAACTACCATTTCTTTCACTTGCGTGGTGAGTAATGATCCATGCTTATCTAAATATACAATATCATAATTGTCATTACACATTTTCTTGACTTCACGTAAATACTTGCTTCTCACAGCTGCTAGATGTGTTTCTCACAAATCGACCTGATGTTTTTTTCCACCAATGTACTTTCTAAAGGTGAAGCTTGCACTTCTCACCACGCTCTATAATGTAGATTTTGAAACTTCAAATGAAGTAGTTCGTTCTCAGCCTGGTCTTCAATTTTCTAGAGTCACTGCTTTGTTTAAAGCAAACATTTTAAAAACTTGTTCTCATTTAAGGTTTTTATCAAAATTATCTAATGCCTCTTTTGGACATAAATATCCATGTTCTTGGATATTCCAGCAATAAAATGACCATTTACTTAACTACAAAACATATATTGTTCTCTTCTCAGGGTTTGATAAAGAATCTCCCGTTTACTGCCTCTGCAAATTATTGGTAAATCTTCATTGTGATGTTTTGAAGTGTAGCGAATTTCATATTTAAAGTCATTGTAATTACTTCAAGTAATCAAATCAATCATGAAAAGACTAAAGTCATGAAAAGTTTAATTCCAACAAGTGACAAAATATACATGGAAAACAAACCAGTAGAAGAGATCAATCACTTTTATCTATCTTGGAAGTCACATTGATCGAGAAGGGGATACGAGCAAAGAAATTAGAATCAGAATAGCTAAAGCAGCAATGTCTTTCAGAAGCCTTGAAAAGTTGTGGAAATCAAAACTCATCAGCACAAACACAAAACTTAGGCTATTCAAATGTACTATCAACCCTTACGTAAGCGTGTGAAAGCTGGAAAACAACAAGAGATATAGAAACAAAGTTGAACGCATTCGAAAATAAATGTCTAAGGAAAATACTTGGTATAGCATGGAACGAATTCAAAACAAATGAGGAAATTAGAGAAATCGCCAATCAACCACTAATATCTTCAGTAATAAAGAAAAGACGATGGTCATACGTTGGACATGTGATGAGAAGAGATAATAATCGAATAGCAAAGCAAGCCCTCATATGGGAAACAACAGGTAAAAGAAAAAGAGGAAGACCCAGAGAGACACTGAGAAGAACATTGATGAGAGAGGCAAGAGCAGCAGGAGTCGGCTCCCTCAATGAGATAGAACTGCTTGCACAGAACAGAGACAGATGGCGAGATTTGATAAAATATCTTTAAAAGAAAACTGCTAGAACAAAAATTTATATAGGAGAAGGTGTATCTTGGTCTACGCCCTATGGGCCGGTTACGGCTCGAAAGGTCAATAGATAGAATTACTTCAAGTCCATGATGAGTTATTTTTTACAACACCTTTGTAAATGAATTTAGAATACACAGGAAGTTTACACTTCTCTATTCAGTTCAAAGTGCAACTTGGTTCATGTGTTTGAAAAGGGCGCAAAAAAAAGGATAAAAAAAATTCTTCATATAATGTTGACCAGTAGAAACTGTAAACATTTTATTTCATTAGTATCATTATGTGTGTCTTTTTATATATCTATCTATCTATCTATTGTCCTTTCGAGCCGAAGACGGCACATAGGGCAGAACCACAATCTCAAAAACAGAAACCTTGCGTGCCAAAATGTCACATATTGCAAAAATCACTGCTTCTAAAATGTATGGTCCTGTTTCCATAACAATACTTTTTACAATGACAGCTTGTCAAGCCATCGATCAACCTCCTTAGTCGCCTCTTACGACATGCCTGGAAGGTCACAGTGTCACTATTCTTTACTGCCCTCATAATGAGACCCCGGTAACACACGGTTATTACTATTATACTTTTTATATAAACCTCAAATAAATCAAAATAAAAACCGTCTAGTTCTTTCTAATGAATTTTTAAAAAATATAATTTCATGGCAATAAACAGTTTACATACAAAATTTCAACAATTGAAACCAGTTATTAAGTTGAAGAGGGGTGTGAATTTTGAAACAGACTATACAAAATTCTTCATTTGACACTAATTTCAATTCTATAAAAACTGTTCTTCATTTTGTTACATTTCATTTATTGTGTTAATGTTTTAATTAAGTGTTTGTTTGAATTGCTGAGAAATCATAGACGAACATAGTTTCAAGACATCAAGAAGACCTTGAACATGATAACAGAAGTGGGAGGTGTGGCTAGAGACAGAGAATCTATCAGATGGTTATGGTGAATGCAATGTTCGGTAAAGGACATGCTACCTGATAATGTTGTGAATCAAATTTTGTAGTTGAAGTTAAGTATTTGGTTGCAGATTTTTTAATATATTAAACACAGTTGTGTGAATAAATTGTTTATGATGCAAGTTGGCATTATAATTGATTTTTACTTTTATAATTCTATTTTGAGAATAAAACAAAATAAAAACTGATGTTGAGTTTCTTTTGTCAAATCTCTAAATTTTTGTTGTATTTTTCAAGATTTAGATACATTTTCTTTTATTGATACTTATTTGTTGTTCAACCATCGATCGTTTCTCTCTTTTTATTTGGTCTTCCCTTAAATGAGTATATTTTGTGGTGTATTGTGGTTCACAGCAAGGAGTGAGTTCTGCATCGCTACCAAGTGATCCAATTTCAAGTAAGAATTGTTTGTATCAGATTTACCTTCTTTCTTCAATCTTAACTAACCTGGTCAAACCAGTTCATCTATTTCTATGACATTGTGAGGAGATAGGTAGGATCTTGGTCAGCTTTAGTTCACTGACAGAAACTATCAAATGTGAGTCGCAGATCATTATTAATTAATGTGTAGCATGTCATGTCCATGGGAGCCGCAATAGCTCAGTGGTTAGTGAACTGGACTACAAAGGACAAGAGGTAGGGTTTGATCCCAACCGGCGGCTTCCGGGTTCACCCAGCCTTTAATGGGTACTGGATTTTTTTCTGGGAAAGTAAAGCGGCACGGGCGCAATACCGACCACATTACCCCAAAAATCATGTGCCGAAGGTCTGTAAAATTTATGGTGACTAATACCATATTCCCTATATGCCACTTGGCGTGACGGGGACACTTTACTTTTACCTTTTTTTATGTCATGTCCATATGATGAGATGAGAAAACAAGAGAATCTCAAAGCAAGCCCTCAGATGGAAATCAGGGTAAAAGATAGAGGCCGACCTAGAGATGCACTAAAAAAAATACAATGAAGCGAGAGAGAACAACAGCAGACTTCAATTCCCTAGCCAAGACGAGGGCCATGCCAGAACAGGGACGTATGGCGAGATGCAATGCGGGTCTTGTGTGGGGATGGAGGTGGATGTCAAGATTATTTTTTAGATATAATTATTTTTAAATTCTCCAAACATTATTGCAACATGCTGCTATATACACTGTTCATTTGTCAGGCAATGGATCGAGTCATTACAGAAGTTAAGATATGCAATCACCTTTGTCTACGTCTCTGAATGTACGGAAGTATGGGGCAATGAAAGAGCGAACAGGCTGGCTACCTGACGTTGAAGACGGTCAACCAATGGATCAGGCGGACGTCATTGATGCGGGAAGGGCACAGGACTTCGACAACCATGATGAGTCCACGTCTCTCCTTCGGATGATGGAGATGGGAATAAATATGGGTATATCCAGAAACGAGAGACTTGGTGGTCGAATAAGAGGACTTATTAACCAACACAGAACTGGAGTCGTCAATTTCTGAACGCTGTGGGGCTTGCTGAAGAGATCTGAGCACGTATGGGCATGTTCGAAGTGCCCCGTAAAAAACTCATTTATTTGTATAATAATTAAAATGACAGAAAGTTCATTCTGAAGGATACCAAACATATATAGCCCACGACATTAGTGTATTCAATATGTAACAACATTATATATGTTTGAAGTGTCAGGTTTTTAATATTTGTCACATTTTTGACAGGAGAAAGTTGAAAAATGCGAATTGTAACTCGAAATTTTGTGTTTAATGTTTATTGTTTGTTTGATATACCTGAATAAGGCTTTTGCTAAAACGCTGCAGTTTGTCTTGTCTTTCTGCTAGTCTAGCTACTCAATATCATGCTATGTTTATTTTATACATTTTCGACACTTGCGTTTAGCAAATACACATCCACATATTTTGAGACGGTTTGTCCAGTTGCAAGAGTAACAATCATATTAAATATTATAAGTAAAAAAAAAAGTAAAGTATCCCCGTCATGCCAAGTGGCGTATAGGGAATATGGTGTTAGTGACCATACATTTTACAGACCTTCGGCACATGATTTTTGTGGTAATGTGGTCGGTATTATGCCCGTGCCGCTTTACTTTCCCAGAAAAAAAATCCGGTACCCATTAAAGGCTGGGTGAACCGGAAGCCGTCAGTTGGGATCGAACCCTACCTCTTGTCCTTTGTAGTCCAGTTCACTAACCACTGAGCTATCGCGGCTCCCTATTAAATATTATGTTGATCAAATATTTCTTTGACAAAATATGACTGCCTCGTGAATCATCCTCTGCCCTGTTTCATGACTGAGCGATAGGAGCAACATCGTGTGTGACAGAAGATGAACTGGTCGTTTGGTCGGTACTTGTACGTGCGTGTGTCCGGATTCCCCCCCCCCCCCCCCCCCCTCCAAAAAAAAAGCCATTGCCGTGGCTGAGACACTCTTCTGCAGGCTAGATCTTGGTTTTACGTAGAAGTTTTCCTTCTCGTAGGGCGGATGACGGCCCTAGCTGTTAAAGAGCTGTTAAGTCTACCCGCCCGTGGTTTGTCTTGGTGCTCTTCCAAAGCCTTTCCTCTTCTCGGTGGTAATTGCTAGGCAGCAGTGGTTTGTTTTCGTATTTTGTATAGAAGCCGAATTGCACTTGTCTACACATAGTAGGTTTCGAGTTAGTCCAGAAAGTGAAAACGGGTATCGAATATTTTCTCAGTAGAAAGGAGGAAGGTCTGGTGTGTTACTGACCATATTTCCCATACATGTAATTGACGATAATAAAAATCCAATGGTTAGTGAACTGGGCTACAAAGGACAAGAGGTAGGGTTCGATCCCAACCGACGGCTTCCGGGTTCACCCAGCCTTAAATGGGTACCGGATTTTTTTATGGGAAAGTAAAGCGGCGTGGGCGTAATATCGACCACATTACCCCACAAATCATGTGCTGAAGGTCTGTAAAATGTATGGTCACTAACACCATATTCCCTTATACGCCACTTGGCGTGACGGGGTCTCAATACTTTATTATATACATATAGGCCTATATATAATATACATCCACACATAACCTTTTCTGTGTGCACATACATATGTATTGGAATGCGAACTATCATAAAAGAATGTCGCAACCTAATAAAATTACGACACAGGTCTAGAATCTTCAATGGCCTGAGAGGATAATAGCCTGTCAACTCGTTGGCCGTCGTTTAGTCACAGTGTAGACCTAAAGTAAAGAAAAACCTTTTCACGCTGAACCAATACTTGAAAAAGACCCATCTGTCGAATATGTTCTTTGTATTGCCCTCCATATTTATGTTCTGCTGACGACCTATCGAACGCTTTAGATAATCAGCAGGTAAGCATTCGTTGACACGTTTAAAAGCTACTCGGTGGTTGTGACGTATTTATAAAACGTTATGGAATTGCCAAAACACTTTTTAGTTTCATAACAATTTCTTTTTATTGTGCTTGATCTTGAACGAAAATGATCCAATCAAGCTATTAAAAGAAAAAAATGCACATAACTTGCAAAGTTAGCAATTTATTAATATAGCTCCTATCTTTCTGTATATCGAAGTTAGGCAAAGCAACATACACCCTTTCCTTATAACATGGTAGGCTATGGTAGGGGAAATGAAAGGGCGGACAGGTTGGCTAGCTGCGCTGTCGTTGAGGACGGGCAACCAATGGATCGGGCGGACATTATCAATGCCCTCCGAGATGTGGGAAGAGCACAGGACTTCGACAAACACAGATCCACGTCATTTCTTCGGATGATGGAAATGGGAGTTAAGTTGGGCACAGCCAGAAATGAGACACTTAGTGGCCGTGTAAGAAGACTTATCAACCAACATAGAACTGGAGTCGTCAGTCGCTGGACACTGAGGGAATTGCTGAGGAGGGGATCTGAGCACATATGGACATGTTCGGAGTGCAATGATGATGACCTGCAAATAACTCCATAATAATGGTAGGCTATGCGATAAAATTTACTTTAGCTCCATAATCCAGTGGCGTAGCACGAAAATGAAAAGCAGAAGCAAATGTCGCGTTTTGCTCTTCTATTGGCCCCTGCTGTTGTGTTTCTATTATTCCATCAATCCATATTTTTCATGGTCAGTCCTGAGTCTCGTGTTCTCGTAACGTTAATTAAAGTCTCGTTGTGTTTTGGTGTTTCTGTCTTAACACGTGGCCAAACCAGTTTATCTGTTCTTTCTCTAAGCGTTCTTTTCCGCGAATTATTCCTAGCTTTCTCAGTTCTTCATTTCTTATCATATTTCTCAGACTATTTCCTGTCATTCTAACACATTTCATCTCAGCAGTGGTTATTTATTATTATTTTTTTTTCAATTGTTCTTGCCTCTAGAGTCCAGGTCTAGCTTTGGTCGAACAACGTTGGCATGAAGACTGTAATGTAGAATGTAGACTCCGGATTGTCTACTACTAACCCTAAACCTTGTTGAAAAAAAAATATATATTTAAATACACAAAAACCAAAAAAACATTTGATATTTGAAGTATGCCCGGTCAGTGAGAGGAGATCATGAGTATTGATTTCCGATGACAAAATTACAAATTTATTTATTTTTGGCGAAAAGATCATACTGCGTCTATACTTGTAAATGTTGGAATCTAAGTGCATCATCTTCATCATTGATTGCCGTCCCCGCATCGAAGGTTTGCTACCATGGAGCGTCATTCCACTCTGTCTCTTGTTTTGATGGTGCAGATTGTCTTTGGTTGATTTCTCCATCTTTTAATGTTACTCGTCCATGTTAGTCTTCATCTGCCTCTACCTCTTTTACCTTGTATTTTCCCATCCGATATTACTTTTAGTAGGCTGTTGTGTCCTTTAAAATGCCCCCCCAAATTTCATTTGTCTTGTTTTAATTGTGTTTAGTAGTTCTCTTTTCATTTTTAATTGCGTTAAAACTTCATCGTTTGTTTTCTTTTCTTTTCATCCAATTCTACCGTCTTCTTCTTCTCCCTTTCCTCATATGTCTTTCAGCGCCGAGGTGAGATATAATTTGCGGTCTTTTGTTCTTCTGTTCGTATCTGCTGCTGTCATGTTTCCTAGTGCTTCTAATATTCTATCCATCCATCTTTATCGTGGTCGACCATTGAGTCTGGTATTCTCACAGCGTTTGCAAATTCTACATATTCTTCTATAAATCCACATTTCAAAGGCTTCAATTTTCTGTTCTGTTTTCTTGTCTAATGTCCACGTTTCTGCACCATACAGGAATATTGAGAAGATGTAACATTTTGCTATTCTTAGTTTTAGGCCTGGTGTTATTTGTTTTGATGTTAGTATACTTTTCATCCAGATCTACAATTAAATATCAAAGTGGAAGGAATACATCTAGAGGCAGTTCAGAACTACAACTACCTGGGACATACTATAACCAGTGATGGAAAATGTATAACTGAAATAAATAAAAGAATAGGTATGGCAAAAAGTAATGCCAATGCCATGAAAAATATACTAACATCAAAACAAATAACACGAGGGCTAAAACTAAGACTAGCAAAATATTACATCTTCTCAATATTCCTATATGGTGCAGAAACATGGACATTAGACCAGAAAACAGAAAAGAAAATTGAAGCCTTTGAAATGTGGATTTATAGAATAATAGGTAGAATTGGATGGGAAGAAAAGAAAACAAACGAGGAAGTTTTAAAACAACTAAAAATGAAAAGAGAACTACTACACACAATTAGAGCAAGAGAAATGCAATTTTTGGGTCATGTTAAAAGACACAACAGTCTAATAAAAGTAATATTGGAAGGGAAAATACAAGGTAAAAGAGGCAGAGGCAGACCAAGACTAATATGGACGAGTAACATCAAAAGATGGACAAGCCAATCTATGACAACCTGCACCATCAAAGCAAGAAACAGATTAGAATGGCGATCCATGGTAGCCAACCTTCGCTGCGGAGATGGCACCCGATGATGATGATACTTTTCATGGTACCTGAGCGCAGAAGATGAAAAAGTCAACTTCCGGCTTACCCAACAACCAAGTAAACAATCACAAACACCTGCCTAGCAATGCAGCAACTGCAGTCAGATGATAATGACAATTTGACATGCACTACACGGTTATCGTTATTATTTTATATCACTCTGGTTTGGTTATGTGAACGTAAAAACCATTGTGGACATACTTCCTTATCATACTTAGACTATACCATGTTCTTATTATCACTATTTTTTTTCTTAACAAACCAGGGAATCATAACTTTCGTTCCGTAACCGCCGCGTTACCGCTGGTTACTAACGGGCGTTTTCAATAATTTGAACCAAATTGAAATGAAATGGGGATATTTTGTTTTGTTTATTGAAGTATGCCCGGTCAGTGAGAGGAGATCATGAGTATTGATTTCCGATGACAAAATTACATATCTTGATGTGCATGTCTATATGTTAGTCATGTGTCATAATGAATATCTTAATGTGTGTCGGTGTTAGTCATGTCTCGTATCGCTGTGGTGTGTACATCTGTGTTATTCACATCTCATATCTTTGTGTGTACATGTCTGTGAGTGTGTTATTCACATCTCATATCTTTGTGTGTGCATGTCTGTGTTATTCACATCTCATATCTTTGTGCGTGCGTGTCTGTGTTGGTCACATCTCCTATCTCGTTTATGTGTGCATGTCTGTGTTAGTCACCTCTAGTGACTCGGGCAGATGGTGCTCGTAAACCTGGGAGGGCAGACCATCTAAGGGCAGAATCATGAGAATCCCCCTACAGAAAAGACAATCTGCTGCCTTGCAGGAAGATTGGGGACAATCAAAGACTAAGGAAAGCAAACCTGAAAAAATGTTGGCTGAAATCGGATGCACTGGGCCACTGGCGCAGAACACAGTGCAACGTATTAATGGGTGTTCAGTCAGAGTGGATCTGGCGGACTCTAAATGTGACATTCTGTCTGTTGGGGCGATCAACACACTTAACCTGACAGCTGACTTCATGTGGGAGTCTGGAATCCTACTCTGACTGAGTCCTGATCGCAGAGAGAGAGAGAGAGATTTCTACTGGGTTAGCTTTCGATGGTGTTTTTTTAAAAATTTGTAATGCAAATGAAACATAAATGCGATCGCTAAAACTTGCAATTAGGTTTAATTTATTTCATCTGACAAAAGAAACATCTTCTGAGTAAAGTTCTAGTTTAGCATCGTAATAATGATTATTAATTATTTCATCATCATCATTGGGTGCCTTCTCCGCATCGAAGGTTGGCTACCATGGAGCGCCATTCTACTCTGTCTCTTGCTTTGATGGTGCAGATTGCCATAGGCTGACTTGTCCATCTTTTGATGTTACTCATTAATTAATAATAATTAATTATTAATGATCAAATAATGATTATTTCTTCTAAAGAGTGATCTCTCTTGTTTGACTGCACGTAATTGAATTTATAATTTATCACCAGCTTCTAGTTTTTATAATTTGTGCATTTAATTAACTTTTTTCCTTCAAACAAGGTTTATGGCATTTCTAACACTATCTGACAAAATTACTAACCTGTCACTAACCCTAGGGTTTTCTAATGTTATAACTTATTAGAGAAAGCCTGAATAAAGTGCCAGGGAAGTTAATCGAAACATAAATAATTAACAATGCTAAACTAGAAGGATACCAACTTTCTGAATTTAACACTTAACGGTACCGGTTTAAATTAAATTAAACTGGCAAGTAGTTGTTTTATTATTAATTAAATCTATCTATCTATTGACCTTTCGAGCCGTAACCGGCCCATAGGGCGTAGACCAAGATACACCTTCTCGTATCTAAATTTTTCGTTCTAGCAGTTTTCTTTTAAAGATATTTTATCAAATCTCGCCATCTGTCTCTGTTCTGTGCAAGCAGCTCTATCTCACTGAGGGAGCCGATTCCTGCTGCTCTTGCCTCTCTCATCAATGTTCTTCTCAGTGTCTCCCTGGGTCATCCTCTTTTTCTCTTACCTGTTGTTTCCCATATGAGGGATTGCTTTGCTATTCGGTTATTATCTCTTCTCATCACATGTCCAACATATGACCATCATCTTTTCTTTATTACTGAAGATATTAGTGGTTGATTGGCGATTAATTAAATCAAAGTCTAAAATTAAAATCTAATTTTTACTAAAAAGGAAAGCTTATTTAATGACAACATAACTTAGACTTAGGACTTATATAACATATATATATATATACGGATATAGTTCTCTCATTTGCTGAAAACCAGTAGGTCTATATTTTCTGATTGATTCTTCAACTTTTTATGTAAACAAAAATTTACTTTGAATCTTTATTTGATAAATATTATTATAAAATATTTGCAAATTAAAACTGATAAAGTTTAGTCAGCTTTGCCTGTTGTTGTAGGCACATGATCTGAGAATTATTGCAAGACACAACCTCTGTCTATAGTTACAAATGTTTTGTGTGCCTAAAGACTTCTTTTCAAAGCTGCTCAGAAATTTATCTTCATTATAGTTGATGTTCCTGTGTGTTACTGGAGCCTCATTATGCGGGAGGTAAAGAATAGTGACACTGTGACCTTCCAGGCATGTCGTAAGAGATGACTAAGGAGGTTAATCGATGGCTTGACAAGCTGTCATTAGTGTCATTGTAAAAAGTATTGTTATGGAAACAGCACTGCAATATGTGCCGTTTTGGCACGCAAGGTTTCTGTTTTTGAGATTGTGGTTCTGCCCTATGTGCCGTCTTCGGCTCGAAACGACAATAGATAGATAGATAGTTGATGATAAATAGAGACATTTATAAGAGGAGCATAATATATATACAGCTTTTTTTTTTTTTTAAAGAACTTATGCCACTGCACTCTTGGCAAACACATAAGTATTTCATCTCTTTGCGTTAGAAATTGCTGAATGGTTGCTCTCAGATGCCCTTTCCGACTCTTACATCATGATTCAATATTCTTGAGGATTGAAACTGAATCATTTATGTATGACTAGAGACAGCCGTGTGTTGACCATTTTATTCTTTCTTATTACACATTTTCTGTGAGTTTTGTTGATTTAGTACTTTTTACCTAAGTATCTTTTAAAGATAAAAGAAAAAGAGGAAGACCCAGGGAGACACTGAGAAGAACATTGATGAGAGAGGCAAGAGCAGCAGGAATCGGCTCCCTCAATGAGATAGAACTGCTTGCACAGAACAGAGACAGATGGCGAGATTTGATAAAATATCTTTAAAAGAAAACTGCTAGAACAAAAAATTCATATAGGAGAAGGTGTATCTTGGTCTACGCCCTATGGGCCGGTTACGGCTCGAAAGGTCAATAGATAGATCTTTTAAAGACATTACTGTGCACCATAATTGATATTCTTGCACAAGAGTTTCTCAGAAAGTGACATCAATGATGAAGCCTTTTGATTTTGTATAAAAATTTGAAGCTCTGCAATGTCTGCAGTTAGTAAAAATCTCATTCGATTTAGTTCTTAATATGTTTGTCTCACTGGTAGGTGCTATACTGACTGGAAGAACTCATTTATGCATTAACCCTACATTGCAATCATTTGTAAAAATTACGATTGCAAAATTTAACATTTTTTAAAATCTCCAGTTTGCAGCATATGGTTGCTTTTTCCCTACCGTGTACAATCCTAAATGTTGACGGCATTTATTTAGGAAGTGTCATTAAGATCGCGCATGTTTTTGTTTTTGAAATACTTCTCATTCATCGTAAAAAATAAATTGTTTCATGAGATTGGGCTTTTCAGTTTTAATATAATATATTAAAATTATTTTTAAGGATTATTTAAAATTATTTACTTATTATAATATAATAAGTAAAATATAGAGACATTCTAAAAATTGAACTCAAAGCTGACAGTTCAATCCCAGACTGGTCCCTCATGAACAGTTTGTTACCTGTGCCCCTCAAAAACCAGAAAAATGACAACAAACTTTTGTGTTGTTTGTAATAAGGCTATTTATTGTGGACATAATGTCCACCTTTGTACTGACTACTGCCTATTTAAAAAAAAATATTTTTAAGTTGTATTTATTCCTAAATGGAATTTATTTAACATATTTGTAAAAAAAAAAATTTAAAAAAGAAAAATATTTGTTCTTGAAGTTACATAGGTTTTAATGTGAGTTGTAAATTTTATAACAGTTTCATAAATCTATTAGGTTCAATTAAATATTGTAATCTAGAGTTAAAATAGGGTGACTCCTGTGAAAGTCTACTTCCATTCTCCTGACCACTGTGATCCCCAATACATCCAAATTACTGATGTTATCTCAGGTTTCTCTGTTGGTTGTAGTGTGTTTACTCCTGAGTGCTATCTTATAGTCTTGTATTATTTTTTTAAGCTTGAGGGGGTTCAGTTCACTCCTGGAGAGTATGAAAGTTAAAAGAGGTAAAAGCTGCTCAGTTTTAATTTATTACTGTCCAATGGTAATCGTTCTTAAACATAATTAGTTTGATCATTTATAAACATTTATCTTCTATCTGCTAGAATTATCTATAAAATATCTTGATCCATCCAGCAGTGCAAGGCACCACATAGGGCTTGTAGTGCTTTATACCATCCATCTTCATTCTGAAAAGTGGGTGGCCAAGTCAATAATGTTTTGTGCTCCAAACCAGAAGAATATGGGTTCGAATCCCAGGAGGGCAAAAATTTTTTTCTGTCGGGGGTGAATTAAAAACTCTGACCTGAACACCTCATGGCAATTGTTCAGGACAGCAGCCTTTACTCTCTGGATCTATATGGTCCCTCCGGCAGACTCCAGTAATGGTTTAATGCCATAATGATAGTAAGGTAGTACCAACTCTATTCTGGGTGAGATGTTTGATCTTACCAAATGAGTCTATGCTCTCCCACTTCTTTCTCGTATCAGCGTTCTTTACAGTGTATCTTCTTCTTCCCTTCCTCTGCTGCCGTTAGCGTCGAGGGGAGAAACAATCTGCGATTCTTTGCTCTTCTGTTGGCCTCTTCTGATGTTATTCCTCCTAGTGACTCTAGTATTCCCTTTATCCATCTCTTTCTCGGTCTTCCTCTTAATCTGGCGTTTTCGTAGCATTTATTTAAGGCTCTTTGAGTCATTGTTAGTTCTTTTTACGTTATGTCTGTATGATCACGTTTGTTTCTCCATTATTTTGGCTCTGAGCACTGTTGTGTGTATGTTACATTGTCCTCTGCTGCTGTGCTAGTTCTGTCGTAGAGTAAGTCTCCTCATTACATGTCCAATATATGACCATCGTCTTTTCTTTATTACTGAAGATATTAGTGGTTGATTGGCGATTTCTCTAATTTTCTCGTTTGTTATAAATTCATTCCACGCTATACCAAGTATTTTCCTTAGACATTTATTTTTGAATGCGTTCAACTTTGTTTATATGTCTCTTGTTGTTTTCCAGCTTTCACATGCATACGTAATGTTTGATAGTACATTTGTCTATATATGATATATATATAATATAATGGATAAAAAATCTAATAATAGTGATTGTTACTAATTATTTAAATCATCATCTTTTGGTGCCATCTCCACATCGAAGGTTGGCTGCCATGAGCATCATTTTACCCTGTCTCTTCTTTTGATGGTTCATGCTGTCATAGTTTCACCAGTTCATCTTTTGATGTTATTAGTCTACTTTAGTCTGTCTCTGCCTCATCTACCTTGTTCTTTCCCTCCAAGATGACTTTTGCTAGGCAAGTATCAATGTCCAACAAATTTCAGTTGTCTTTTTTGAATTGTGATAAGTAGTTTATTTTTCATTTTCAGCTGATTTAGAACTTCCTAGTTTGTTTTCTTTTCCTTCCACCTAATTCTCTCCATTTTCCTCCACATTTCAAAGGCTTACATTTTCGGCCCTGTTTTCTTATTTAATATCCATGTTTCTGCACCATTCAGGAATGTTGAGTAAATATAACAATTTACAATTCATTGTTTTAGGTCTCATGTTATCTGCTTTGATGTAGTTTTTATTTTTCATGTGGTTAAAATTGCTTTTTGCCATTTCTATTCTTTTGTTTATTTCTGTCTTATTTTTTTCCATCTTTTCCAGTTCAACATGTGTTTTAATTGGAATAATTTTACATTTCACAGAGATTGAAAATAACAGATGCCAAGAGTTGATAGAACTTAAATGACCAGTTAATTGCTCTTTCCTCTCTAGACTTTTAGCAATATAACAAGAATGTGTAAAGTTTATAGGTGAATTATTCAACATGCCTCCAAAGAAAAAAGCTTCAGCGTTTTCTAAAAAGGAAAATGAGTAAGTTTATACTGGTTTTGTATTAATATTTTATATTTTTAAAATGTCTACTTTTTTCATAATTAGGTAGTCTATTCAGAGGAGGACATTGTTTTTGTGACTGCAAGTATGAATGTTTATCTTTGTCTAATATGTTGTTTGCTTCACTGAGTGTAGTCTGTAAGGAGTTCCTGATGTATTTGTTCTTTATCTTCTAATTTGCCCCTTTTTTGTGTGTGGGGACTGATGGTTCCAGTTCTGTGTTGATTTGTTAGTCTTTTGTCTCTCCCTCATAGTGCTCCTTTCAATGTTCATGCAGTCCGGTTGTAGATTTGTGATGATTGATTGAGTCATCAGCCCACACTGGCTCACTGAGGGCATTTAGAATGTCAGTCTGGTCCATTGCACATCTGCCATTATCATCAATAAATTTCTCTCTCTCTCTCTGCGATCAAGACTCCAGAGTAGGATTCCAGAGTCTCACATGAAGACAGCTGTCTGTTTAAGTGAATTGATCGACCCCACAGACAGAACATCATAATTAGAATCCGTTAGATCCACCCTGATTGAATACCTGTTAAAACGTTGCACTGTGTTCTGCGCCAGTGGCCCAGTGCATCCAATTTCAGTCAGCATTTTATTCAGGTTTGCTTTCCTTAGCCCTTGATTGTCCCCAATCTACCTGCAAGGCAGCAGATTGTCTTTTCTGTAGGGGGATTCTGCCCTTAGATGGTCGGCCCTCCCAGGTTTACTACGAGCACCATCTGCCAGAGTCACAAGAGGTGACTAACACAGACATGCACACACAAAGATATGAGATGTGACTAACACTGACATGCCACACAATGATATGAGGCATGACTAACGCTGACACACACCAATATATGAGATATGATTAACACAGATACACACACACACACACTAAGATATGAGATATGACTAACACAGACACACTCTAAAATATGAGATATGACTAACACAGATACACACACAAAGATATGAGATATGACTAAACACAGTAATGCACACACAAAGATATGAGACATGACTAACATAAACATGCACTCACAAAGATAGGAGACATGACCAACATAAATATGCACTTACAAAGATAGAAGATGTGACTAACATAGACATGCACACACAAAGATATGAGATATGACTAAACACAAACAAACAAAGATATGAGACATGACTAACATAGACAGCCACACATTAAGATATGAGATGTGATTAACATAGACATGCACACAAAGATATGAGATATGACTAACATAGACATGCTCACAAAGATATGAGATATGACTAACACAGACATGCACGCACAAAGATAAGACACATGACTAACACAGATACACACTATGATATGAGATATGACTAAACACAGACACACACAAAGATATGAGACATGATTAACACTGACACACACCAAGATATGACTAACATGACACACACCAAGATATTAGCCATGGCTATCACAGACTCCCACTAAGATATGAGCTACGACTAGCACGGATATACACCGAGAATTGAGCCATGGCTATCACAGACACCCACCAAGATAGGAACCATGGCTATCACATACAAACACAAAGGTATGAGCCATGGTTAGCACAGACAACCACCAAGATATAAGCCACGACTAACATATACACTTGGTAGTGTCCACTAAAGTTTGTCTGAGGTTCTTGGTAAAGTTTCTACTGACGACCACGAAGATCCAAAACTTGCAGGCATGGTGGGCGTGGCTGACGTGCTGGAAGATCAGCCGGATAAAACCTTCAGAGAATGTCAATTTCATGTTCCCTGAGTTTTTAGTCCGCATCAGATAGTAGTCTGGCCACGTGGCTAGGTGCGTTCATGATGATGTAAGTTAGAGACAAGTCAAAGAGCAGCCACACGAACCTGGGCGCTAGCTCGCACTGAACTCTACCTAGGATCGTTGATCGGTTTCATCTCGGAAACTTCCAGCATTGGCAGGCCACTGAGCTTCTTCCACCGGAACTTGTGTATGATGGACAGAACGATCGCAAAGAGCATGACAATAATGGCGATCAGCAGTAGTAGCAACCTTACCACCGAGTCAATGTAGGTTATTATGTGCAAGAACATCAGCCTTGGACTTGACAAGCATTTCTCCGAACCTATATCGTTTGGCATTACCTCAGCAGCAACAGCAGTGGCCATATACAGCAACAACGACAAGACTAGAATGCACATGATCACGATACTGGCGCGTCGCCTTGTGCACACAACCACAAAGCTTGTTGGATGACATATGGTGATGTAATTCTCCACTGTTATGCACACAATGTACCATATGGGCAGAAAGCTAAACTCCAAGCATTGTGCCAGTAAAAGCTAAATTATAGCGGCCGCTGTTGAGAAAGATGAAATTCTACAAATTCAGATCTTGGCTGTTGGGCTTTGTTCAAACACAAACAAGCGCCCATCTTGGTGCGTACCCATCAATAAATTTAAATGTTGTCATAAAATATATTATGTATCCTGAACAATCATTCAATACATACTTTAGCAGGATCAGGATATATTCTATTTTTTTGCAAATGGTAAAGTTAGTACAGAAATTTTCAAGTGGTGGAAGGCATCTCACTCCAGAGTAGGCAACACAAGAAGACCTGCTTGTTATATTGTTCCTTTACCAGCTCAATAGTTCATTCTATATCACTTTTAATTGGTAGGCAATTTAAAGGTATAACAGGTTAGCATACTTGGGAAATACTTTTGTTTGTACTCTTTCTTGCAAGTGCCATGTTTAACAGTAAATCAAATAGGAGCAGATGGATTCCAAAGAAGTCCTATATGGAGAGGCAATCAATACAAAGGAAAACCCCTATGATTCTATAAAGACATCTGTAAATGTAACATAAGGAACTTGATCTGGAGCATAACTGTTTGAAAAAGTTTGCCATGGACATGCTGAGATGAAGGCAGATAATAAAAATTGGTTTCTTCCTTTCCTTTCTGCATTCACCAGATGCTACTAAAGAAATAGATAGACCTCTTCATCATCTGCCCTTAAAAGGACATTATGTGGGCTTCGAAGCACTGTGCTGTGGTTTGCAGCAAAGCTGTGATATTTGTGCCTTCCAGCCCAATTCACCTGACTTCAGCACATCATTTTTTTAAAAATTGGGTTGCTTTTCCACTTTGATCCCTACTCATTTAGCCAGACAGAATAGTCTGCTAACAGGAGCACCACTGGTAGGTGGAATAGGATCTTGATTATTTATTTCTGATGTTTGCTGATCCTGAGGAGTCTGACCACTCTCAACTCAGATGCTGGATAGACATCTTGACCCCAAAAAGCTGGTTTTAAAGTCAGTGGGATAAGTGAAAAAAGTTGCCATTTCTAGATATACAAGAAGGAAAAAGTAGCAGCTTCAGTCACGATACTCACATGGGAGTTAAACATTATTATTCAAGACTAAGGTAGGATTTAGTCAAACTATTTCCATGTTATCAGTATAGGTTTTGTAACAAGAAATTGTCATAAATATTTGGGCTGGAAAGTTAAGAACAGATTAAATTATGTTTGATATTTTTTATTGCATTAAAGTATATTAAGTATACATTTTAAATATGTTTAATTCCAAAGACCAGCTCATCAGATTCATCTACAAGCCATAAAGAACTTTGATACAAACAGACTGAAAAAAACAAAGTCTGCTAAAGTTCTAATGGAATATGGAGATAATAATGATTCAGATGGTCTGACAAGACACACTGAAGAAGTCTCACTCAGTCCAAATGAGCTATGTTTCAATTATTGGGATGGTCAAGCATACCCTGTTCATGAAATTAAGGTTCGTACCTTTCATTTCATTTTCATTTGTAAACCAATCAGCCTGCTACTCTATTTTTACAAAACATTTTTACCTCCAGTTTCAAGAAATATAAAAGAGAACTCTCCTTAATATGAGATTTAATTATGTGCTGTTGAACAGAACATAACTTTATACATGACTTGACTCAGTTATAGTTTGTGACATGTTCGTGAACATTTAATTCAACAGGTATTAAAAGAATGACAATGATTATTATAAATTTTTCATCTACTCATGGAACACAGGTCTTTAGCAGCTCTTATATCAGTTTTGAACTATCTCCTTCCTGTGTTTCTAGTAAAATGTGGAAAGAACCTTTACTTCATTTACTTTACTTAACTTTAACTTTATCCAGTGCATGCTAAAGAACCATAGGCAGTTAAATATCAAAAGGTGTAGGTCAAAAATGGCCACTGCCCAGGGAAAATTAATAGGAATAAAATGTCCCCAAAATGTTAAAACTCTCAGTGATAAAAATGAGCGTACTTTGGAAGTTGGAGAGTATCTATCAGGTGAGGCACACCTGAGCACATAGCTCTGCTGGTGTGAAAATAGGAGAAAGTTCTATTCATACAAAATTCAATTTCTCAACTCAAACAACAAAAAAACAAAAACTGCTATACAGAGAAGAGTTAATAGATAGAGAATGTGTTATTATCAATTTGTATAAATGAAAATGGAAGGGTAATTGTCTGTTCAGCATTTTTTAAGAGCTGTAACTTTTAATTGTTAATGCTTGGTTCATCGTCATCAAGTACTGTGCTGCTGACGTAGGTGATCATGTCTCTCCACAACTTTCAATCTTGACAATTATTTATCATTTCTGTTGTTGACCTTCTATCAAGCCATTCTCTTGAGCTGTCTGGTATCTTTTCTCTTTGCTTCCCTTTATCTTTTCGTCCCTCAATTTTCCCAGTTGTTACAATATATTCCAGCTGTTCCCTTCTCATCACATGGTCAAAAATGATGACTGTTTCTTCTTAATTTTGGAAATTAGCTCTCTTTTTGCTTTGGCCTCTTTCAGAACATTTTCATTACTTTTCTTAGATGTCCATGGTATTCTCAACATTTTTCTGTAAAATCACATTTCTATAGCCTTCAGTGATTTTCTTGTCTGTTGTCCTATTGTCCATGATTCACATCTATATGTTAAGACTGACTCTACATAACATTTATGAACTCTTTTTCTTGTTTCTGTTATAAAAAATGGATTACACAGTATTTTCCTCATTTTTTTGGAAAACTGCTTTTGCCTGAGCCATTCTGCATCTCACTTCTGTTGTACATCTACCACCTGATGTTAACAATGTTCCCAGATATTTAAATTCCTTTATCTGTTTTAATATTGTTCCAGCTGTCATTATTGTGGATTGTGGTGATGTCTTTTTGCTATTAAGGCTGAGTCCTTTATTTTTGCTTTTTTTTTCACTATAATGTCTAACATTTCTGGTAACTCATTTTCACTCTTAGCCCTTTACATCTGTATTATAATGCTTGGTTAGTTTTACAATATTATCCTAGTAAAGTAAAGTAAAGAGCCCCGGCACGCCAAGTGGCGTATAGGGAATATGGTGTTAGTGGCCATAAATTTTACAGACCTTCAGCACATGATTTCCGGGGTAATATGGTCAGTATTATGCCCGTGCCACTTTACTTTCCCAGAAAAAAATCCGGTACCTATTTAAGGCTGGGTGAACCCGGAAGCCATCGGTTGGGATCAAACCCTACCCCCTGTCCTTTGTAATCCAGTTCACTAACCACTGAGCTATCGCGGCTCCCAATATTATCCTAGAGTCTACTTATTCTGTTTTATTTATTATTATTATTTGTTTGGCTAAAATTAGGAAAAAAAATAAATACACGAACAAATGTTTGTTTTCAGTCTGTGGTTCAGCAAATACCAGTAAATGCTGAAGTGACTTTGAACTTTTCTGGCATAGCAGCATTGACGGATATTGTGTTTGCAGTAATGGCCAACCTTAGACAAACTGAGAGTGCTCGTTTTGATGCAGTAAGAAGAATTATACTGGATGGCTGCTACCTGATCACTGATGCTGGGTTAACATGGTTGGGAGAAGCATTTACTAACATTTCAATGGTGAGATAAAGATTAATTTCTAAAACTACTAGTTTTTTTTTTGTCTGAATCGATCTATTTTCACAGAAGGCCATGATCAACAGTAAAAACATGAGATTTAAGGAACATTAAGGTATCAGATCTTTAGAATTTTTTTTTTTTTTAAAGTGTCATTTTATTCTAATGAGAGTATCAATAGCGTAGTAGTCAGTACTGTTATTTCTTGGTGATAAAATGAGCATGGCTTCAATTATAACTAAGTGCTCTCCAGTCAACTCAGCTGAGAAAAATGGATACCTGGCACAATGTGTTGGGGAGAATAAAAATTATGAGGAAGGACATTGACTCCTTTGCTTCCGCATAGTGTGTCCTGGAATGGTAAATTTAATACTTTTCTCCTCTCCTATATTAAATTATGTCACTGGACATGCTTTATCTGTACTGAGATCTGACCATTTGTTGACCATTCTCCATTTCTGTTAATATAAGCAGTTTGGGGGTAAAGTTGTCTGTCAGCACTAGAGCAGAAAGCAGTCAGCAACTCATAGCTGAATGCTTGTGACTGGGTTAGTGAATCAGACCTATTCAGATTCCACTCTATCTCTTTGTGGTGCTCCTAGAAACAGACTAACCGGTCTGGTCAAGTAAATAGGGATTAAGAGGGAAGGCAACCCGAACCTAAAAAATGCCCTGCTGAAGTTGGATGTGTTGGGTTTAAAGGTGCCAATATCACAGCTCTGCTGCAAACCACAATACAGTGCATCTGCATCCACTTAAAAGTTATTTTAAGGGCAAATGATGAAGAGGATGATTTATTCCTTTATTAATTGTTGGGTGAAGGCATGTTCGTAAGATGTGACTAAGGAGGGTTGGGCGTGGAACTGGCTATTCTGTGCTGTAAAAAAATAAGCAGAAAAAACTTCACAAACATGGAAAAGTCAAATAATTAAAAGGATGGAAATGGCAGGACAAAGTCGCTAACATAGAATTATGGAAATGTACCAGTCAAATACCAGTGGATAAAGAGATACAACGAAGATGATGGCACTGAATAGGACACACACTGCGGAAGTCAACTTAGAGTATCACACAACAGGCCATTTTTGGAATTAAAAAAAAAGTAAAGTACCCCCGTCACGCCAAGTGGCATATAGGGAAATATGGTGTTAGTGACCCTATATTTTACAGACCTTCAGCACATGATATTTGGGGTAATGTGGTCGGTATTACGCCCGTGCTGCTTTACTTTCCCAGAAAAAAATCCATACCCATTTAAGGCTGGGTGAACCCGGAAGCCGTCGGTTGGGATCGAACCCTACCCCTTGTCCTTTGTTCACTAACCACTGAGCTATCATGGCTCCCCCTTTTTTGGAATACCCAAGGAAAAACTCAAAGAGGAAGACCTAAATATTTTTGGAGAAGACAGATGGAAGCAGAGATGAAGATGCTGGGAAGATATGGAATGATATTAAAAGAATGGCAAGAAACAGAACTGCTTGGAAAGTGTTTGTTGAAAACCTATACTCCACAGGGAGCTGAAAGGTAGAAGAAGAATGCAAGAGGGGGAAAAAAAAGGAAGAGAAGCAGTTCTATTTATGTTTTTATGTATGGCATGCATGTATGAAGGCTGTTTGAAAGGTTCTGCCTCCAGCCTTGTAACTTTGACAACAGCTCTTCCAGATACTTGACAATGATGTGATAATAATCTGCAATAAAGTGATTATTATGACAGTATCATACATATTATTAAAATTTATCGACTACTAGGCAACATTTTTCAAACTGCCCTTGCATTTATGCATGGGTTAGCTACCTATTTGTTTGCCCCAAAACACCTCACTCAAGGAAACTCATACACACACACACACACACACAACCTTTCTCTCTCTCTCTCTCTCTCTCTCTCTCTCTCTCTGTGTATTTGATAAATTTTTGGCCATACTATGCCTTTTCTCCATTTGCCTTGATGATGCTCATAATCCTCCCCAGTTTCCTCATGTCCCCTACAGTTTTTGTTGTAGTAAACATGCATATGTTTATACTTTCTAAGATAAGTCTTGTTGGATGCCACAAAATAACTGGCACTGGACTGATATCCCTGAACAAATCATGCCCTAAGCTTCTGTCTGTTGACCTGAGTAGTACAAATGTTAGCTTCCTTCCTCAAGCCTGGTCAAATGATGTGGACAAACTAATCATAACATCTGAATATTCATTACTATTTTCAATGACAAATTCCAAATCAAGAAGTAAGTGAAAATATTAAATAGTTTCATAGTGCTTTTTAAAAAAATTATTTATTTTTGCTAGGAAGTCTCTCTGCATTATGTTCTATATTTTTGTTAACTTGTGTAATGTTTGGCCATGTGATGAGAAGAGACAACAGGAGAATCTTCAAGCAAGCCCTGAATAAGAACGACAAGTTAAAAGAAAAAGAGGGAGACCTAGAGAAGCACTGAAAAGAACATAGAGGCAAAAGGCAACAACAGCAAGCATTAACTCTCTCACTGAGATTAAGCACCTTGTCATGAACAGGGAAGTATAGCAAAATATAGTATGCGTTCTGTGCAAGGTCTGCCACTTGATAACAAAGTTCATCGGACATAGATAGTCTTGATATTTTGTCCTGTCTACTGTCTTCAGCTCGAAAAGATAATAGATAGATAGAATGTTTGTATATTTTTGTGTAAATTAATCTTTCTTGTAATACTTCTTTGTAATGGTAGGGGGACTGGTTGGTCTCAAGGCAAGACACCGGTCTCGAGACAGAGAGGTTGTGGGTTCAAATCCCGGCTATACCGGTTGGGATTTTTATTTATGATTTCTCTCTGCGGCAACCACCCCTGGTCTCAGCAGCGAGGCCCGGCTTGAAACGCCAGTTACTCATCGACGGAAAAAATATGAGTACTTCCGAAGTCAGGGTTATCTGCCTTTGCAGCGAGAGGCCCCTGTGCACACGACTGCCAGGGAAAAATGGATTAACACGCATAATTCAGTTCCTAGACTCTAGGGACTTCGTCAGAGGTAACCGCTGTCGAACGAAGAAAAAAAAATACATTTTAAAAAAAAAAACTTCTTTGTATTATAATTTTTTTTAAAAAGTAGTTTTATTTTGCAGTTATTGTTTTGTTGTGATTTGTAAAACAATTGATTATCAAAATCATGATTTAAGTATTTATGTAACTTTTAATATGACAAACAGCAAACAAACAAGGAAAAAAAAAGAGAAAACAAGAACCTATGGAGATTTCTCAGAAGGATATTGTGAGTACTCTGCATGACCAAAAAGGAACAAGGGCATGCTTAATGAGGCCAATATGCAAAGAGAACTCCTAATATACACCAGAAAGAAACCATTAACCTTTATTTGAACAATTTGTGAGAGGAAGTAGATTGGAGCACATTGTGACTACATGCAAAATATATAGAAACAAATAACTGTCATCAACAGAGGAAGAAGGTATTGGGCAGAAGAAGAAAGTATTGATAGAGGAGGAAGATAATATTGACAGAGAAGGGTGATATTGACAGGAGAGGAAGATATTGACAGAGGAGAAAGATGTTGACAGAGGAGGATGATATTGACAGAGGAGGATGACAATATTGACAGAGGAGAAAGATGTTGACAGAGGAGGACAATATTGACAGAGGAGGATGACAATATTGACAGAGGAGGACGATATTGACAGAGGAGGACAATATTGACAGAGGAGGACAATATTGACAGAGGAAGACCATATTGACAGAGGAGGACAGGAGGACAATATTGACAGAGGAGGATGATATTGACAGAGGAGGACAATATTGACAGAGGAGAACAGGAGGACAATATTGACAGAGGAGAATGATACAATTGACAGAGGAGGGTAATATTGACAGGGGAGGATGACATTGACAGAGGAGGATGATATTGGCAGAGGACGAAAATGATATGACAGAGGAGGAAGATATTGACAGAGGAGGAAGATATTGACAGAGGAGGATGATATTGGCAGAGGATGAAAATGATATTGACAGAGGAGAATGATATTGGCAGAGGATGAAAATGATATTGACAGAGGAGGATGATATTGGCAGAGGAGGAAGATATTGGCAGAGGATGAAAATGATATTGACAGAGGAGGATGATATTGGCAGAGGATGAAAATGATATTGACGGAGGAGGATGATATTGGCAGAGGATGAAAATGATATTGACAGAGGAGGAAGATATTGGCAGAGGATGAAAATGATATTGACAGAGGAGGATGATATTGGCAGAGGAGGAAGATATTGGCAGAGGATGAAAATGATATTGACAGAGGAGGATGATATTGGCAGAGGAGGAAGATAATGGCAGAGGATGAAAATGATATTGACAGAGGAGGATGATATTGGCAGAGGATGAAAATGATATTGACGGAGGAGGATGATATTGGCAGAGGAGCAAGATATTGACAGAGGAGGATGATATTGACAGAGGAGGAAGATATTGACAGAGGAGGATGATATTGACAGAGGAGGATGATATTGACAGAGGAGGACGATATTGACAGAGGAGGATGATATTGACAGAGGAGGATGATATTGACAGAGGAGGATGATATTGACAGAGGAGGATGATATTGACAGAGGAGGAAGATAATGACAGAGGAGGAAGATATTGATAGAGGAGGAAGATAACAGAGGAGGATGATATTGACAAAATAAAATGATGTTGATGGAGGATGATGTTGACAGAGGAGGATGATATTGACAGAGGAGGATGATATTGACAGAGGAGGATGATATTGACAGAGGAGGAAGATATTGACAGAGGAGGAAGATATTGATAGAGGAGGAAGATAACAGAGGAGGATGATATTGACAAAATAAAATGATGTTGATGGAGGATGATGTTGACAGAGAAAAAAGATATTGACAGAGGAGGAAGATATTGAAAGAAGAATATGATATTGACAGGAAGATATTTACAGATGAGTAAGTTTATATTGATAGAATAAGATGATATTGACAGAGAAAAAAGATATTGACGGAGGAGGAAGATATTGACAGAGGAAGATGATATCGACAGAGTAAGATTATATTGAAAGAGGAAGATTATATTGACAGAGGAAGATTATATTGACAGAGGAAGATTATATTGACAGAGGAAGATTATATTGACAGAGGAAAAAGACATTAGACAACTTGACTTTATTATATAGTAGACAATTACCTGTAGAAATGATACACAGTACTGCATACAGAAGAATGTTACAAAATATTTTAGCATAATGCAACTGGTATATTACCTGAAGAAGTAGAATTAATGTGACTCCAAAAGTTGCAGTTAGTATAAATGTATGAGATTTCATAAATATTGTTAAATTAATCCTAAACTCTTGATTTTTTTAATGCGTAGCAACAGAGTCAGCAAAAGGCATCAAAGCACACTTTTCCAGAATATGTATATTAACAAGAGAAAAAACTTCCACAAGTGTTTTAGCAGCAATTAAGGGAGAGAAACAGCCATTAAAAATCTCAAGACCTCTGATTGAACCAAATATTGAGATCAATGCAAGCTTGATAGCTGTAATAGTTGAAACAGATCAGGTATTCTATAATATATTTGCAAGTATTACTGCTTATATTTTCCATTGTGATGTACAAGGTGTGTTCCAATGAAACCCA
This sequence comes from Megaustenia siamemsis, assembly GCA_032433765.1. NCBI lineage: Eukaryota > Metazoa > Mollusca > Gastropoda > Stylommatophora > Ariophantidae > Megaustenia > Megaustenia siamemsis. The sequence goes on along the minus strand of JAVIAB010000088.1, from coordinate 29,785,652 downwards.
CCTGAGCTGCACCAAGTTGACATACTCAGAAGACATGATGATGTCACATCTGATGTAATAAGCACACACCAATGTTTAACTGTGTTTGTGTTCATTCTCCATGTATTATTCATTGGTTTTGCTGCAGACCATTGGAAAAATGGCCGGTGTGATACAGAATCAGAAGCAAGCCCTCATGTGGGAAACAACAGGTAAGAGGAAAAGAGGAAGACCCAGAGAGACACTGAGAAGAACATTGATGAGAGAGGCAAGAGCAGCAGGAATCGGCTCCCTCAATGAGATAGAGCTGCTTGCACAGAACAGAGACAAATAGCGAGAGTTAATAAAATATCTTTAAAAGAATTGAAAACTGCTAAAACAAAAATTCAGATAAGAGAAGGAGTATCTTGGTCTACGCCCTATAGGCCGGCTACGGCTCAAAAGGTCAATAGATAGATAGATAGATACAGAATCTATCCAAATACTATGAAGGGCTTCTATTGGCAGACTTTAAAGAGCCTGGTGTGAACATAAGTGCATCCGCTATAAAGACATGTTAGACAACCTGGATACAGCCATCAAGAATAAGAGACCCAGCATGCTTTCGCTTGGTGTGATTCTGTAGCATGACAATGCTCGTCCATATGTGGGAAGTTTCTAAGTTTCCTATTTGTCACCAAGTGACTCATTTCCTCGGACTAAAAAATCTCTAAAGAGGCAAAAATTGGACTCCGATGCAGATGTCATAACCTTGGTGACAAAATGGTTCAATGAGCAACCAGTCATTTTTCTTGGATGACATCCACTGTCTACTCAAGCAGTGGGATGCATGTCTAAATGCCTATGGCAACTTTTTCTAAATAACCATGGTGAGTAATTGGTTCATAACAATTGCTTTATTTAATTCTGCCATACCTGCTAATGTTAACGGTTTAACAAGCTGCTATTGTAAAAACGATTTTGTTAATGAAACGTAGACCTGATACAGAATGTGTAAATTAGCAGTAGATAGTAGTGATAGTATTTTCGGCCCTAAAACAACAACAAAAAAAGGATTATGGAATGTACAAACAATGGCAGCGCGACAAAACAAGCACAAGTCGCGAGCGAGATGGATAGATACGATCTAGATATTTTAGGATTAAGCGAAATGTGCTGGCATAGAACAGGTAGGAAATCTGTTGACAGAGCTGCTTGCACAGAACAGAGACAAATGGCGAGATTTGATAAAATATCTTTAAAAGAACTGAAAACTGCTAGAACAAAAATTCAGATAAGAGAAGGAGTATCTTGGTCTATGCCCTATGGGCCGACTACGGCTTGAAAGGTCAATAGATAAATAGACCTGCTAATGTACCTTATTTGTAATAAAGCTACTGGGATGGGTTTTCTTTTGAACACACCTTGTATTTACAGATTCTACTATTTATGTATACTATTGTGATGTATTTACACGTAATACTGTTTATATTTTCCATTGTGATGTATTTACAAATATTATTGTTTATATTTTACATTGGGATATATTTACAATTGTTACTGCTTATATTTTCAATTGTGGTGCTCTTACAAGTAATATTTTTTATATTTCTATTGTATAAACATTTATTAATGTATTTAGCATTTGATATTCAGTGGTTTAGTAATAATTAAATCATCTATAGTAACTATAGTAACTTTAGTCTTTAGTTCAGATTGGCATCACAGCAGTTGGGACATTCTCATATCTGCTCTGCTGCCTGTTTCAGCAACTACGGAAGTGTTAGCCCACTAATTCTTCCTGTCTTGTAATGATCAAATGTCTCGTATTCTTTTCTGCTGAGGATGCTTTTCCTGCTTTTGCCTTTCATGGCCCCCATCTTCCACCATTTCTTTGACATGTGGATTATCCTCAGCTTCCATGTCATCATCCTGTAGAGGAGTTCTTTTAAAGCCCTTGCCATCAGTAATTACAAGAGCTAAAAATCCTACTCCATCTCTTCATGGTGTCCTTAGAAACAGACTAAGAAAATCTGGCAAGTGAGTAGAGATTAAGAGGAACCAAATATTTAATGATGCTATCCTGAAGTTGGATAAGGTAAGGATTTCACACCTTGATGTAAAAACACAACACAATGTGTCTGTGCCTACTTAACATCTTTGTAAGGGTGAACGATAAAGAGGAATTTTTTTTGGTCAACAGGTGATTGTAAGAAACAAAAAATAGATTCACATCGCTAAGTACCATGCCGGCTGGCATAGATGATCATGTCTCTCCACAACCTTTTATCTCTGTAGTTGTTTATCTTTTCTGTTGTAGACCTCATACCAAAACATTCTCATAAAGTGTCTTGTATCTCTTCTCTCTGTTTCCCCACTATCTCTTCTTTCCTAGATCATACAGCTCATATAAGACATTTTCTTTTCTGGTATGACGTCATGGAACGCACCAAAATGGCAGCTTATTTATATTCGAGCTATGGACTAAGCAATGTTTACATTGAACAACACGATATATGTTATTGCAGCGAGTTGGCAGATTTTTGAAAATGTTTTCAAGGGTTTGAACATAAATGTTTGTTCACAGTTCGTTAACCTTCGCTGTAGATAAAGTCGTTAATTCGATGACTTCGTTTCGGACGTTTGGTAGCTAAGGACCTAACTTGTGCAAACGGATGGCATTGGCAAGGATCATTTTGAATCTATGAAGTGGGCTCATTTTGTGTTTAACTCAAAAGCATATGTGCTTTTTAACCAAAGACCTTTTTTTGGGGACTCAATGGAGATATCCCCGATGGAAGAATAAATTGTACTATTAGTCCCATAAATGATTCACTTCCAGAGGTTTATGATGTAAACAAAGCAGTTTTGTCATTGCAAGTGAATAATGTCCACACCTATAATTGGTCAGGATTGTGTAGCAGCAGCAGCTTTATAGCGAACACAGAAAACATCACAGGATTGTGCTGTTCTGAAACAGCTATGCCATGCTACCCTAGAATTGCCTTTAATGGGATTACTGTGACCACAAACCACTCTCCATGTGTGTGCCACATATTTACACCCCAGAAAGAAACACTGAATATAACAACATCATGTGCCATCTGTGATATTAATGACCACAGACCAGGAGCCTCCAGTATGATTGATACAACTGTTGCACCAAGCATTTCATCAGCAGAACCATATCTATGGAATGTTAATCTGACATTGTTCTTGAATGATGTCCAAGTTAATGAGACATCAAAATCGTGTGGCGGCAGCTACAAGAAGGGAGCGAAGAACATCAAGTTCTGCTGCTATAAAGGAGACTTGCCTTGCTATCCCAGAATTGCCTTAAATGGGATCACTGTAGTTGAAAACTTCTCCTCTTGTGTAAACTACACATTCACATCTAAGAGTGAATCAGTGAAGGTCACAAAATCATATTATCTCTGTGGTTTTACTAACTACAGGTCATGTGGCTTCTGTTGGATTGGAAATGATAACTTACCACCACTGTGTGTCTATATGTTTGGAATTGGAGACATCAATGATGGCCTAACATCATCAAGTGCTATGACGATCATCATTTTCGGGAGGACGTGAACTCCCATGGTATATGGTGGATAGGCGGCAGGAACCATTGTAGGCTATGTCTGAAAAGTGTTCCTTCTTGCAGTTTCCTCATATTCCAAGTCCGGCTTGTTGCAGGAGCTACTGAGTTAAGTGCTCTGTGCACAGCGTGAGCTGTGTGTCTCATCCGTTTTGATCCTGCTTCGATATCCCGCTTGTTTACGATGAATGATGATATCGTATGACAGCGAACAGTTGGCTGTGTTCACTTTCTGCGCGGTTTCGCCTTATGTCTTTTGGCGTGTGCTGAGACTGCTACGATGGGGACTACAGTTACCTTTCTTTGTTTGGGAGATGAGTTAGTAATTCGGATGATTCCACTGGCACGGGCGATTGAGCAATTATGGATTTTAATTCGTTTGCTGTGATACCGAGGCCTTCCATAACCAATAATAATAACCAATAATTTTCTTTTCTGTGCATTTAGATTTCATAATAATTTTTTTCTCCAGCATGTTTTAGGTTGTATAATGTGTTATACATTTCATATGTTCTTTATGATAATTACTTCCTTTACACATATTTTATTTTTAAAGTGTTAAAATGTGACAGTAATTCTGCTGTCTAATCTATCTATTGTCCTTTCGAGCCGAAGACGGCACATAGGGCAGAACAACAATCTCAAAAACAGAAACCTTGCGTGCCAAAGTGGCACATATCGCAGAGATCACTGCTTCTAAAATATATGGCTCTGTTTCCATAACAATACTTTTTACAATGACAGCTTGTCAAGCCATCGATCAACCTCCTTAGTCGCCTCTTACGACATGCCTGGAAGGTCACAGTGTCACTATTCTTTACTTCCCTCATAATGAGACCCCGGTAACACACAGGTAACACACAGGTAACACACAGGCTGTCTAATACATAATGCTAATTTGTAGGTTGTCTACCTCTTTGTTCTCAGCAGTCAGATCATTGTACATCTAAAATAGTATATGGCCTGAACCTTTATGTAATAAACTGTATGGTAGTAATTGAGAATAAAATAAACAATGTATGTTTGTGCACTCAGTTTTACATTTTAGAAAGACATTACAGAAGAATGCCAGACAGTGAGACACGGAAATCTTCTAAAGGGAATAAATATAAATAATTTTTACTTTAAACATTTTTATAATAAAGTTTTAATAGTAAAAATGTAAGGTAAATAAAAATAATAATTACAAAGAAATAATTATTCAAAATGTATCATCATCATCATCATCAAGTACCAGGTCTACTAGCGTAGGTAATCATGTTTCTCCACAACTTTCGATCTCGACAGTTCTTTATCATTTCTGTTGTTGACCTTCTGCCAAGCCATTCTCTTAAGCTGTTTGGTATTTTCTCTCTTTGCTTCCCTCTATCTCTTCGTCCCTCAATTTTTCCAGTTGCTACAATATATTCTAGTTGTTCTCTTCTCATTACATGGCCAAAAAATGATGATTGTTTCTCTATAATATTGGAAATTAGCTCTCTTTTTGCTTAGACCTCTTTCAGAACATTTTCATTACTCTTCTTAGCTGTCCATGGTATTCTCAACATTCTTCTGTAAAACCATATTTCTACAGACTCCAGCGGTTTTCTTGTCTGTTGTCCTATTGTTCATGATTCACATCCATATGTTAAGACTGGTTCTACATAACATTTAAGAACGCTTTTTCTTGTTTCTATTGTCAAAAATGGATTGCATAGTATCTTCCTGAATTTCTGGAAAGCTGCTTTTGCCTGAGCCATTCTGCATCTCACCTCTTTTGTACATCTTCCGTCTGAGATTAACAAAGTTCTCAAATATTTAAATTCATTTACCTGTTTTAATATTGTTCCACTTGTCTTTATTTTGCACTGAGGTGATGTCTTTTCCTTTGTTGTTACCATTACTTCTGTCTTTTTGCTATTAAGGCTGAGTCCTTTATTTTTGCTTTCTTACACTATAAGGTCCAACATTTCTTGTAACTCATTTTCACTCTTAGCCATTAATACTGTATCATCAGCATACCTTAGATTATTTATATTATGACCTCCAATTGTTATTCCAGGCATGCCTCTTATGTCAAAATGTATAGATGGTAGTAATGAAGAACCTTGAGTAGACCGCTGTCTTTATTGAGTATATGTATATGTTTGAAAGTGAGCAATGAAGAATTTTATATGTTTTTTTTTTAAATTACTTGCTACTGATCAGAAGAGTTCAGGTTCAATCCCCAGATGATGTGAGTTTATTTCAGACTGATAAAGTTTTAGCATTCACTCAAGTTCTTTCTAAAAATGGATACTAGAGATTATTCTGGGAAGTAAGGGCAACCCTGTATGATACAAACCCTGGCGGCTAAAATGTGCTGTTTGTCATTGAAAAATATAGTCACTACACCATTCTCCATATGTCTGACAAGACATAGAGGAAACATATATATATATATATATATATATATATATATATATAAAACACGCGCATACACACATGCTTATATATGTATATTTATTTTTTACCCATGTAGTCATTGTCAAGTACTTTCATGGCCAACTTCTCTGTTGTTGTAATTCCTTGTGAAGCGTCAGATAAGTCCAAGTTACCAGATGAAGTGGCTTCAATTTCTGCACTGATCATGGAAGTTTTGGGGAAGGTAGTAGAAAAACTTGTTTACAACTACATTTGTTGTTATTTGTTATTACTTTAATCCTTGCTTTATTATTACAATTATTATCATAACATAGGCTTACTATTGTTACTGAATCGTTAGACAGATGTCACCACTATAGAAATAACAGTTAAGGTAAAACAGGCACTATACAAAATAATCTTCTTTCTAATATTGTGCTATCAATGCCAGACCCAGATGTTAGACTCAAGAGCAATTTTAAACAATGACCATTTCGTCATTCTTTCTTATTTAGCCTACTGCTTGTGTCATTAATCAAGCAAAGAGAATTTTCTGGCCTTCACTAGTTATATAGCTTGAGTTGTCTTCAAATTAAATTTACTTAATGCCTCTCTCATTCCATCTATCCATCTCTTTCAGGGTTTACCTTTTGCTCTGTAGCCAGATGTTTTCATGTAATATGCTTGAGCCACAGATTGGTTAGGTTTCAATCTCATCAGATGTCCAAACCCATTTGATTCTTTGTTGTTTAATATGATTAATAGCTTACACTCACCATTTTTCTCAAAGCTTTATTTCTATTCCCCCACCCATCCCCCGGCTAAAGAGATCTGTTCTACACAAAGGGCTGTCTCTGAATGAGTGTAGTCACATTTCTAATCTTATCTCTTAAGAGATCTGTTCTATACAAAGGGCTGTCTCTGAGTGAGTATAGTCACATTTATAATCTTATCTCTTAAGAGATCTGTTCTATGCAGAGGTGCTGTCTCTGAGTGAGTGTAACCACATTTATAATCTTATCTCTTAAGGGATCTGTTCTATACAAAGGGCTGTCTCTGAGTGAGTGTAGTCACATTTCTAATCTTATCTCTTAAGGGATCTGTTCTATACAAAGGGCTGTCGCTGAGTGAGTGTAGTCACATTTCTAATCTTATCTCTTAAGGGATCTGTTCTACACAAAGGGCTGTCTCTGAGTGAGTGTAGTCACATTTCTAATCTTATCTCTTCTAGTTTTATTTACAGCTTTTCTTATACACTTCATTTTCCATGTTGTTATTTTTCTTTTGTGTCTTTAATAAATTGTCTATGTCTAACACTGGTAGCAGAATGTGGACATTAACAATATTTCTGTTAATTTGTCATAATTTCTGTATTTTTGTTGTTTATCTTCATGTTTTACTATTAGCAAATGAAATTGTGACCATTAATATGATGCTGGAGTTCATCCTTGGAGTAAAACAAGCTTTGGTTGTCTGTGAAAGCAACTCAAAACCTTCTGTTTCTGGGTTAGCAGTTTTGATGATTTTGTCCATATAATTGATAAATAGTAGAGGTAACAGTACACACACCCTTATCCTGTTGTTACTAGGAACCAGATTGTCCTGTCTACAGTTATTCTAATAACGCTTTCATTTTAAAAAAAATACAATGCTCTAATATTATCTTTATTTTCTTCAAGCACCTTCTGTGGCCACTACTGAAATGAAATGTGCATGACACATAACAGGAAATAGCCTGAGTGATAAAATCATTAATGAAGATAGAATAATCTCTGCCTTTGAATACACTAAGGACTTCCGTTTCCAAGATGGTGGAACTGAGTCACGTTCTCTCTATCGCTGCGAAAATTGCTTTGGATTCTTATCAATTTTGGGTTTCCGTTCCAATTTTCTGCATTCCAGTCGAAATGATGTTCTAATTGTCATATCTGCACCATTGAATTGGCGTTGCATGCATGGCAATACTCCGTTTTGACAAATCAAGTGTTGTGAATGCGCCTTCCAACGTCTAATGTTGATCTGCGTTTTACGTCACACTAAGTGCTGTTCCATGACCGTTGATGGAGATGTTTGCCGCAAGTTATTTACAAGTTCCAACGCATTAATGTGGTGGGATCCGTCAAGTCAGTCAAGTCAGTGTCTTTGGGAAGTTTGTACCATGTTTTGTTCGTTGTAGACTGCATTCACTAGAGTAATCATGAATACATGGGCGCAGACATATTGTGCGTGCTACGTCATCATAATGGATCATCGTGTGTCCTAAGACCGACCATGCGCTAATCTTGCGATCTTGCGTTTGGTGTGCATCGGGGATAATCTGACGACGGACTGTGTTTTGTATGTTCGGAGTTGGAGTCAAACACGATGTCCTAACATCATCAGGCGCTATACATTTAAATACTATGACGTTCATCATTTTCAGGAGGACGTGATCTTCCGGGCAATGTGATGGATAGGCGGCAGGAACCATTGAAGGCTATGTCTGAAAAGTGTTCCTTGTTGCAGTTTCCTCATATTCCAAGTCCGGCTTGTTGCAGGAGCTACTGAGTTAAGTACTCTGTGCACACCGTGAGCTGTGTGTTTCATCCGTTTTGATCATGCTCCGATATTCCAATTGCTTACGATGAATGCTGATATCGTATGACAGGAACAGTTGGCCGTGTTCACTCTCTGTGCGGTTTCGCCTTATGTCTTTTGGCGTGTGCTGAGACTGCTATGGTGGGGACTACAGCTACCTTTCTTTGCTTGGGAGATGTGTTAGCAATTCGGATGATTCCACTGTCACGGGCGGTTGAGCAATTATGGATTTTAATTCGTTTGCAGTGATACCGAGGCCTACCATAACCAGATAACACTAAGATACAACAGACAAAATGAAGAAATTGTATCATTGTGTCCACATGATAAGACACAATGAGCTTTCAACCGAAAAGAAGAAGAATTGTTAGTCAATCAGAATTGTTTTTATAATTGTTAGTGGGTTGACATTAAATCCAAAGGATAAGCAGAGGGATTGCTGGTGAGAAATAAATAATTTATGTTTAGAGCTAAAGTATGGAGGTACATTATAAAAATTGCTATTTACAGCCTTCTAAAATGACACAAAAGATACACCATGACTGTAAAAATGTAAACATATATTAACACATTTTTTTTCACCCATAAAATTGTATTTTTCTGGTGACCTGCTTAACTGTTGCCCTGCATAACTTTATGTCCCTCTTCACTCTAATAAGTAGGAATGAAAGCCTGACTAGCATATTCATAAATTTGTGTGAGCTTCTGCTATAGGTGTATTTCTGGTTCTAATTAAAAAGCATTAACATTTTTTTAGTGTACATTGGTAAATTTTACTAAATATTAAACCGTAGTTGATTTTTTGCAAAATAAAATTGTGCATAAATGTGTTCTTTTTATAATAAATTTGCAAATGATAATTATTGATTATTCATAATAATGCTTTTCTTGCAGTTTCCAAGAACACATTTTCTAATTGTTGGTTGCAACATTGATGCAGCTTCAACAGAAAATGTGAAAAAGATGGTGGAGAAGTATCTTGAAAAAACTGCAGACCTTATCAAAGACAGTAACTACTCACTTGTGTAAGATTATGCTTAGACATGACAAACTTTATCAAATGTTTTAAATAAAATTTGTCCTCTTATATATTCACCCTATGACTACTTCCTTTCATTATAACAACCCCCCCCCCCACCCCCCGGCCATTAAAGAGCTGATAAGCTGGTGGAAATGCACTATGTTGTTGTTTTACAATAATCTGTGATGTTTTGCACTTTTTGGCTAGACACATTCAATGTCAGTAAGACATTTTCTGGTATTGGGCTACCTTCCATTGGCAGATTCCTCAATTCCTTCTTGTATGGCCAAAGTCAATTTCCAGCAGCACAGCAAGTGTAGGATATTGTTCTTGACACAAGCAGTCAGCCATGAGTCCATGACCACTTTCAGCCCAGATGCTGATGGGTGTCTAAACACCTGTTTAAATAAGATTTACTGGCTAACCTGATAAGCTAACTGTTCAGCACTCTAAAGATGGAAACTTTTAATGAGAGTGACTTCAACTGCTAGTTTTTGCTTTGCTTAACCCTGACTTCTGGTGTGTGACTGTGCTGGCAACACGATGCAATTTTCGATGGGAGTCAAATTTAAGTTATAAATGAATTTCAATGCCCATAGTAAAAGAAATTCAAGTGTTCTTGTGTTATTTCGAACGGATTTATTTGTGATTTATTCTTACACCTATCACCATCAAGGGCATTCTTCTCGAGAATGCATGGAAAAAGACCAAGAGGAAGACCCAGAAGAAGATGGATAAATGCAGTGACAGAGACATGTAACAACAAAGGAAAATCACTAATTCACACAGTTCGAGCAGCTCAAGAACGACAAATGATATAACCACAACACCTTTTAGGTATCAGTGAAAAGAGAAAAGAAGAAGAAGAAGAACCCTAGATTATGATCATTCATAAATTTTACAGTAGAAAAATTTTGTATTGTTTAAATCTCCAATTTGACGCACGTGGATGCCTTTTCCTGTCATGTATCTTTTTAAATGTTGGTGGCATTTATTCAGGAAGCGTCATTGAGATGCATATTGTTTTGGTTATCAAAATACTACTGGTTCATATTAAAAAATAAATTGTTTCGTAAGATTGGGCTTTTCAGTTTTGGCAAGTGAAGTATAGAAACATTCTAAAATTGAACCCAAAGCTGACAGTTCAACTTCAGGCTGGTCTCAAATGAACAGTTTGTTACCTCTGCCCCTCAAAAGCCAGAAAAATGACAAAAAACTTTTGTGTTGATTGTAATAAGACTATTTGTTGTGGACCTGTCGTTGTCCACCCTTGTACTGAATGTGCTCCTTAATTGTTTGCATTTTTTAACTTATATTTATTCCTAAATGTTCTTTGTTAACATATTTGTAACAAAGTGTAAACAAAAAATTTTGTTTTTCTCAAAGTTACATAGGTTTTTATGTGAGTTGTAAATTTTATAATAGTCTCGTAAAACAGTTAGTTAAAATAAGTATCGTATTCTAGGGTTAAACGGTACATAATGAGAACTTTTTTGCTGTAATTTAGATCTTGTTTGTTATTTTACATCTTAACTTTTAAAAATTTATTATTCTAATTATTTCTATTTGTATTTCTCTGTGAAAGTATTTTTAGTGTAATCTACAATTTTGGTAAAGTTGAAAAGTACATAATTAGCATTTGAATTGAAGGATACATATGTAAGAATTATAGATTTTGTAACAGACAACTCTTGCTTATTGAAATTCAGTTAAATTAACAAGAAACAATAACATAATGATACAAAAGAGGTGCATCTACACAAGACTGAAGCCTTTGTCCTCACAACTTATGATAATTGGTTTATTATTATTGCTAAGTAACAGTAAAAGATTCCCCAAAAAATATAATCTTGTAAGAAAGTTAATTATTAAACCTCACTGTTATTATGTGCTATATAACCAATGATTGCTTTTATTTATAATATGTGTGTATACAATAGATATAATTTACTATGACATTCCTAACTGAAAACAAATTACCTCTTACCATTTTTCACAGAAATTTAGGACAGATGTCTTTAGTCACACAGTTAGAGCACTCTAGAGCAAGACAACTGTTCCAGAGTGTTAACACAGTTCAGATTAGTGCTTGTATGATTGATTTTAAAAAACCAAACAAGGTAGGTTATGTTATACTTTTGGTATTAGAGACCAAGTGACAATGTTAAAAGTTGGAATAAGAACCTCATGCTAGGTTTATAGTGAACTTGAAGTATCCTACTGATATATTTTTTCAGTAATCTTCTTCATTTTTAATTGAATCAAGAGGCAATACAAATACAAGCAGTTCTATAGACTAAGTGTTTTTTTTTTTTTAGGTTTCCCTAGAACTTTAGCCTTCAGCCATGAAATCAATGCTGTGCTATCTCTGTTGAGCATGTGTGCTCTCCATTTTTCCTGTGGAGTCAACATTCTTGTATACTGTATCATACATTTCCTGAACCCTCTCCATAGATAGACTTGAAATCAATGCTGTGCTATCTCTGTTGAGCATGTGTGCTCTCCATTTTTCCTGTGGAGTCAACATTCTTGTATACTGTATCATACATTTCCTGAACCCTCTCCATAGATAGACTTGAAATCAATGCTGTGCTATCTCTGTTGAGCATGTGTGCTCTCCATTTTTCCTGTGGAGTCAACATTCTTGTATACTGTATCATACATTTCCTGAACCCTCTCCATAGATAGACTTGAAATCAATGCTGTGCTATCTCTGTTGAGCATGTGTGCTCTCCATTTTTCCTGTGGAGTCAACATTCTTGTATACTGTATCATACATTTCCTGAACCCTCTTCATAGATAGACATGAAACCAATGCTGTGCTATCTCTGTTGAGCATGTGTGCTCTCCATTTTTCCTGTGGAGTCAACATTCTTGTATACTGTATCATACATTTCCTGAACCCTCTCCATAGATAGACTTGAAATCAATGCTGTGCTATCTCTGTTGAGCATGCGTGCTCTCCATTTTTCCTGTGGAGTCAACATTCTTGTATACTGTATCATACATTTCCTGAACCCTCTCCATAGATAGACTTGAAATCAATGCTGTGCTATCTCTGTTGAGCATGTGTGCTCTCCATTTTTCCTGTGGAGTCAACATTCTTGTATACTGTATCATACATTTCCTGAACCCTCTTCATAGATAGACATGAAACCAATGCTGTGCTATCTCTGTTGAGCATGTGTGCTCTCCATTTTTCCTGTGGAGTCAACATTCTTGTATACTGTATCATACATTTCCTGAACCCTCTCCATAGATAGACTTGAAATCAATGCTGTGCTATCTCTGTTGAGCATGTGTGCTCTCCATTTTTCCTGTGGAGTCAACATTCTTGTATACTGTATCATACATTTCCTGAACCCTCTCCATAGATAGACTTGAAATCAATGCTGTGCTATCTCTGTTGAGCATGTGTGCTCTCCATTTTTCCTGTGGAGTCAACATTCTTGTATACTGTATCATACATTTCCTGAACCCTCTCCATAGATAGACATGAAATCAATGCTGTGCTATCTCTGTTGAGCATGTGTGCTCTCCATTTTTCCTGTGGAGTCAACATTCTTGTATACTGTATCATACATTTCCTGAACCCTCTCCATAGATAGACATGAAATCAATGCTGTGCTATCTCTGTTGAGCATGTGTGCTCTCCATTTTTCCTGTGGAGTCAACATTCTTGTATACTGTATCATACATTTCCTGAACCCTCTCCATAGATAGACTTGAAATCAATGCTGTGCTATCTCTGTTGAGCATGTGTGCTCTCCATTTTTCCTGTGGAGTCAACATTCTTGTATACTGTATCATACATTTCCTGAACCCTCTCCATAGATAGACTTGAAATCAATGCTGTGCTATCTCTGTTGAGCATGTGTGTTCTCCATTTTTCCTGTGGAGTCAACATTCTTGTATACTGTATCATACATTTCCTGAACCCTCTCCATAGATAGACATGAAATCAATGCTGTGCTATCTCTGTTGAGCATGTGTGCTCTCCATTTTTCCTGTGGAGTCAACATTCTTGTATACTGTATCATACATTTCCTGAACCCTCTCCATAGATAGACATGAAATCAATGCTGTGCTATCTCTGTTGAGCATGTGTGCTCTCCATTTTTCCTGTGGAGTCAACATTCTTGTATACTGTATCATACATTTCCTGAACCCTCTCCATAGATAGACTTGAAATCAATGCTGTGCTATCTCTGTTGAGCATGTGTGCTCTCCATTTTTCCTGTGGAGTCAACATTCTTGTATACTGTATCATACATTTCCTGAACCCTCTCCATAGATAGACTTGAAATCAATGCTGTGCTATCTCTGTTGAGCATGTGTGCTCTCCATTTTTCCTGTGGAGTCAACATTCTTGTATACTGTATCATACATTTCCTGAACCCTCTCCATAGATAGACTTGAAATCAATGCTGTGCTATCTCTGTTGAGCATGTGTGCTCTCCATTTTTCCTGTGGAGTCAACATTCTTGTATACTGTATCATACATTTCCTGAACCCTCTCCATAGATAGACATGAAATCAATGCTGTGCTATCTCTGTTGAGCATGTGTGCTCTCCATTTTTCCTGTGGAGTCAACATTCTTGTATACTGTATCATACATTTCCTGAACCCTCTCCATAGATAGACTTGAAATCAATGCTGTGCTATCTCTGTTGAGCATGTGTGCTCTCCATTTTTCCTGTGGAGTCAACATTCTTGTATACTGTATCATACATTTCCTGAACCCTCTCCATAGATAGACTTGAAATCAATGCTGTGCTATCTCTGTTGAGCATGTGTGTTCTCCATTTTTCCTGTGGAGTCAACATTCTTGTATACTGTATCATACATTTCCTGAACCCTCTCCATAGATAGACATGAAATCAATGCTGTGCTATATCTGTTGAGCATGTGTGCTCTCCATTTTTCATGTGGAGTCAACATTCTTGTATACTGTATCATACATTTCCTGAACCCTCTCCATAGATAGACATGAAATCAATGCTGTGCTATCTCTGTTGAGCATGTGTGCTCTCCATTTTTCCTGTGGAGTCAACATTCTTGTATACTGTATCATACATTTCCTGAACCCTCTCCATAGATAGACATGAAATCAATGCTGTGCTATCTCTGTTGAGCATGTGTGCTCTCCATTTTTCCTGTGGAGTCAACATTCTTGTATACTGTATCATACATTTCCTGAACCCTCTCCATAGATAGACTTGAAATCAATGCTGTGCTATCTCTGTTGAGCATGTGTGCTCTCCATTTTTCCTGTGGAGTCAACATTCTTGTATACTGTATCATACATTTCCTGAACCCTCTCCATAGATAGACTTGAAATCAATGCTGTGCTATCTCTGTTGAGCATGTGTGCTCTCCATTTTTCCTGTGGAGTCAACATTCTTGTATACTGTATCATACATTTCCTGAACCCTCTCCATAGATAGACTTGAAATCAATGCTGTGCTATCTCTGTTGAGCATGTGTGCTCTCCATTTTTCCTGTGGAGTCAACATTCTTGTATACTGTATCATACATTTCCTGAACCCTCTCCATAGATAGACTTGAAATCAATGCTGTGCTATCTCTGTTGAGCATGTGTGCTCTCCATTTTTCCTGTGGAGTCAACATTCTTGTATACTGTATCATACATTTCCTGAACCCTCTCCATAGATAGACATGAAATCAATGCTGTGCTATCTCTGTTGAGCATGTGTGCTCTCCATTTTTCCTGTGGAGTCAACATTCTTGTATACTGTATCATACATTTCCTGAACCCTCTCCATAGATAGACTTGAAATCAATGCTGTGCTATCTCTGTTGAGCATGTGTGCTCTCCATTTTTCCTGTGGAGTCAACATTCTTGTATACTGTATCATACATTTCCTGAACCCTCTCCATAGATAGACTTGAAATCAATGCTGTGCTATCTCTGTTGAGCATGTGTGCTCTCCATTTTTCCTGTGGAGTCAACATTCTTGTATACTGTATCATACATTTCCTGAACCCTCTCCATAGATAGACTTGAAATCAATGCTGTGCTATCTCTGTTGAGCATGTGTGCTCTCCATTTTTCCTGTGGAGTCAACATTCTTGTATACTGTATCATACATTTCCTGAACCCTCTCCATAGATAGACTTGAAATCAATGCTGTGCTATCTCTGTTGAGCATGTGTGCTCTCCATTTTTCCTGTGGAGTCAACATTCTTGTATACTGTATCATACATTTCCTGAACCCTCTCCATAGATGCACATGTGCTTCATTTCAATTTCACCCTTTTGATCTTGTGGCTTGTAATGTATTTGAGTGATTCATTTTCCCTAAAAGTCTTTCTAATTTCTATAATACTACCCTAGGATCATTTGAAGTAGTTTCTTTGTGTTAATGCTGAACTTCTGTAGACATATTATATGTTCATTAATGTTGTACCATTTTGGAGGCAAGGTGCCTGACTGCAATAGAGCTGGAAGTTGTCAGCAATTCATAGAAGTTTGCTTGTGTCAGAGTTGTGAACCAGAACCATCCAGACCTTGTTCCACCTCTTCTTGGTGCCTCTAGACATGAACTAACCAGTCTAATCTGGTGAAGCAAGTAGGGATCAAAGAGAGAAGGCAACCCAGTACTCAAAAATGCTATGCTAAAGTCGGATGTGTTGGGCTGAAAGGTGCAAATATCACAGTTTTACTGCAAACCACAACGCAACACATCTATGCCCACTTAACAGCCTTTTTAAGGACGGATGATGAAGAGGGCAATCAATTTTATAAGTAGTCTTTGGGTGATCGCTAGAAAGAAAAAGAAGTAATGTTTTGCAGCACATATTTTGTTTCAGATGGGAAAGTTATTCAATAATTTTAACTTTCTTGACAGTTTATATACATTTTGGATGATTTATAATTTCATTGTTTGACCTACGTGAAGTGGTACAAAGAAAAAGAAATTCTGTAAGATTCTTTCAAAAATATACACCCAGCAAAATTAAAAGGAAAAAACAAGAAACTAACCTTTAAGAACAGCTGGAGTGAATAACTTGCAGGTGTTGTTAAATGGCTCTGTGTCGCCAAGTGATGAAAGTTTAACACCTTGTCCAGACTATCTTTTACTTTCTATTATTTTTGTCCTTTTGGTGCTTTAGCTTCAGAGTTATTATTAAATCTATCCATCTGCTGTCCTTTCAAACCAATGACAGCCAGAAATGATAGATTCTCCATATCTGACATTCTTTGCTAATATTTGTTAGATTTTGCATAGGACCCTCATTGTATCTCACCAAATGTTCCTATTTTGGGCATACATAACATCCTCTGCTTGGAAGCTCAAGCTTGCTGTCATTGCCTTTTGCCTCAGTGCTCTTTTTAGTGTTTCTCTAAGGCAACCTCTTTTTCTTTTATCCTCTGTTTCCCATTTGAGGACATTGAGGCTCTCTTCTTGTCTCATCTCATCACATGATCAACATGTGCCTTCTTCTCTTGATTATAGTTAATATTCTTGGATGCTTTGTCATTTCACTTATTTCTGCACTAGTCTTGAATTCATTGTGTGGTTAAAGAACTATTTTCCTGAATAATTTGTTTTTTAATGTGTGTAATTTATTTTCTATTTCTTTATTTCTTTACTAACTCTTGCATGCTTAAATTATAGTTGATAATACATTTGATAAAAAAAATTCTGAGCTTTGTTTTTGTGCTTAGTAATTTTTATTTTCATACTTATCATGATTTCTGAAAGTCATTGCTGCCTTTGCTATTCTAATTCTAATTTCTTTCTTTGAGTCTACTTCTTGATCTATGCATATTCCAAGATATACAAAGTTCTCTACCTATTCTACAGCTTTTCCTTCTAGGTATGTTTTCACTTCTAGAAGATTTGAATTTTTCATTGCTTTCATTTTTTCTTGGTTGATTTCAAGTCCTATCTTCTAGCCATTGATAACAGAGCATTTATTTTTCTAGCATCATGTTTTCATTGCTGCTGAAAAGAACTTTTGTCATATGCAAAATCAAGGTCCTCTAATTGAGACCCAGGTATCCAATCAATACCTTTGTTACCTATACAGTATTGGTTATTGGTTATGGAAGGCCTCGGTATCACAGCAAACGAATTAAAATCCATAATTGCTCAACCGCCCGTGCCAGTGGAATCATCCGAATTACTAACTCATCTCCCAAACAAAGAAAGGTAACTGTAGTCCCCATCATAGCAGTCTCAGCACACGCCAAAAGACATAAGGCGAAACCGCGCAGAAAGTGAACACAGCCAACTGTTCCCTGTCATACGATATCATCATTCATCGTAAACAAGCGGGATATCGAAGCAGGATCAAAACGGCTGAGACACACAGCTCACGGTGTGCACAGAGCACTTAACTCAGTAGCTCCTGCAACAAGCCGGACTTGGAATATGAGGAAACTGCAAGAAGGAACACTTTTCAGACATAGCCTTCAATGGTTCCTGCCGCCTATCCACCATATACCATGGGAGTTCACGTCCTCCCGAAAATGACGATCGTCATAGCACTTGATGATGTTAGGACATCATTGATGACTCCAATTCCAAACATATAGACACACAGTGGTGGTAAGTTATCATTTCCAATCCAACAGAAGCCACATGACCTGTAGTTAGTAAAACCACAGAGAGAATATGATTTTGTGACCTTCACTGATTCACAGTATTTCTGCATTATGAAGTCTATGACAATTCCAGATAACAGGGGAAATATAATACATCCTTGTTTCACTCTGTTGTCAGTCTAGAAACCATTCAAACTTTATTTTTTAATATCTCACTCTTTCTATCTTTCATATTTTTGACTATCCTCAACATTTTCCACCATTGTATTTAATTTTTAGTTATGATTTACTGTTTTTTTTAATAATTATTCTTGAGTAAAATAAATATAAATAAAGGATGGAAATGGCAGAATAAAATCACTAACATAGAATTATGGGAAAGTACCAGTCAAATACCAGTGGATAAAGAGATGCAGTGAAGACAATGGCGCTGGATAGGACACACACTGTGGAAGCCCACTGAGAGTATTACACAACAGGTCCTTTTTTGGAATCCCCAAGGAAAAAGTCAAATAGGAAAACCTAAATATTTTTGGAGAAGACGGATGGGAACAGAGATGAAGATGATATGGAAGACATGGAATGATCTTAAAATAATGGGAAGAAACAGAGCAGCTTGGAAAGTATTTTCTGAAGACTTATGCTCCATGGGTAGTTGAAAGGTAGAAGAAGAAGAAACCCTCATCAAACCTTATTATTTTTACATGACTTGTATCATCTTGGTATTGGTGAAATTTATAATATCTTGTTCAATTATCTAAAAATTCATATATAATATATTATGTTTCAGATAAATATAAAGCATGCAGATTGATATATCAAACCATGAAAAATTTTGCTCTGAAATCTCTTCCATTGCATTATTAAAAACTTTTCATACTGAAAGAGTTAAAGTTGTGTCTTTTTGTACTGTAAATCAGGCAGAAATAAATGTAGTTTTGCAGAAGAATGTTGAGAATACCATGAATAGCTAGAAAGAGTAATTTTGATGTTATTAAAGAGACCAATTTAAAAAAGATATTACCAAGATCAGAAGGCAACAGACACAGTTTTTGGCTGTGTAATGTGAAGGGATTGGCTAGAACATATAACAACTGGAAAAATTGAATGAAGAATATATAGGGGTTTTTGTATTTTTTCTCTCCAGAGAAATTGTTATGGCTAATTTCACCACGACCATTGTTCCCCATCCTAGTGGTTATGTAAAATTGTATTATTTGTTAACATAAAATTTACGCTCTCTTTTAATCAAGGATCTACTTCTTAAAGAATTAGAAAAATCTGCAGATGCTTTGGATGCAGTGAATCAAACTAGCAGCAATAACCAGATCTATCAGTGGGCAAAAGAGTTCCATTCAAAATGTCCTGAAGCCTTACAGTCAGGGATACATAAATTGAATGAAGCAGCAAATTTGATTGTAGACAACCCTATTTTTCAAGACAAACAGGCATCTTTTGGTGCAGTTAAATATCTTGCCAATATTGTGAGTAAAAGATTTGACTACATTTTTTTCTAGTGTTTTTTTTTTATAAATAACAAAGATGTTTTTGTCCATGTACTTGTTAAAAGAATCAACCATATCACACACTGAACGATCTCTTAGGTCATCATCATCATGAGGTTGCATGTCCTTAGCAGAACGTGCAATCCCACAGCCCATCTGAAAGAATCTCTGTCTCTGGCCAGATCTCCCACTTTTTCTGTTGTCATGTTCAAGGTCTTTTTGATGACTAAAAACAACCTTTTTATTTGTTCTGCCCCTCTTTTGTCATCCAGGAACATATATATAGAAACAACAGATAAAATGGTTTGGCCAGGTGACAGGGCAGAGGGATCAAAACACAACACAATGAGCCCTCAACAAACGTTGCGAGAACACCAGACCCAAGGGTCGACCATGAAAATGATGGATCAACAGAATATTAGAAGCACTAGAAAACATAACAGCAGCAGAGGTGAACAGAAGAGCAAAAGACCGCAGATTATATCTTTTCCATCTCCCTCGACACTGAAAGGCAAACAAGGAAGGAAAGAAGAAGAAGAAGTTAAGATTTAGTGAAGGATTTTTTTCCTAGCATTTTGTTTTGATTTTCTTCATTGCTGTTTGCCAGATTTTCCATGATTCACAACCATATGATGCTATCAGAATGCATATATCATGCCCTCAGTAATTTTAATTTTACTGCCTTGATGGCATTGTGCTACATGTTTTTCATGGAATTTAATTTTGGTGTTATTGTTTTAAGAAGTTATGGATTAGTGTACTTAATAGCAGTAAGTAGTTGTCATTTCAGAGGATAACTCTTTGAGCTGTTACAAAATAATACTGACATAATGAGTTCAATCATAATTTCTTTTTTTTTTATTCCAACTCTTTTAGTATGTTTCGATGCGCCATGCCGATTTCGGTCATGCACGTTTAGCTGCACAGTGCATCACTCTCAATTTGATTAATGTCAACTGTCATCAAACCATATTCTTTTTTATATGTATTGTATCATCTTGGTATTGGTGAAATATAATTCCTTGTTTAATTATCTAAAAATTCATATATAATATGTTAAGTGTTATAAATATAAATAAGTAGATTAATATTTGAAAACATTAACAATTTTGTCTCTGAAATTTTGTCTACTGCTAAACTGATAAACACCTTCCTTATTGAAAGAGTTAATTATTTATCAATTATATAATTTTGAATCTTGAGAACAAAGAAAATATCAGTTAAAATAATTTAAACTTTCTCTTGCTCTTGAGTAGTTTGGCTTTGCTGTTTCATCCATGTTTTAACTCAGATGATACCTACCTATAATAGATCAAGGTTTATATCTTCATACCTTCTATAACTTATTCAGTATATTTTTCTAGGGCAAATTGATACTATGGGAGAATACAGAAGGAGAAACCTTGGTTGCTAACACTGTTTGGCTTTGTGAATGTTTACAACTGTTGCTCTCCCCTGATCAAGCAATCACCACAAACAATGGACTAGATTATACAATATCAGATAATGCCTCTGTGTGGCTTGTGGAAAAACTGAAGGAAAAAGTCCATAACATTAAACTGAATTGGGAACAGGTATTTAATGTGTGCTTGATTATCTTTTTATTTTGTACAGCTACTTCTATTACAAACTCAAGCTTATTTTTATTTTTTATATTTCTGTTTTGTCAGTAACAATTTACTAGAAACTACAAAAATAATTGTGTTGACATCTTTATAGAAATATAAAATATTTTTTTCTGTGGGGGGAGGTGTTAAGGAATGAGCTATATCTCTGGTAATTAGAAAAATTGCCAATCAGCCACTGATATCATCAGTAATCCTGAAAAGACAATGGACATATGTTGGACACGAGATGAGAAGAGATAATACCCGAATAGCAAAGCAAGACTTCATGTGTTTCCCTCATGGAAACAACAGGCAGGAGGAAATGAAGCTGACCCAGAGGGACACTGAGAAGAACATTGATCAGAGAGGCAAAGGCAGCAGGAACTGGCTCCCTCAATGAGATTGAGATGCTTACACAGAACAGCGACAAATGGCAAGATTTGATAAATGTTTTTTGCAAGGATTGAGAGTGCTAGAAAGATAATTTAGAAAAAGAGAAAGAGTATCTGGGTCTATGCCCTATGGACCAGCCACAGCTCAAAAGGTCAATAGATAGACAGATATCATCATCATGTGGCATACCAGTTGGCGTAGGCAATCATGTCCTTCCACAATCTTCTATCTACAGTGCATCGTATCAATTCTGTTGTTGACTGTTTTCCATGCCATGAAACAAAGCTATCTAGTATTTTCTCTCTTTATCGTCCGCGATCTCTCTTTCTTTTTATTTTGCCAGTTGTAACCAAGTATTCCAACTTTCCTCTTCTCATGATGTGCCTGAAAAATGTTGATTGTTTCTTTCTGATGTTTTTTGGAGCTGCCTTTTTGTGTTGGCCTCTTTGAGAACTTCCTTATTGATCTATTTAGCTGTCCAGGGAACTTTCAACATTTAGAGTTCTGCCCTACCAAAGGAGGAGTAAGACGTCTCCTTTCCTCTGCTAGTCTTCGGGACACCCTTGGGCAAGGTGGAGCTCCTGTTTAGCCCCCCTATCAGGGTTATGTAAAGCCATTGGGGCAGGTGGTGGATGGTGTTGTGGGAGCAGCCGACAAGTAGTGCCGTATTATGGTCCCCACACTGCGATGGCAGGCAGAGGCAATGTATAGAGACAATGGCTGCAATCTCCGACTAGTACAGTCACTGCCAAGAAGGAAAGTGAATGGCAAACTACCTTCTTACATTGCCTAGACTAATCATGACAAATCACAATTTAATATCTACATAGATATATCTCTGGTAAAATATTTGTACAAAAATTAAAGGGGATGGGGAGTAAGTTGGAATGGGGAATTGTTTGATATAAATATAAGAAGGCGTTTTAAAGGAAGAATCTATCAGTCCTTTGTACATATGTACATTTACACATGTCCATGCAGTACAAATAAATGTATAGACAACAGAACTGTGTGAGTAAAGGACATCCTAAGAAGATTACTTGTGTACTTTTATTGACCTAAATTTTATGGTGTATTCATCAACATTAGCCGCGATAGCTCAGTGGTTAGTGAACTGGACTACAAAGGACAAGGGGTAGGGTTCAATCCCAACCGATGGCTTCTGGGTTCACCCAGCCTTAAATGGGTACCGGATTTTTTTCTGGGAAAGTAAAGCAGCACGGGCGTAATAGCGACCACATTACCCCAAAAATCATGTGCTGGAGGTCTGTAAAACATAGGGTCACTAACACCATATTTCCCTATACGCCACTTGGCGTGACAGGGGTACTTTACTTTACTTATTCATCAACATCGAGACAGGTAATTATTGTTGAAATACCATATACATTGTAATCTAAATTACATAAACACCATACCTATGGCTATTTATAGCCATTATCTCAACAGATGTTAAAAATGTTATAGTGAAACAAACAATATGTACATACACATTTATATGATCTAATAAAACAACTAATCTTTGTAGAACAGTATATATGGATAAGCTTTAAGTCTTGCTGGTATTTTAGTATTTATGACAACAAAAGATTTGATAGCTAACATCAGGTATGTCACTGGTGGGGAAGAAAAGCATGTACAAAGATGAAGTTTTGAAGATCTTCAACACAAAGGTGAAGTTTTGAACATCTTCAATGATTGTATGTTGGAAATCAACATGGTTGTCACTGAGGATGCAGTTTTGAGATTACAGCAGTTTAGATTAGAGTTTTGAACAAGTTGGAATAACAACATACATGGACAAGCCATGTTTTTGTACAACCAGTGAGCTATTAGAACTGTCCAAAAGAGAAGTAGTTCAAGATATACATCAAACAATATCTGCTGACTGCTGACATTTACTGTCTGTTTGCAATGGATCACCTGTTAAACAACAAAGACCATATACACATAAAAACTGTGAGTGTGCACACACTTCATCTTCTGTTGAAAGTGTTTGCCTTTGAGTTATGAGAAAACAAATTTTATTATCAGATTACCTACAATTACAATGACTACAAAGGAGTTTCTTATCATTTTTTTCTGTCAACTTTTCTGTTCTTTCACCCAGCACTTTTATTTCTTTTGCTATTTCCTTTTAAATACAAATATTAAATTATTTTGTTTAACTTTGTTAAACTTTTCATACAGGTTCAGAGTGTAATAAGGGAGTTTCCTTATTTATGGTTGGTAAACACAAATTGTTTAACTTCTTTGGCTCAACTCCCAGATCAACCAAATATTTCAACGGTAAGAGAGTACGTGCATAATGTAGATAAACACAAATCTAAAATGTACAATATTTTTAATATCATGCAAGGTCACGATTAGAGCTGCAGAAAACTTTCAAGCTAAACACATAATATATGTATATATGGCACATAGTCTGATGAACACTACATGTTAACTTTTCAAGGTACTGGATATGATGTATAAAATTAGTTGTTGCTTTTGTCAGAAATTATTCAAAGTTATAGTAGAGAAGTAGTTGGTGAACTGATCTGCTGAGAACAAGAGGTTTGATTCATTCAACTAAATAACAGGCTACTTCTAGGTTCACCCAGTCTTATATGGGTCCCAGAAATTTTTCTGTGAAAGAATAGCAGCCTGGTTTAGTACTACCCACATTGTTTAAGAAATGTGCACATGGTCAAGAAGAATATGAGTACCAACACTATATTCCCTGTATATCGCATTCAAGGTGTTGCAGAATTATTTATTTTTCTATCGCCAGTGATTAAAGCCAAAAAAAAAAAAAAAATTAATAAGTATGTAGATGCTTGTTGCCTCTGAATAACCTTAGAAATGACTACATTGTTCTTATAGTCCATATAAAAAATAATGTCAGCGTACTGTCAGAAGTCCAACAAGAATGCATTTAGTATGTCAAGAATATAAATGAACAAGAACTGTTGTTTGAGGGAAGATAACTTCTGTTGATCAGAATAACCTTTGACAGCAATTTTCTGGATTATCATTTCATAGAATAGAATAATTGTAACTAATAATATACAGCATTGGTAGTTGAAATTTATTTGTGTTGAGATTTTATTTGATAATGTCAAATAAATTATAATTTTTCAAACAAATTTTTGGAACAGAGATTAGAAAACATTTATGTGGATTTGTAAATACTTGGTTGGCTTAAACTTCATCATAAAATAATTGAATTGAAATGGTGGGCCAGATCTGGCCCAAAAGTTTATTATTATTGAACCCAGTACTAAAGTATGCAGTGAGTCAACAGAAAATAATGCATTATAATTATTAACTCTTTCCATATGTACATTTTTATCAATGGAACAGAAGCGATTTCAGAGACAAAATTTTTCATTGTTTTAAGAATCAATCTACATATTTATATTTATCGAACATATATTATATATGAATTTTTAGATAATTGGGCAAGGTATTAGATTTTGCCAACACCAGGATGATACAAAATATGTAAAAAAAATGTGATTTGATGATGGTTTACACTAATAAAATTGAGAGTGACACACTATACAGTGAAACATATGCTACCGAAATTGGCATGGTGCATGGTGCGTCAAAATGTACGGAAAGAGTTAATCTATAACCCTTCTGGGAGTGGTAGAGATGAAGGACAGTATATGCCAGACCTGAGACAACAATGAATGTTTATGATGGCAACTCTAAGGAGAGAGAGAAACATAAATTATACAGAGACACATATTTTTATGGCACTCTGAAAAGTCCACAAGAAAACAACAGAAAACATCAAGAAATAGGCAGTCTGAACCTGTAATTGAATTGAACCTGTGCTCATCAATACAATGCCTTGCCATTTGCACTCTGCTGGGTCAGCACCAAAAAAGGTACTATTGCTGGCAGGACATGGATATATTTTTATCTTGATCCTTCCCGCGCCTGATGTGTCAGGCTGAAAGGTGCAGATATCGTGGCTTTTGCTGTAAACAAGTGCCACAGTGCATCCACGCTCATTTAATGGGTGAATTCTAAGAATATGTAAATGTCTTCGGTGCTGGCTGTGAAATATGGATGGCTACATTGATCATTCCTACTCCTCCCCTCTCCACTTTCCCTTAGACCATCATCACTCTTCAGTAAAGATATAGTGCACTACACTTTGTATACTTTTTTATTCTAAATGATTTAAATATTATTTTAGTGTAAGGTATTGTTATTATTAACAATTATCTTAGGTTAATGTATGATGTAATATGCACTGGCATTAATATACAGGTTTAAATAACTAATATTTGTACTTAAAATGTCTTATGATGGGCAAGTTTTAATTGTTTGAAACAGAGTAATATATTTTACATTATTTCTGGGAAAATTTAACTCAAAAGAAAAACAAACTGAAAGTTGAAATGCCTTTTGGAAAAGATTGTGTTCAGTTTCTATCCTGTATTGGATAGGAAACTCATAATAAAATTGCGTCTATAAATTCATTCCTGGCATCATATTGGTGTCTTAACACAGTGCTCTAGGAATTTGACGAACATACTTGCAAGTCCTGCCAACAGTAGTATTTTTTAGGGAGTTCTGCGCTGCAGTGTGCTGAAGTGCAGGTCTCAAGTGTCTAAGTACTGTGTCAAAACGTACAAGTTCAAATCCCAGTACAGACTGCCTATTCAGACTGCTTGAACTTGTTTTCACAGTTTTATGTTGTTTTATTGTTTATTAATTTTTCCGAGTGTTGCAAAAACATCTATGCTCTGTGTAATTTATGTTTACTAGGCTCTTGAAACCCCACAAAGGATGGCCATAGACAATGCTAAATTAAGAATTTCTTTTGTTATTATACAAAAGACAACATGGTGCTAAGACCACTGATTACTTGCTAGCCTATGGCCAAGGAAAAGAAAAAGATAAATAACACTTATGTTTTTACTATACCTACATTTTAATTGCTTCTGTTACAATTCATATAAAAATTGTTTAAATATTTAGAATATTTACATACCTTTACTTTATGCCCACAGCAATTTTTTATTCTCTCATTATAAAAATTATGTTCTTGTTTACTGTGATAGATATTTGTGATTTTCACAGAAAATTTTCACGGAATTTGACAAAAAGAATGATCATGATGGCCTTCACATTGTGTACAGCTTTGTACTAAACCACAATATTAACCCAGCTGTACTTCATGATATTTTTGCAAGTGTACTCCAGTTGCATAGACCAATTCATATATGGAAGACAGGACTGGTCATTTATGATAGTATTGTAGCTGTAATGATAGGACAAACAGGTAAATAAAAGATGCTTGTTTTGAGTTTTAAGATAAAAAATAAAATACTTTTGAAATAGTTTTCCCAGTCATAAATATTGCTTGGGACTTTTAGAACTTTTTAAAAATTCTTTTTTAGGTTGACTATGAATATGTAGTTGAAATATAAGAAAAAGTAAAGTTGTTTTTGTACCCACAAATGGATGCTGCTTAAAAAGGAAAAAGAAGCAAATTAAATTGTTGACAAACAAAATCACCTAATGCAAAACTCAAGTGCATATCAAGAAATTCTATGAATTCACATATTCGTAGTCAATTTTGTAGCCAAAATAATGGAGCAAAGCAATAACTACGGAAACAAAAAGGGCAATATACAAATCAATTTTTCTACCAGCCCTGTGCTTTCAGTGCCAGAACTGGACGCTGGACTCTAGAACAATAAGAAAGAAAACGACCACCGAAATGAAATGTGTCAGAAGAATGACAGGAAACAGCTTAAAGGACAGAGTAAGAAACACCGACTTGAGGAAGAAACTCGAAATTGAACCAGCCATCGAATACATAAAGAAACAACAGATAAATTGGTTTGGCCACATAACAAGACAAAAAGAACTAACAATGATTCAAAGAGCCATAAACAAACGCTACGAAAACGCCAGATTAAGAGGAAGACCGAGAAGGAGATGGATAAAAGGAATACTAGAGTCACTAGGAGGGATAACACCAGAAGAGGCCAAAAGAAGAGCAAAGAATTGTAGATTGTATCTCCCCTCGACGCCAACGGCAATGGAGGAAGGATAGAAGAAGAAGTAGTCAATTTTTAAAATTCTTATGTAATGTTTTTATTTGGTTTATTTATAAGATCATCATCATGTGCCATACCAATTGGCATAGGCGATCATGTCCTTCCACAGTTTTTTGTCCACAGTGCATCTTATAAATTTTGTTGTTGATCATTTTTCATGTCATGACACCGAGTTATTTAGTATCTTCTCTCTTTGCCACCTGCAATCTCTCTTTCTGTAACCAAATATTCCAACTTTTATCTTCTCATGATGAGCCCGAAAAATGTTGATCGTTTCTTTCTGTTTTTTAAGAGCTCCCTTTTTGTGTTGACCGTATTCATAAGATACTTTAGTCAAGACCCCAGTTTTGTCTGTTTCTGTCACTTTCTTAAAACAGCTGGATTCTTACTTAATACTTTCTTCCATGAATTCTTCCATTTATTTTTGGAATGAATGGGATAAGTTTTGTTTGTTTTTATTCCTTTTGCAGATTACATAAAAATCATTAACTTATGTGCATACATGACATCAACGCAAAAAGATGGATTGGATGAGGCAGATTCTAATGCAAAATTGATCTACAGCACTGTAGAAAAGTACAAAATGATTATCACACATTCACTCATATCCAGAGGGTTTGTTTGGGAACTCTTGATATCTACATCTGATAGTATACAAAAGCCACCAGGTATATTGTGTGGTAGACATGAGTTTAGTCTTGTATATTACCATGTCATTTATAATAGAGATAAGCACAATTATAAAATAGATAAAATATTAAATATTGTACAGGGCCATGTGTAGAGCTGTAGAGAACATGTAAAATAAACACATAACTGTGTCAAGCAGCTAAACTAGTAGAGAGACAAGACAAACTACAACATTTCGACAAAAGTCTTCATCATTCACCATTCATATTTGTTGTTTTCGATCATTTATAATAATTAATTTGCTTTGCTTTTTCATTCATTATATGAGTAATGATTCTATTGCAATTTCTAGCACATTTGTATTCTTACCTCTTATAAATTTGCGCATAAGAGCTATTTTCTCTTTTTCTTTAGTGGCTAAAATAAACTCTACATCACAATGTTATTGTCATATCTGCAGTATAAATTATTATCCATGATCATATCTAGGGTATAAATTATCTAAAATACATACAGATAGCAAAATAAGTATTTGACTATAGGCCATACAAAATACTGGGTCTTGGAATTTTAAAAATGTTTTGAACATACTCTAGGAATGACATTATAATTCTTATATTTTATACCTACATTTATTAATGGGAGAAAAGCATTTTTTTTAAAAAAACCCAAGATTACGATACCTATCTGTGACTCACGTGTTTACAATTTTAAGATACCATAGAAAAAATTACTACCACTTAATTGTAACATTAAGTGCTCAAAAAATAGTATTTTCTTTGAACTTTTGACACACGGCTGTGTGTTTACACTAGGAGAGACACAGGGACTTGGATTTTCAGACTCAGTTTAATTTATAACCTGAGTTTGACCCCTATGGATCAGACATGTTACAGTGTCTATCGGTATGGTCGCCATAAGTCCGTCAGTATGTTAGGCTATGTTTGGCTCATATTGTTATTCACTGCATTTCCCAAGTTACAAAAGTTTGTATGATGCCAATGACCAAGGAAATTTCCCTGGTTACAGCAAAAAAAAAAACAAAAACAAAGGAAAAACAACCAATTTGTTGAAAATTTGCTAATTTTTTTTTCGCTTTATACAAGATCGTAACTCACGCAATAAAAATAAATCCAACACCGAAGAAAAGAAATCCAATACTCAGGGATCACCGGAAGTAGCAATTTGGAAGGTACACAGAGGGGGAAATGTGTGAACATTGCAAACTGTCAAATTTGGAAGAATTTGTATTTTGATGAGGTAATTTTTATGACTGTATCATAATCAAGGGTTAAATCTACTACTGAATTTTTTCAAAATATTGGATGTAATTTAATTAAAATTTTAAAACCATTGTCTTGACACTAATACCATCATGGAGTAAATACATTTCTTTAAAAAATGTACAGACATCACAATACAGCTGAAGATCCTACTATATTGTAAGAGTTCTAATCACACAAAATTAACAGAAATTATTGTTGAAAAATATTTACAATATCAATATCAGATTCACAATCTTCTTTATAAAAATTCACTTATAACATTCTGATTCAGATCACTGCTGTTATGATTTTTGTATTAACTTCCATTTTAAGAAGGCCAAATTTTGTTTCACTTTTAATATGTTGTACAGAGGGCAGTCATGGAGTCGTGCACAGCCATAAACTAAATGTCAAAGAGCCAGGTGTATGTTCATTTTGTGGAATCACTTCAGCGCAGAGTTCAATGCTCACAGTGAGTACAAATTTAATGCAGTCCCATCCAATAGTGTCTCATCATAGTGCTATAAATTGTTTTAACCACGTTGAAATATGCCATTATATATGACAGCAATGAAACCAATTATCCCAGGCAGTTATCTCTTCTAACTCTATGAGTCAGGTATCCATTATTATCATCATCACCAAGTACCATCCCTGCTGGCATAGGTGATCATGTCCCTCCACAACTTTTGATCACAACAGTTATTTTTTATTTCTGTTGTTGACCTTCTGCCAAGCCATTCTCCTAAGCTGTCTGGTGTCTTTTCTCTTTGCTTCCCTCTATCTCTTCATCCCTCAATTTTCCCAGTTGTCATAATATATTCCAGCTGTTCCCTTCTCATTACATGGCCAAAAAATGATGATGATCCTTTATTATAGCAAAGTGATTTGCAGGTATGAAGTTACCTCATTATTTTTGATCATCTAGCTAATGTGAAACTTGCATTATTGGATTTAATAGATGATTCCATTGTGGACTTATGACATCTATCCACACTTGTAGTATCTATCCACACTCATAAAAAAGACTCCACATCAATAATGAATGTAAACTACACACCTTAAAGATTCAAGATACTGTAGACATAATTAAGCTCATTTCTTACCAACAAATAAGTTGCCTCCTGGCTACACACAATTTTTAGGCTTCTAGATTGTAATCAGAAGTTAAAGATAACAAGGGGAATCTGATTCCCTCCTGAGCCACTGTGTATTTGTGTTAAGTTACAGTTAGGTGGAAAGCAGTCCATGTTGTTAGTGTGGTACTGGAGTACTCACAGTGTTAATCCACGAGTTTGCTTTTTCTTTTCCTGATCCACTTGTTTAGTTTGACAGTTCACACTGTTCATTACAAAGAGTAATTTTCATGAAAATGCAGCTCTTTACCATGTACATCAACTATCTATGACTTAGGCAGTTGTAAAGCTCTGTAGTTTTACTGCTTCTGAGGAGTAGCATGTAGGGCCACCACTTTTCTTGGGTACAACACTATCTCATCAGATCCCAAATGTTTTTCCCCTCCCTGACCAAAGTTCAGCCCTTAACTTACGACTGACTCAGCAGGTCAGTAAGGGATACATGTTTTATGCTCAGAGAAATACACAGAAGATGGAGATAGATAAATATAAAGTAGCAACGATAAATATATGCGGAATAAAAAATAAAGAAGTTGAACTTATAGAAGAAATGAAACAGTCTGAGAGATAAGATCAGAAATGAAGAACTGAGAAAAAAGCTAGGATAGCCCCCGCCATAGAATATATAAGGAAACAACAGATAAAATGGTTTGGCCATGTAACAAGGCAGAAAGATCAAAACACAACACAACGAGCCTTCAAAAAACATTGTGTGAACACCAGACCTAAGGGTCAACCACGAAAAAGATGGATTGATGGAATATTAGAAGCACTAGGAAACATAACAGCAGCAGAGGCGAACAGAAGAGCAAAATACCACAAATTATATCTCCCCTCGACGCTGAAAGGCAAATAAGGAAGGAAAAAAGAAAAAGAAGAAGACCAAAGTTCAGCTTTGTTGCTCTGGTACTTTCCATAAGAAGCAAGCTCCCAATGGCTTTGCTAATCTGTTCTCATCTATGAATTGTTCTGTTAAATGGCTTGAAGTTTCTAGATTTAATCAAATATAATATGAGACTTAACATCATACATAATAGTAGTCGCTTTACAGGACAAACAATATAAAAATTGTCTGTCTTCCTCAGTGTTTATTACAAGTTATAGTTGCAACAGTTTTCTTGATATCAGCATTTCTCATTGTCTCTCCTGGTCATCTAATCTCCCATTTTGTTATCTCCCTTTCTTGTTCCTTGGATAGTGACCATGTTGGACATGATTACAGTAAAAATAAACCATGTATTATTTATTGTCCTATTTGATATCTCATGTTATCGAATTCTGGGTGTATTTAAACATAGTACCATTGACATAACTGTTAAGTGCCATGTGATCTTCATAGCTTCAGTCTTGGTTATAAAATATCTGAAAAAAGAATAAAATATCACACACGCACCACAACATGCTCCAGAGCAGATAGTTTTTTTTTTTCCTTTTATGATATTTTATAATCCATTTATTATGTCGTGTCATAGTTTAATTAGTGCATATTAAAATTTTTGTGTCGTGTCCATTGTTCCAACAGAAACTCTTTTGAGCCACATTTTGATTTTGTGTTGTTTCCCATCTACATAAAGTTGTTACTATACCATTTTTACCTACAGATATTTATATTTAGCCTTTTCATTTAACAAACTTTCATTATCTTGAAGACACATAGAAATGACTTTTAGTCCTTAGTATAAGGTTCAGTAGTTACAGTTCCTGGTTCAGTGTGTGTTCAGAAAGCTTTAAAAATGAACTACATCATGTCAATAAATGTGAAGCTGTAGAAGTTTTCAGAAAACTAGTATGCTGTTGACAAAAGGTCGAGTTTGATCTTAATTGATGGCCTCTAGGTTCACTGAGCCTTAAATAAGTACCAGATTTTTCTCTTGAAAAGTGGGGCATGATACCAACCACATTACTCATAAAAGTGTGCCATTAATCATTGACCAGAGGTCCCATACACCTCAAGGTGTGGAGGGAACTAATTACTTATAAAAATTTGTTCATCAATCTTCTTTCTTTTTTTTTTGGCCATCTGCTGTTGTCTTGTAGTGTCGCAGGAGAGAGGAGGAAGAGGGTAATAAGATCTGTGGATGTAGATGTTGTATTGTTTGTTCTTTTGGTCCTTTTTAGTTGTGGTTTCATTCTTGGGCATATTTTAAGATATAAATGTGTTGGTTGGGTCTTGCATGTCTTTTATTCTAATTATTCACCTTTTTCTTGATCTACCTCTTGCACTGTTCTGCTGTTTTGAGGCAGAAAGATTTTGATGTTTGGTCTGCTTTCATTCTTATCTTATGTCTGAACCATTTCATTTGTTGTTTGTATATGTTTTCCAAACATGGTTTAATTTTGATGTGTTCTCTGATTTTCACATTGAGTATTTGATCTATGAATAGTGACACTGTGACCTTCCAGGCATGTCGTAAGAGGCGACTAAGGAGGTTGATCGATGGCTTGACAAGCTGTCATTGTAAAAAGTATTGTTATGGAAACAGCACCATATATTTTAAAGCAGTGATCTCTGCAATATGTGCCATTTTGGCATGCAAGGTTTCTGTTTTTGAGATTGTGGTTCTGCCCTATGTGCCGTCTTCGGCTCGAAAGGACAATAGATAGATAGATTTGATCTATCTTACTGTAATCATCAGTAAATATTTCTATCTATCTATTGACCTTTTGAGCCATAGCCTGCCCTTAGGGCGTAGACCAAGATACTTCTTCTCTTATCAAAATATTTGTTCTAGCAATTTTCAATTCTTTTAAAGATATTTTATCGAATCTCGCCATTTGTCTCTGTTCTGTGCAAGCAACTCTATCTCATTGAGGGAGCCGATTCCTGCTGCTCTTGCCTCTCTTATCAATGTTCTTCTCAGTGTCTCTCTGGGTCTTCTTCTTTTCCTCTTACCTGTTGTTTCCCACATGAGGGCTTGCTTTGCTATTCGGTTATTATCTCTTCTCATCACATGTCCAACATATGACCGTCGTCATTTCTTTATTACTGAAGATATTAGTGGTTGATTGGCGATTTCTCTAATTTCCTCGTTTGTTTTGAATTCGTTCCATGCTATACCAAGTATTTTCCTTAGTCATTTATTTTCGAATGCGTTCAACTTTGTTTCTATGTCTCTTGTTATTTTCCAGCTTTCACACGCATATGTAAGGGTTGATAGTACATTTGATTTGAATATTTGATTGATTTGAATTGATAAGTTTTGTGTTTGTGCTGATGAGTTTTGATTTCCACAACTTTTCAAGGCTTCTGAAAGACATTGCTGCTTTAGCTATTCTGATTCTAATTTCTTTGCTTGTATCCCCTTCTCGATCAATGTGACTTCCAAGATAGATAAAGTGATCGATCTCTTCCACTGGTTTGTTTTCCATGTATATTCTGTCATCTGTTGGAATTAAGCTTTTCATGACTTTAGTCTTTTCATGATTGATCTCAACCCAATTTTGCTGGCTATTGATGATAGTTCATTTGTGTTTTCCTGCATTGTTTTTATCTGACTGCTGATGAGAACTATGTCATCAGCAAAGTTGAGGTCATCCAAATGGTCTCCTTGTATCCATTCATTTATTACCAGTGCAGCATTTCTTCATTATGAAGTCCATAACAACTCCAGATAACAAGGGATAGATGGTTAATTAGAGTTTTAAGTAAAAATATCTCAATTTTTAACTGATTCCAAACATATTAACATCTTTTCAATGTTTTTTCATTCACATTTTAGATTCTTTGTTATTGTGTTAACCTCACTTGAAAAAATTACTTGTACAAATAAAATAGTGACTATTTTCTTTGGCAGAAAATTACAATTTCTTGTTCTTGTTTTGTCAGGCCATTGAGATGGCACTGGATCCTGTATGCCTGACTGGAGACCATGTGAAAAGTCAGGAACTGAATGGCGTAATGACTGGCTCCCTCTTTGAACTGACTGGACCAAGTGAACTGAATTTCTCAGCTCAGTTAGATCCACTAGGATGCCGTCAATGTTCAATTCTGTTGATCAAAGGAAGCGTGCAGCTTTTGATAATTTCATTCATGTAACATTTTTGTTTTCAGTTTTTTCATGTATTATTGAGCATTATACTTTTTCCCATAACACCAAGTAGTTTCCATGACTTTGTATATACAAAAATGTAAAACCTCAATATACTATCAAGCATGTCTGGAAGAGGTCATCAACATCATTTGAAACAGATTACTACAGAAGCCATTGCATTAGGAGCATGTTAGATGCTTTTGTACTTATTTTCTGCAAAATGTTTCTTTAATTCTTAGAAGTCCTTGGTGTTTTTTAAGTATTTTGGGATATTTCAGGCTTCTTCTTGTGAACAACCACAGAAGTCAATCTATGGTTTGTACCTTAGCTTATATTGCTGAAAGATGCAGTCATCTATACAGATGGATCCATAATATGACACCAAAGGAGTGCATGGGCATTTACAGCATGCTTGGCAAGCAGAATAGTCTAAGAAAACAGTGGTGCATACATTATGACCATGAGTAGTATGATGATGGAGGGATTGGCAGTGACCAGGGCATTCATCTGGTTAGAGTCACAAGACTACACACACACCTGCATACTAAGTGATTTGATGAGCATGATAAGCAAAGTAGAGGTAGGCTCTGTACACAGACAATGGGTAGAGTCATTGCAGAAGTCAAAAATAAGTAGGGTCACATTTGTCTGTGAGCCAGGACATGCGGAAGTACGGGGAAATGAAAGAGCAGACAGGTTGGCTAGCTGTGCTGTCATTGAAAATGGCCAACCAATGGATCAGGTAGACATCATCAGTGCCCTCCGAGATGTGGGAAGGGCACAGGACTTCAACAACCAATAGTCCACATCACTCCTTCGGATGAAAGAAATGGGAGTTAAGATTGGTACACCCAGAAATGAGAAACTTTGTGGGTGTATAAGAAGACTTATCAACCAACACAGAACTGGAGTTGTCAGTCACTGACACTGTGGGACTTGCTGAGGAGGGGATCTGAGAACTTATGGACACTTTGGACTTCGTCAGAGATAAAAGCTAGCGAATTAAAAAAAAAATTCACTGAATCACTGTTCTCAGTAAATTATGATACTAGGGTTGTCCATAACTCATTAAGCTCGGTAGCTATCCATGCTATAATGGCTGATAGTGCATTGGTCAGTAGTACCTTCTTCTCATGTAAATCATTTTTGTGTTGAAGGGTAATTTCTCTTGTGACCTTGAGAGCTTGTTTTTATCTTACAGTTAGTTGAGAAATGACCAGAGTTAGCTATTCCCTAATTTTTACTCTGGGGATAATTTCTTTTTAATTCCTAGTGGCATTTGCAGCAGACCACATCATTTATGTGCAAAGAATGAATGAAGAAAGATATCCCCATCAGACATGTGGAAACCATTTGGTGAAAAAAATAAGGCAGATCAAGAGAATAGCTATGCAGAACAATTACTAGGGAAGGCTCATCCATGGGACTAAGACCTACAAAAACTAGCAGCAAATCATCAATTGTTGGGAACTATGACTTCCGCCCAATGTGCCATCTTTGACCTGAGAGGAAAATGACTGAATTAATTAAATATGGGTCCAAAAGTTATGTGGATAGCTCTAACTTATATACCTCTCTGTGAAAAGTTTTTTTTTCCAGGTCTATCTGTTCACCTTTTCTAACCCTCTCTATTTCTTCTTTGAGTTCTGGTAGCATACATGCCTAAGGAGGAGCGATGAGGCTTGGTTTAATGGATCTTGCTTTTGCTTGAGACAATGCTGGGTCTTTGTGATTGAAGTTCTTTGAGATTACCACAAAGCTGCTTCATTTTAGCCTGCTTCTACTGTAGTAAATTATTCTTTTAGTTCATGTGTAGTTCAGTTCATTTTTTCAGGAGTCTGTTATATTTCTCATTACTCTCACAAGTGAATGTCCAAAGAATTTTGCAAGTTCTACTTTTTAATTCTAGCTATCATTGTTCTTCTGATACATCTCCACCCTAATACGTGGATCATTCTCTGTGTAGTTAATTTGGCTTTGGCAGTATGATTTTAGTAATCGTTTATGTTTTACTTGTTACTTAATTGATAAGGGGTTAAGGTAAAGAAATGCAAATGAATGCATAAAAATGCGAAGCTGTAGTAAAGCTGAATATGAGGAAAAATTAAAAAATACAAAAAAATGGTATGTTAGAAGCTTTACGTGATAAGTGGACGACACAGACTAAACGACGTTTCGGCCCAATAGGCCTTCAGCAAGAACAAATAAGAAAACACACACACAAAACTAATAACGAAACATTCAAAACAAAAATAATTCACGACAGCCACACTTTTGTTACCATTTCCTTTTCATACACACAGGATATACATTTTTAGTTTATTTTCTTTAACATATTTCGAATATTTTTGTTTTGAATGTTTCGTTATTAGTTTTGTGTGTGTGTTTTTCTTGTTTGTTCCTGCTGAAGGCCTATTGGGCCGAAACGTCGTTTAGTCTGTGTCGTCCACTTATCACGTAAAGCTTCTAACATACCATTTTTTTGTATTTTTTAATTTTTCCTCCTACTTAATTGATACCCAGATTTACATGTAGAAATTGTTACAGTTTTTATGAATTTATTCAGCTCCCCAGAAAAGTACAGTATCACCGTCGATTTGGCAGAGAATAAAGTAATTTCAACCGGAAATGAAAACACTGAAACATTTGACATAAGCAGTTTAGGCACTGCATCATTGGAAGGGGAGATTATAACAGCAAAAATAAAAAATGACAATCCTTTTCTGATTGATGTCTACAAGGGGCTCAATTTACTGCAGTCAGTGCCAATGCCATATAGCAGGTATTGATATGTATATAACTGTGTTATAGGTATTGATATACATTTGCCTTGAACAGCCCATTGCCTTCAACAGCCAAACCCATACTGGACCTTGAAAGTTGTACTAGAAAGTGCTTGAAAAAAATAGTGGATTGTCTTCTATATGAATTACCTCATTCTTCTTCTTTTCAGATCCCTAAGGAACATAGGTCTTCAACAAACACTTTCCAAGCCATTCTGTTTCTTGCCATTCTTTTAAGATTGTTCCATGTATTCCCCATTCTCTGCTTTGACCAGTCTGCTACAAGTATATTTTGGTTTCCCTCTTTGTCATGTAATACTCTCAGTTGGCTTCCACAGTATGTGACCTACCAGTGCTATCGTCTTCATCATATCTCTTTGTCCACTGGTATTTGACTGGCACT
Source organism: Megaustenia siamemsis (assembly GCA_032433765.1). Lineage (NCBI taxonomy): Eukaryota > Metazoa > Mollusca > Gastropoda > Stylommatophora > Ariophantidae > Megaustenia > Megaustenia siamemsis. Next base: position 29,747,722 of record JAVIAB010000088.1, on the reverse strand, counting down.
TTCCCCTAGTTTTATATTAGTGGTTTTTTCTTGTCATTTCCATCCTTTTATTCTGCGCAAGCATCTACTAATGAAGTTCTGTATCTTCGTGATTGTCATTATTTTGTTATCCATGTTTTACAGCCATATAATAGGACTGACAACAATGGAGTTAAAAATTTTAATTTTTGTATTTAACCTAATTTCTTTAGATTTCCTTGTATTTCCCAGAGCGATGAATGCTCCTCTTGCTTTTTTATATCCTTATTTTGTTATCATTTTCTATTCTCCTTCTTTGTCTATATTACTGCCTAGGTTTATACAAGATTTTATGTTTAGTAGAGGCATTTCTCCAATTGTTATTTGGTTATTGCTAACCACATTTATTCTCATGATCTTTGTCTTGCCTTTATTTTCAGTCCCAAAAATTGTTGTACGTGGCAAACTGTCGAATTCCAAGAATTTTTATTTTTAATATAGTCATTTTTACCCTCTTTGCTTATCCTTAAATCCAGTATCTTCTCCTGAAAAAAGAGAAGAAAGAGGGAACCCAGTAATATAGGGATTATGATGTTAGTGCCCATATTTCTTTGATCATCCTCGCTTTTTTGGATAATGCTGTCACTATTATACCTGCGTCATCTTTCTTTCCCAGAAAATGATATTTATTTAACTTTGTGCTACCAATGCCAGACCTGGACTCTCTACTCAAGAAGAAAAAGAAAAATAACCACCACCTAGTCTAAATATGTTAGATGAATGACAGGAAATAGAGTGAGAAAAAGTTAGTGTTAAAAGTAAGAAAAATTGTTCAGAGATGAATTACTGAGAAAAAAGCTAGTAATAATAGAATATGTGAATAAACAACAGATAAAACTATTTGGTGTGTTTGGCCACGAGATAAGACAGAAAGACGAAAACACAACATGCCTTTAATAAACGTTGCGAAAACACCAGACTCAAGAACCAACCATGTAAAAGATGGATTGACAGAATATTAGAAACACTAGGAAATTTGACAGCAGCAGAGGCCAGCAGAAGAGCAAGAGACCATATTTTATATCTCCCCTGATGCTGAAAGGCAAATAAGGGAGGAAAACTGAAGAAGATTTAATGTTGTTTGAATCTAGAAGCTGTCATTCAGGAATCTAGAAGCTGTCATTCAGGAATCTAGAAGCTGTCATTCAGGAATCTAGAAGCTGTCATTCAGGAATCTAGAAGCTGTCATTCAGGATCAAACCGTCATCTCTTGTCTCCAGACCACTACCTGCTGCAATTCTTTAGTTTCCATGAAAAGAGAGTACAAAGAATCAACATTATTTAATTTAAAGTTCCAGTAAATTTCTCTCTCTCTCTCTCTGCGATCAGGACTCAATCAGAGTAGGATCCCAGACACTCACATGAAGTCTGCTGTCAGGTTAAGTGTGTTGATCGCTCCCACAGGCAGAACATCACAATTAGAGTCTGCCAGATCCACTCTGAAATGAACACCCGTTAAAACGTTGCACTGTGTTCTGTGCCAGTGGCCTAGTGCATCCGATTTCAGCCAGCATTTTATTCAGGTTTGCATTCCTTAGCCTTTGATTGTCCCCAATCTTCCTGCAAGGCAGCAGATGATCTTTTCTGTAGGGGGACTTTGCCCTTAGATGGTCGGCCCTCCCAGGTTTACGAGCACCATCTGCCCGAGTCACTAGAGGTGACTAACACAGACATGCACTCACAAAGATAGCAGATGTGACCAACACAGACTTGCACACAGCGATAAGAGGCATGACTAACACTGACACACATCAAGATATATGACACATGACTAACATAAACATGCACATAAAGATATGAGATATGATTGATCTCTATGCCACGTCCCGGTAAATTTAATACTACCAAATAATGCTGAATAGCATCATGAGTCATTTGTTGATTTTGGTACCTATAGGTGATGCAACGACACTATTTTTTTCTCCAAATCATAATGAAGTCTGTAGTTTGACAACTGTTTTTGGTTAAAGATAAATAACAGATTGGCAGGAATGGTCCATTAATGTAAGAAACTGATGAATATGAAGATTTAATGTAGTAATCTTTCAATGTTTGCACACATCTGACTTATTCAAGATGATTGAAAAAAATATCCTGAAAAAGTATTAGTAAACTGCCAACACGAAATGATGACATTACAATATGCCTTTTGTGTCCTAATAATTCAAAAGTTTTGGATTAATTTCAGCTATGGCTTGAGAATTTCGTCAAAGAATTTTCAAACTGATGGACTTAGTGCCACGTTTACAATCCAGTCTTCAAACTTTAAGGTATATAACAGTTGTATAAATAAATTGTAATGTCTATGTACAATTTTGTAAATATTGTAACTATTGTGAATTTAAAACATCTTAAATAATTGTGAAGTTCTCTTTTACTTATACACATTTCTAACATTTGTGCAGATTGTTTCAATTTGTGATGAGACATCCCTTGAGATGCTTTCATCTCTTAATTCAAGCAAATTATATCTCTTGACCTTTCTAGCCGTGGCCGACCCATAGGGCATAGACCCAGATACTCTTTCTCTTTTTCTAAATTTTCTTTCTAGCAATTTCAATCCTTGCAAAGATTTTTTATCAAATCTCGCCACCTGTCTCTGTTCTGTGCAAGCATTTTAAGCAAATTAGAAGAAAAAAAGAGAACAATTTCTGCTTGAAAAGATAGCTTATCATTACTTACACTTACAACTCTGACATATTATCTCAGCAATTGTTTTTTGTACATATGTCAGTCAATGCAACATCTCCAAACACCATTAGACACTCTCTTAATCTCTTTTTATGGCATTCACCCAATGGCTACTAAAGGATACAGTAGTTCTCTTCATTCTATCTATCTATCTATCTGTCTGTCTGTCTGTCCGTCCGTCCGTCCGCCCGCCCGCCTGCCTGCCATTCGAGCCGTAAACAGCCCATAGGGCGTAGACCTAGATGCTCCTTCTCTTATCTGAATTTTTATTCTAGCAGTTAACAATTCTTTTAAAGATATTTTATCAAATCTTGCCATTTGTCTCTGTTCTGTGCAAGCAGCTCTATCTCATTGAGGGAGCCGATTCCTGCTGCTCTTGCCTCTCTCATCAATGTTCTTCTCAGTGTCTCTCTGGGTCTTCCTCTTTTCCTCTTTCCTATTGTTTCCCACATGAGGGCTTGCTTTTCTATTCGGTTATTATCTCTTCTCATCACATGTCCAACATATGACCATTGTCATTTCTTTATTACTGAAGATATTAGTGGTTGATTGGCGATTTCTCTAATTTCATCGTTTGTTTTGAATTTGTTCCACACTATACCAAGTATTTTTCTTAGACATTTATTTTCGAATGCTTTCAACTTTGTTTCTATATCTCTTGTTGTTTTCTAGCTTTCACACTCATACGTAAGGGTTGATAGTACATTTGATTTGAATAGTCTAAGTTTTGTGTTTGTGCTGATGAGTTTTGATTTCCACAACTTTTCAAGGCTTCTGAAAGACATTGTTTCTTTCCTCTTCATTATTCCCCTTTAAAAGGAAGTTAAGTGGGCATGGATGTGTTGAGTTGTAATTTGCAATAGAACAGTGATATTTACATCTTTTGGCCGAACACATCTGATTTCAGCATGGCATTTTTGTGTACAGGCTTACCTTCCCTCTTTGATCCCTGCTCACCTGGCCAGACTAGACCTGTTAGTCTGTTTCTGGAGGCACCCAAAGAGGAGGAGTAGGATCTGGATGTTCTTGGTTCATGATCCTACAAATATAAAGTTGTCATCATCATTGTATGCACTGGATAAGCATTAGTAGACTTGCTATATGCAGCTTGACTTTTGCTATTGGCTGTTTCATATTTCTCCATATTATAGACTTTTAATGGCTGAAACTCCCCTTATTAGGATACATAGGCTAAATGGTTTTATGTTAGAAACTCTAAGTATAAAATTGACTGATTAATTATGATGACAAATGGACACCACTACTATCCAAAAAAAAGATAAAGATAAAATAGGGAAATAAAATTGTGTATCTTTAGAAATATTGTAGGCAAATTATAATAGAAACTAAAATTAGTAACTTATATATCTTGTCAACCTTTTCATTTAAATTCTGTACATGTGGCTAATGAAAACCACACAAAGAAATTTTGTCTCATTTTAAAAATTTTTGTGGCTAACAGCTTGAAAACAGGAAGGAGTTAGGGTATTTTTGTTGGGTCATTTATCTGTCCAGGATATTTCTGGAGGATTTTTCTCATATGGCTTTTAATTGGGCACATCATGAGAAGAGGAAAGTTGGAATACTTGGTTACAACTGGAAAAATGCAGGGAATGAGAGATCACGGATGAAAAAGAGAGAAAATACTAGATAGCTTGGTGTCATGGGATGGAAAACAGTCAACAACTGAATGGATATGATGCACTGTGGATAGAAGATTGTGGAAGGACACGATTGCCTACGCTATCTGGTATGGCACATGACGATGATGGCTTTTAGTTTCAAAATGATGATATTTTCTTGTCAGCTGCCTGAGTTTAGTGTCCATGTGTAGAATTGTCTGGCCTAGAGTCTCATCACCAGATCTGTTTTAGATGTCCTTTTGACATTTCTTGGCAGTAAATGCTCACTAGTTTGCCATTTCTTTTTGAGCATTACATAAATTTATCAGTCGAGTCAACGTCTGACCTGAAAGCAGAACAGAAATTTGTAACTGACTGCTTATATCAGCATCAGTGAAACAAAATTTATCAAGATCCTACTCCACTTTCCTGCAGCAGGCCTGGAAACCAACAAACCAGTCTGACCAAGTAAGTAGAGATCAAAGAGGAAAGGCAATCAAGTACACAAAAATGCCATGCTGAAGAACAATATGGGAGGCTGTAATTCCCAAATATCGCAGCTCACTGTAAACCACTACACAAATCATCTATGCATGGTTAATTTACTTTTAAATTCTGACAATCTAGAGAAGTAGTGGTCTGGTGAATGATGAAAGAAAGAAAAGAGAAAGAAAGAAAGAATGAGAGAGAGAGAGAGAGAGAGAAAGAAAGAAAGAAAGAGAGAAATAAATAAAGAAAGAAAGAAAGAAATAAAGAAAGAAAGAAAGAAAGAAAGAAGGGAGGGAGGGAGGGAGAAAGGGAGGGAGAGAGAAAGGGAGGAAGAAGAAAGGGAAGCAGGAAGGAATAAAGGAAGGGAGGGAGGGCAGAAAGGAAGGGTGGGATGGAGGAAGGAAGTGTGATGGTTTAATTGTTTTTTTTTCTGTAATGTAGAAAAGTTTATTTTTCTAGAAATAAAGGAATACACTAGAACACTAATAGTGTAGAGGAAGCCACACAGAATAATGTATAAAATCATAACTTTAAATGTATAGGCAAAAAAAAAAAACACCAGACATTACAACAAATAAACAAATACTTACAGATTTTAATGTACAGTGATTGATTGGTGTCGTGGCACAATAAACAGTCAACAACAGAATTGATATGATGCATTGAGGAGAGAGAGTTGTGGAAGGACACGATCGCCAATGCAGCTAGTAAGTCACATGATGATGGTGATAGTTATGGGCATACTAAGTAGAGCAAACAAATCTAAACTAAAGGGAGCAATAAAAACTACTCAAGATTTCTATTGGCAGTTACAAAACAAATTCTCATCAATGCTGCTATGTTAATTTAGCTGAACATATTATTCTCTGTGAAACTGTAGCATTTTGTTTACATGTTCAAAGTTTCTCTCATGGTCAGTTACTATGGTAACCATTTCTTGTTTGGACTGAAGTTCTCTCAAACATCTGAAGTAGGTATTCCTTCAGGTAAGTTCCACTATCCAAGTGGAAAGACAGAAACATACTTTCTTTGAGCTGGAGAAAGGTGCAAAAACTTCAAAGCAGAGGCAATGGCATTCAACACAACGATATAAACTATCAATACACAATAGGTCCTAAATAAAAAAAAATTAATTGCCATACTGAGTGACGCAAGGTCAATTGATGTTAAGTCTAAAACAGGACAGACTCATTCAGGAAATAGGTAACAATATTTGTTTGCTGTCAGAAATAACAGAGTTAGTTTTGCAGTGGATACCAACATACTGTGGCATCCCTGGAAATGAGAAAGCACATGAATTCCCAAAAGCAGGTAGGAGATTTCAACAGTCCAACCAACCCCAGAGCCTCAAATAAATAATGATAGTCCTGAAGCTAGGAAAATGGAATGGAGGGAGTTACATGGTAAATATGAGCCAGAATATGGCAACTTAAACAAACTCAGCAGACATAAAGCAGACCAAGACATTCAGACTCACAATAGGCCACCTGGGCCTCAGAGCATGCCTACACAAGATAGGACTCAGTGACTTTGCAACATGCGGCTGTGGAACTTCCAAACAAACTCCAGAGTATATCTTACAGGTCTGCGGCACTCTCAACACTCTATGAACACAAATATGACCAGCAGAAACAACCCTGCATGACAAGTTATGGAAAACCAGTGAAGACCTCAAACGCACTGTCTTGTTCATACCTCATGCTGGTCTGTCTAAATACATAGTATTAGTTGATCACTGAAGAAGAAGAAGAGGAAGAAGAAGTGTGTCATTTACATGAAATGATGATTTAGAGGAGCAGTAATTGATGAATATATTTAATGGCATATACAGCTGAGCAACTCTTAACATATGGATGTGAATCATGGACAATGGGACAACAGACAAGAAAATCACTGGAGTCTGTAGAAATGTGGTTTTACAGAAGAATGTTGAGAATACCATGGACAGCTAAGGAGAGTAATGAAAATGTTCTGAAGGAGGTCATAGCAAAATGAGAGCTAATTTCCAATATTAGGAAGAAACAATCATCATTTTTTGGCCATGTAATGAGAAGAGAACAACTGGAATATATTGTAACAACCAGAAAAATTGAGGGACGAAGAGATTGAGGGTAGCAAAGAGAGAAAATACCAGACAGCTTAAGAGAATGGCTTGGCAGAAAGTCAACAACAGAAATGATAAAGAACTGTCGAGATCAAAAGTTGTGGAGAGACATGATCACCTGCGCCAGTAGGCCCGGTACTTGATGATGATGACAGCAGAGCACATTTATTACTTTTAATATACATCTATTACTAATGAAATATATTTAATTAGTTTGTTATTGTGTAGTCTGTTGCTTTTCCCTAGGCTCGTGTGGTTGAAATTGTGGAAGGCATGCGTCTGGAGGCTATGGACCGGTTAAATCCTCACCTTATCTGTGTTGCCACAATAGGTACATTTTGTGTTTTAGTAACTTTCATTCATTCCATTTTTGTATCTTTATTTTTGTTTCAGTTTTTTAATTTTTACATTAGTGACAAGTTAGGCTTGTATGATATAATTTTTTGGTTTTTGTGTTATATAATTTTTATGTTTGTTGTTTTTATGTTATACAATTTTATTTGTTTTTGTATTATATAATTGTGTTTGTTTTGTACTATATAATTTTATTTGTTTAAAGTATATCGTAAAGTCTGTCTTTTTGTTATTGACATTTATATCTTTAAACCGAAGGCTACAGTTTTTTTTTACAACTAATTTCTCAGAAACACACTTCAAGCAAAGATGCCATAAGTTCACATTTCTGTAATTGTTTCGTTACTTTATCACATTTTCTTCTCTTTGGCAGAAAATTATTAGCTCTCACTTCTCACTCATGTCTATTTTGTGTTGACCAATTTGTCCAAGCTTTGGTTAGTCTGCTCCCATAATTTCTTTCTCAAGCTTTTTTACTTTTGAGACCGCATGGCTAAAATCACTGTTTCGCTGAAAAGCCAGCGTGCAGTGTTCGAAACCCAGGCTAGACAGAGAGGATTTTTTCTATCCGGGGCGAAATAAAAATCAGGAATCTCACACGTCTTGGCGACTGCTTTGACCAAGCGGCCTTTATCCATCGGGTTCTATCGTGAGCCCTCCAAACATACATCAGCAATGGTACTAAGTAATGGATTAAAATGGTACTAAGTTTTTTTTTTTCATTTACTTTTATTCTCTGGTGCTGTTTTTTTTCTGTTTTTTTTTTTGTGTGCAGTTTTCTAAGGTGTATTTTTTAAATCTTCACTTCCACTTAAACCCTTTTTGGTGTTGAGCAGAATACAAAGATCTAGGTCTTGATCTGGCATCTTCAGTCATTGTCAGTTGAGATCTTGTAAAATTGGAAAACAGGATGTTGTCATTCCATTTTCCTTTGGATCTGTCTTGAGTTCTGCACTCTTCTCTCTTTTTTTTTTTTTTTTTTTTTATAAGTACCATATTTGGTACGGAGATACAAGACACTATCATCAGGTGGGAAAATAATCTTATTTGTCATATTTGTTGTTCAAGATTTGTTCTATGCATTCTTGCATATATGGTTTCATTTCTAATTCTGTCTCTTCTGGTCATTCTGTTTGGTTTCCTTAGACATCCCATTTATGTTGTGTCTAATTTTCACTTTTGACTTATTGTGGGTGTCCATGTCTGGCACATATGATGTGAATGAAAATGCTTTCAATAAGTTTCTTTGTGCTTATTGGTAGTGCTTTGTTTTGTAGGAGAGAGGCTTGATGTCTCAATATTTGGTTTGGCTTACTACATCTGATGTCCATTTTATGATCTTTGAAGAATATTGTCATAGAAATTCGAAATGTGCTGTTTGTTTTTTTATCTTGACATTCTAAAACTATGTTTAACGCCTTTTTTAAAAATCTATTTTTGTTCTAATAACTTAAGTTTCTTCATTGCTGATTTTCAAGTCTTTTTTTTTTTTACATTCCTGATTCATAAATAGTAGATGATGATGCAGTTTCATAGCTCTCAGTCTAAAGTGTATGATATCAGTTTACACTTTTTCTCTTACAGAAAGAGAAAAATGGAGACAAATTAAATATGTTCCTTTTAAATATTAGTCACCATTTGTATCTTCAATAAGCAATCAAAGGAAGACTTTAATATATCTTTCTTGATGAGCTCTAATGTAAAGGTAAAGTGCGAGACTTGAATCGGTGTCTTAGTGCGTGAGTTTTCACCCATATGTGCTTGGCTGCCAGTCCAGAAGTGTTCAGAGACTTCTGGATAGTGTCAATTCAAGCATCAAAACTCATGACGCGAGGCAGCATTCCTCACCTTTCCAGAGTACTACCCTCGTACCCATTTCTGCCAGCAGCTGGGTCAACCACGCGGTTATTTTTTTCCCAACCATGAGTATCATTCACACTGCTTCTAGTTGTAGTCAAACAAGGGTTGTCCAAATGTCAGTTTGGTTGCCCAGTCTGGTGGTTTTCCCAACTAGGCTACCAAGACCCCCGAGCTCTAATGATTTCACAATGTGTCCTCACATGAAACCTGTCTCTTCATTCACTACTATAAACTCCTGAATGATCAAGACAGTAGGTCCATGCAATTTCTTAAAGCCCCAAAGGTTCCACCCACTCAATATATGTAGCCACCTGTTTTGATTTTTTACACCAAAATAATGATTTTTCAAAAACTATTTGCCCACTTTGATAAATATTTGTTTCATTATTTTTCATGATCATTTTGGCATAAGTTCATCAAGTTTCCAGTTTGACTGTGAACTTTTCTGCACTATTTCCTAGCAAAAGTCAACAATGAAACAGGGAAAGTGCTCATTCACTTTGATGGCTGGACACAAAGATATGATTATTGGGCAGAATTTGATCACAGACACCTACATCCTATAGGTAGTAATCAATCTTTATTTATTGTTTCATATGTAAAGCTGTTAAAATCTATACAATCATTGTCTTTCACATCAATACTATTGTTATTATTATGATAACTGTAATAGTTACAAGTAAATACTTGATATTGCAATGATAACTCTTGTGAAGATATAGAGGCTATGCGGGATATAATTGTTTAAAAATCAATGTTCAGTGTCCACCTAAGAATAATCTGTGATCAAATACTTTTGAATGTTTATTTGTTCATAGGACCATAATTACTGTACAGCGGTTTCTTGTACTTCAAAATTATTTTGTTCCATGAAACTGTTCAAATTCTGAATTGTTGGAAGTCTGAATCAATTTTCCCAATTAGAAATAATATAAAGTGAATTAATTTGTTCCAAATCTTAAACAATACCCATTTTGATAAACTTAAACAACAAATATACATAATTTAAGGTAAAAATAACAAATACCCTAAGTAATAAAAATTAGAACATGAAAACAATAAATTAAATGCGTAAATATTTAATAATAAAATGAAAGTTGCATTTACTGTAGCTTAACGAGGAGTGATGATGTCCTATGTGGCTGGTGGAGAGGAAGAGAAAGGCTACTGTTTGGAGTGGGAGTCTTCTTCCATAAACACACCAGATAACTAAGCTTCTAACAACATTCACTCTCTTCCTCTTTACATTCTGTCTTTTCTATGGAGAGGAAACTTTCCCATATAGTCTGATGTTGGTGATATTTCTGGATCTTTCTAAAGTGAGCTGAAAGAAATTGATGGAAGAAGAGATAAAGGGAAATAGAAAACAGATACCAGATGATTTAATAGAGTGATTCAATATAAAATCAACATCAGAAATGATAAACAATTGTAGAGGTAGAAAATTGTGGAGAGACATGATCACCTGTCTAGCAGGCATGAATGTTACTTGATAACGAGTTAATACTTGTATTTTGTAATAATTTTGTATTTAATGTAGGATACATGCATTATAAAGGGAATGAACTGGCATCAAGCTACAACATGAATAGGGATTTACAGATACCACATGGTAAGCATCCTTAATCCTGCAGTGCCTGCAGTCTACATTAGTATTTCCTTACATCAGGTTTTTATCTTTCATACAAGTTTTAGTATCACATTTAGTCGTGGTTCATGTCATTCTCATGACCTGTACTTGATGAGTGCCAGAATGTTTGTATCTTCCATACTGCCCCTAAAAAATGTGCTATCTTATTTTTGTCTCAAGGTATAGAAATGTAATGTTATACTATATTATTTTTGTCTCAAAGTATACAAGAGATTTGCTATACTATTTTTGTCTCAAGGTATAAAAGAGATGTGCTATCTTATTTTTGTCTCAAGGTATAGAAATGTAATGTTATACTATATTATTTTTGTCTCAATGTATATAAGACCATGTGTGTTACTGGGGCCTCATTATGAGGGAAGTAAAGAATAGTGACACTGTGACCTTCTAGGCATGTCGTAAGAGGCGACTAAGGAGGTTGATCGATGGCTTGACAAGCTGTCATTGTAAAAAGTATTGTTATGGAAACAGAACCATAGATTTTAGAAGCAGTGATCTCTGCAATATGTGCAATTTTGGCACGCAAGGTTTCTGTTTTTGAGATTGTGGTTCTGCCCTATGTGCCATCTTCGGCTCGAAAGGACAATAGATAGATAGATAGAATGTATATAAGAGATGTACTATTTTATTTTTGTCTCGAGGTAAGTTCTGTCTCCATTTCTCTTTCTACTGGCCATAGATTGGATTATGAAAATAACTCAAAACAACAGAAATGGAATCCAGTGGTCACTGACCAAACAACTTGATGATTTAGACTTTGCTGATGACATAGCTCTCCTATCACACAGCCATCAACAGATGCAGGATAAAATGAACATACTTGATGAGAGATCACAACAGCTAGGACTGAAGATTAATAGAGATAAGACTAACATTTTGAGAATTAATACAGTTGGCAATAACCAAATAAAACTAGGAGAATTACCTCTATTAGATGTACAATCTTACATATATCTGGGCAGTAATATAAATAAAGAGGGAGGAACAGAAAATGATACCAAAATAAGGATATCAAAAGCAAGAGGAGCTTTCATTGCACTGGGAAACATATGGAAATCCAAAGAAATTAGGTTAAATATGAAAATAAACATTTTCAACTCAAATGTTAAGGCGGTCCTATTATATGGCTGTGAAACATGGAGAACAACAAAATTGACAATCACGAAGATACAGACTTTCATTAATAGATGCTTACGCAGGATAAAAGGATGGAAATGGCAGGACAAAATCACTAACATAGAATTATGAAAATGTACCAGTCAAACACCAGTGGATAAAGTGATACAGCAAAGACGATGGCGCTGGATAGGACACACACTACGGAAGCCAACCGAGAGTATTACACAACAGGCCCTTTTTTGGAATCCCCAGGGGAAAAGACAAAGAGGAAGACCAAGGAATTCTTGGAGAAGACAGATAGAAGCAGAGGTGAAGATGATGGGGAAGACATGGAATGATCTTAAAAGAATCGCAAAAAACAGAACGACTTGGAAAGTGTTTGTTGAAGACCTATGCTCCACTGGGAGCTAAAAAAAGGTAGAAGAAGAAGAAGAAGTAGGAGATGTACTATACTATTTTTGTCTCAAGGTATTTTAAAAAATTTGTTTCAATATACAAAAACTTAACTTCTGAAGAAACATTACTCTCTCTTCCCCTTCTTACCTCATTTAATGAAGGTGATGGCCCTTTTGATATTGCACTTCTTTTGAAAAACAGTTTTTGCTTGCAGTTAGTGTGATAATAGACATGATGGTGGAGAAAACACCATTGTACATGATGATGGAGAAAACACCATTGTACATGATGGTGGAGAAAACACCATTGTACATGATGGTGGAGAAAACAACATTGTACATGATGCATCACAATGATAGAGAGGAGCCCAGTATCGGGACCTCATATTTCTTTTTTTTTTTTTTTTTAAATAATACATTTTTCATTTTGGAGCACTTTAACTAGCAGAGATTGTGCTTGTGATGAACTCTGCCTACCTCTGCTTATAGATCAGTATCATTGTGAAAAGCACTTAAGGCCAGTTTTATGTACATCACAGAACTGAAAGAGCAGAAATGTTGTCTCCAGCTACTCTCTGGTATGAAATAGTTACAACTTCTTCAGGTCAAGTGCCAGTTCTTACTTATACAAACATAGCACCTAGGAGTGAATAACTCACAATACCTAATTAGCATTTCCAAATATTTGAAAATCGTTATCATCATCATGTGCCATACCGGTTGGCATAGGCGATCATGTCTTTTTACAATCTTCTATCTAATGTGCATCATATCAGTTCTGTTATTGAGATTTTTCCATGCCATGACACCAAGCTATCCAGTATTTTCTCACTTTGTCATCCGCGATCTCTCTTTCCTTCCATTTTGCAAGTTGTAACCAAGTATTTCGACTTTCTCTTCTCATGATGTGCCTAAGAACTGTTGATTGTTTCTTTCTGATGTTTTTTAGGAGTTCCCTTTTTGTGTTGACAAAGGACAAGGGGTAGGGTTCGATCCCAACCGATGGCTTCCAGGTTCACCCAGCCTTTAATGGGTACCAGATTTTTTTTCTGGGAAAGTGAAGCGGCACGGGCGTAATACCAACCACATTACCCCAAAAATCATGTGCCAAAGGTCTGTAAAATTTATGGTCACTAACACCATATTCCCTATACGCCACTTGGCGTGACGGGGGTACTTTACTTTTTTTTTTTTTTACTTTTTGTGTTGGCCTCTTTGAGAATTTCTTCATTGGTCTTTTTAGCTGTCCAGGGAACTTTCAACATTCTTCTGAGAAATCCCATCTCTTTGGCCTCTAATTGTCTTTTCATTTGTTTGTCTACTGTCCATGATTCGCTTGCATAGGTCAGAATTGGTTCTATATAGCACTTTTGAACTCTCTTTCTCACTTCTACCGACACAGATTTGTTGCATAAGATATTTTTCATTTTCTGAAATGCTATTTTGATCTGAGCTATTCTGCTTTTTATTTCTGTGGTGCTTCTTCCATCTGATGTTATTATTGAGCCCAAGTATTTGATGTGTTGCACTTGTTTCAGATTTGTCCTGTTTATTTTTATGCTGCATGATGGTGATGATTGTTTCTTTGATGTGACCATTACTTCTGTTTTCTTACTATTCAGACTGAGACCTTTTTTGTTGCTTTCTTTTACTATTGCGTCTATCATTTCTTGTAGTTATTCTCTGTCTCTGCTATTAAGACTGTCATCCACACATCGCAAATTATTTATGTTGTGACGGTTGACTTCAATTCCTTGTTTGTCTACTTTTGATCTCATAATATGTTCCTTGTAAAGTGAAAACAAATCCAGCAACAGAACACAGCCTTGTCTGACTCCTTGTTTTATATATTGGAATTGTCAACAGTACATGTTCTTTTATGATTCGCAGATCATTTGCTGTCAATGTTTCATTTCTCCAGCCTATTGATTATTTCCACATGCTTTGTCAAATGCTTTTGTGTAGTCTATAAAGCACATATATAGATCTTTCTTTACCTCTATAGATCTTTCTATCAATGTTTTTAAGATGTATATTGCATTATTGGTGCTCTTTCCTTCCACAAATCCACATTGTTCCTCACTTATTTCTGGTTTTATTTAGTTACTTACATATCTCATGATGATTCTTAGTAATATTTTCATAATGTGGCTCATGAGACTAATAGTTCGATGGTCTTTACAATCAGTGGCGCCTGATTTCTTTGGTATGACTACAAAGATAGATTTTAGTAGATCTTTGGGTATGTGTCCAGTGTTATATATGTCATTGAGTAGTTTTGTTAAGACTTGTGCTCATAGCTCTCCCAATGCATTTATCTCTACGATTGTTATATTGTCAGGACCTGGAGCTTTGCCTCTTTTTTAAATGTTGAATTGCCTCCTCCACTTCACTCTGCATTATTGGTGGTCCTGTGTCTTTGTTTGAATTATTTAGCTCTGGTCTTTCATCATCATAGAGTTGACTGATATATTCTGTCCATCTTTCCATTGTCTTCTCCTGTCCCATTATATATTTCCTTCCTTTGATTTCACACATCCTGAAACTTTGACTTCTTTTCTTCCTGTTAATTCATTTGATTGATTGTTCATAAATTTTGAGTCTTTCTTTTGTTGTTTTTCCATTTCTTGACATTTCTGCTTTAACCATCCTTCCATTGCTTCTTTGCATTTGTTTTGGATCTCTTGGTACAATATTTTGTATGTCTGTTCTTTTTTCTTACGCTTTTGTCTTTCGTCTATTAATTCTAATATTTTTTCTGTCATTCATTTCTTTTTGTTAATTCTTTTAGTCACTGGTATTACTTCTTTTGATGTTTGTTGAACCGATTGTTTGAGCATTTCCCACTGTTCCTTGGTGTCCTGTATTTTCTCAATAGAATTATATCTATTTTGTACTATTGTACTGTACTTATCACTCATCTGTCTATCTACTCTAAGCATATCTAGTTCTAATTTTATATTTCTTGGGAGATTACAACAGAAATTTTTTCTGAATGGCAAAGCATACTAATTAATAAAATAGAGAAAGTAATTAGAAACATGTAGAAGGGCACAGCTCCAGGCCCAGATTAGTGACTAAGGAGGAATTCAAAATGTTAGGAGAATTTGGACTAGAGATAATTACAAAACTACTGAATGACTTAATTATAGTAACAAAACTGAAAGTGTTGTTTATTGTTGATGAATGTCTAACAGTTAGTCTGTTACAGTTTCTCTTCTTCCAAAATTTAAGATTTTTATTCAGTAATTTAAAATTATTATTTGTATTTTATTTTCCAAAGTTTTCTAGGTTTGCTGTTGTTTATTTTTAAATAATGAATCAATAAATTAAAAATTGTAAATTTTTCAACAAATTTTCAACATTTTCAACAAGGTTATACCAAGGAATTTGATTGGTTGACCTATTTAAAGGAAGTTGGTGCAGAACCAGTACCATATTCATGCTTCAATAAGGTATGTTTTTTTTTGTAGTGTTGTTGTATATTATTATTTTGTAGTATAGTATAGTACAACTATTTCTGGTTGTAAAACATCTTTTTCTCCTTCTTTCCTTGACCACAGACAAACAAAACAGTTAGTGACTGTTTTGGCCAAGAAGGCCTTTATCTTGAACAACAAACAACAACACAAAAATTTATAAGGATTTACTCATAATTCTAACTACATGGTGATAATATATTAGATTCTAAAAAAATGGAAATAAGTCACTTCCCTTGGTCCGTAGCTTGGTTAGGCACTGACTGGACTGAAATTGATATGTCCGGCTGACAGGGTGAACACATGTGTGAAATACAGTAAAAGTGAAGGGTTCTAAAAATATGTGGAGATGGGTACAAGATCCCAGAGTCCACTATTACTGGAAACATTTATATGAGTTGATTCCCAATAAGTTAATACATGTGGAAAAATTGTTTATGTACCCAAGCGAACACATAAATCTGTGTATATCTGCAACTATGGGTGTGCACACCAAACAGATGTGCACAAATGCATGCGTACATAACCACGTAACCATACATTCGTATACGCATTCGTCTGTATATATTACCATAAAGCACATCAAAATACACCCAAAGGTATCCAAATGTACAAGTACACATACAGACAAATATATACACATATGGGTGAAGGTGCACTTGAGGGTAAGAAATGTATAGCAGATATCCTATATGCATAAGAGTGATAATGTTCATGCCTTATGGGGACAGCGAACCCAACTGGACTATGAGACGATTCTCAAGGACGAACTGGCTATGATTTCTGGAGTGACATGAGACAATGCCAGTGACTTGTATATCGTGTTTACAACTTTGGTCTGGGGAATTGAAATGGGACGACACCAGACTGCCAGTCTTCTGCTCAAAATCACAAAGATGCTCACAAAATCTGCCTCCTAGACGTCATCTAGACTCAGCTATATAAGTCATATGGCAATGCTGGCATATTATAGCGTAAATGATATTCCACATGTAAATCCCTCCTTCATATCAAATCGCCCATTGGGGAACAGGACGGAATTGGTGCAAAGCACATGGTCACAAGTGCTGCATACTGGAATCCACATCAAACAGTGCCTAGGTGTTTGTGGTTTGAGCAGGGGGAGGCAACTCTTAACAAGAATGCCTCTCAGACTCCTGTTGCATTTGAAGGTGACCAAAGGAGAAACCTGAAAAGTAGGCGGATGGTGGGATCCGAGTGGAGAATGGAGCGGTAGCGGTTAAAGATCCTCACCACAGCCAAGTTGTGAGGGTGGTAAGTTAGAGTGAATATAGTACTATCGGATGAGCAGAGGGTGGATAGCGTTAGTGTCACTGGATGGGAAATGCTACTTTTGATGCTGAAAGACAAATGAGGAAGGAAATAAAAAGACATAGATAGTGAAATCAAGTAAAATAATGTAAATACAATTTCAGATTGTGGTGCTTTATCTCTCCCATTGCTATTTACTTGAACCATATTCAGAATAGCAATTATATACTAGTTTCTCAGTTGGGAACGAGTTGAACACAATGTATGGTGACAAGTTTACTTAAAACTATTGATGTTTTGGCCAAACATGTAGCCTTCCTCAGAAAAGAACAACAAAAACAATGAACACTCAAGGGAAATATAATCTAAAAACATTATAGGAAGTAACTAAAACTGGTAAAAATATGGAAGAGAAAATATATTTGAAAAGAAACTTAGCTTTTTGTAGGTAAGCCAAGTCCTCAATGAGTGAATGCTGTTTGAGAAATGACAAAACACCACTAGTCGAGAGACAGAATGGTGAAGGTAAAAAGGGTAACTTGCCCAGATGCTGTTGAAAAGACCGAAGCTAAAAAAAATGGTGATGGGGGGGAGGGTTGTCTAGGGATTGGTTTGGTGGACAGGATGGCTTCACATAAAAAAACAAAGAATACTGCTAGGTACAAATACACCTCAGCCATGGCATGGCAAACAGTCAACAACAGAGCTGATACGATGCACTGTAGATAGAAGATTGTGGAAAGACATGATTGCCTACGCCAACCGGTATTGCACATGATGATGATGATGATGAATGTTGATTGCTAAATGTAATTATAAACATTATTCTTGATACACATACATTGTATGGATTTTCTTTATTTAGAAACAAACTGAGGGTATTCCAGATGACATCATTAGGGAAATAGAAGGTAATATTGGCAATGTATTCCCACTGTTAGAAAAGGAACGGAACCTAGCATGTCGACACAATCAGTGGAGAGCACATTGTAAGTGTAATCATTTTACCAAGTGCATCTTAAAATGTTCAGCTGTGTACATTTACACAGTGATGTCTGCTTTATTACCATTGCCATTAATTCTGCTCCACTTACCATTTATACACTACTTATTCTTATACTCCACTATACTCTTACCCATTTATTATACTACTTACCATGTATTGCCATTACTTCTGTCTTTTTGCTTTAAGTTTGAGTCCTTTAATTTTTCTTTCCTTCGCTATAATGGCTAACATTTCTTGTAACTGTTATCATCAGCATACCTTAGATTGTTTATATTATGACCTCCAATTGTTATTCCAGGTATGCCCATTAATGGATCTTAAAATAATCTCACTATACATTTTAAATAAATTTGGTGACAGGTTGTGTGCTGGAATATATTGTGACAACTGGGAAAGTTGAGGGATGAAGAGACAGAGGGAAGCAAAGAGAAAAGATACCAGACAGATAACAAAAGAGAATGGCTTGGCGGAAGATCAACAACAGAAATGATAAATAGCTGTTGAGATCAAAAGTTGTGGAGAGACATGATCACCTATGCCAGCAGGCATGGTACTTGGTGATGATGATGATCTGCTATTATATATCCAAATAATATTTTCAAAACAACAAATGTTTAGCGTAAACTGACATTATAATAATATTTAAAGAGCTGCAATATATTTGTGAGAGGCCACGGTGATGAGTAGTTAGTCTGTTTATCTACAAGCCAGGTGGTTCTGGGTTCAAATGTAATACATTTTTCTTGAACTCACATGGCTTCAGGTTTACCTAATCTCTAAAACTGGGTACCAAAGATTTTCTATGGGAAAGTATGCAGCCTGGTGTTATGCTGACCACAGCAATCATAAATGTGCTAATGGTCATGAAAAGCTATGAACCTTAACATGATATTCTCCATAGATGCCACAAGGCATAAAAGGTACCCTTTGCTGTTTTTTTACAATATATCTGTCAAGTGGTTGAAAAACCAGGCAGCTGCAAACATTAATCAGTTTCTGAAGACACAGTTATTGTAATATATTATTAATTATTTGAAGTCATTGAGTTTTATCTATTGAGTGCAATATGATTGGTTATTTCCTGTAGAAGAGCTACATTCAGTAAATAAAAACACCGGAACTCAGTAAAATTATTGTGTATTGTATGTACCTACAATTAAAATATTACAGCACTGGGAATAATTTAATTCTACAATACATGAGTTAGCACAGATACTAGCCAACCAGGATACACAGAGAGAGTGATGGAAGAAAGTAAAAAGCGCAAGTCTTTCAACTTAAGAAATGGACAGAAACTCTTCTACATCAATATAATGACCAAGGAACTAGAGAAGTAAAGACATCATTATCTCCAAGGATCCTTGCTAAGATTAAGGCTGGACAATCTTTTTTCTTAGAGTTCACCCATTTAGTTGATGTGGGTGCTTTGTATCTCTAGTTAAAAGCCTATTGAGCTGACACATCTGTCTTTGACATTGATAGCTTTGCTTAGCAATTACACCAGGGCAACAGCCATTTTTCAACTTTTAAATACCAAGTGTTCTTTAACATATGTAAGGTACCTCCTATTATTTGCTGTTATCCAAGAGGATTAAAAATCAGATCTCACTACCCAGAAACCAGGGGACAGTAAAGCCGTAAAGAAATCATGGATTCGAAGTGAAAAATTCTCACTATCTGTGGTAGGAATCAAGCCCAGAACCTTCCTGTCCAGAGGCTGACATCTTACCTCTAGACCAAACAATCCCCAAGACTGGACACAATAATTCAAGTAAATGCAAGCTTGCAATAGGTGGTTGTAGAGCTAAAAAAACACACAGAACACACATTATATTTCTTAATATTTATATTTTCATGTTGTTTAGTTCAATTTTCTTTTCAAAATGTTCATTTTCTTTCTTTAATTCAGTTCTATTAGCATTTATTCTTATAAATTAATTTTAAAACACTTAAAGGTGCTTGACAACATTAAAGAAAGTTCATGACAGATCACCTTCTTTTACTGCAATGTTAAAGAAGATTTATTTCCCCTCATTTATAGCTATTGAGCATCAGACAAGGCTTCAAGTATCAAAGTTTGAAGAAGAAAATCAAGAGATTGAAGAAGATCTCAACTCGAAGAAACATTTTGTTTGTTTGTTGCCTCAATCATTGTCTGTGGAATCCTTAAGGTGACATTTGTGTATGTGAAGCCAGTTTTTGTGCTTTGATTTGCATATGATAAGTAAAATGTATATGACAGTAAAATTGTATTAGCCATTTTAGATTTATCAGTTGTGGCATAGGTTAAAGTTGAGACAGTTGTATACAATCAAATATAGACTAGAAGTGGCATGCAAAATAAGTGTAGTTATTATATGTCAAATATAGTGTGAGCCTTAGATTTCAATGCAGCAGGAGATCGATGCCTGGAATTCATGACCTAGATGGGTTCACCTCCCCAAGAGTGTCAAGAAGCTAAAGGGCCGAAACACTTGAATGATAAAGCCTTCTTCTAATGATCAGATTTGCTGTGAAACTTTGTATAAAGAGTTTTCTATTACTTATAATTGGCAAAGGCTACTGCAGCATATGCTTATGTGCGAATTACCAGCCATGCACAATATTAAATCAAAATTTGACAGCCTTTCTTTTAACTTCAGTATAATACGTTATAATCTAAAGTATGTTGATGATACAGTCTTAATCGGTAAGAGAAAATAAGTTACTAGAAATGTTAGACATTATAGTGAAAGAAAGCAAAAATAAAAGACTCAGCCTTAATAGCAAAAAGACAGAAATAATGGTAGCAACAAAGAAAAAGACATCACCTCAGTGCAAAATAAAGACAAGTGGAACAATATTAAAACAGGTAAATCAATTTAAATATTTGGAAACTTTGTTAACCTCAGATGGAAGATGTACACAAGAGGTGAGATGCAGAATGGCTCAGGCAAAAGCAGCTTTTCAAAAAATGAGGAAGATACTATGCAAACCATTTTTGACAATAGAAACAAGAAAAAGAGTTCTTAAATGTTATGTAGAGCCAGTCTTAACATATGGATGTGAATCATGGACAATAGGACAACAGACAAGAAAACCACTGGAGTCTGTAGAAATATGGTTTTACAGAAGAATGTTGAGAATGCCATGGACAGCGAAGAAGAGTAATGAAAACATTCTGAAAGAGGCCAAAGCAAAAATAGAGCTAATTTCCAATATCAGAGAGAAACAATCATCATTTTTTGGCCATGTAATGAGAAGAGAACAGTTGGAATATATTGTAACAACTGGGAAAATTGAGGGATGAAGAGATAGAGGGAAGCAAAGAGAAAAGATACCAGACAGCTTAAGAGAATGGCTTGGCAGAAGGTCAACAACAGAAATGATAAATAACTGTCGAGATCGAAAGTTGTGGAGACTCATGATCACCTACGCCAGCAGGCCCGGTACTTGATGATGATGATGATAATACGTTATGACCACAAGTAGCATCATGATGGAGGTGATGGCAGTGACCAGAGCACTCATCTTGTAAGAATCATAAGGCTACACCCATGCCTGTATATTTAGTGTTTTATTGAGCATAATAAGAAAAGTTGAAACAAGCTCTGTAGGCAGGTGTTGGATTGAGTCATTACAGAGGTCAACAATACACAGTTACCTTTGTCTACATCCCTGGATGTGGGAGTATCGGGAAATGAAAGAGTGGACAGGCTGGCTGGCTGTGCTGTTATTGTAGACACCAAACCAATAGATCAAACGGACATCATTAATGCCGTCTGAGATGTGGTAAGGGCACAAGACTTCGACAACCATAAGTTAATGTCTCTCCTTCAGATGAACGAGATGGGAGTAAAGATGCATACATCCAGAAACAAGGAGCTTCATGGAATCAACCAACACAGAGCTGGAGTCGTCAGCCACAAGACACAGTGGGACGTGCTGAGAAGGGGATCTGAGATTTTCAGAGTGCTATGACGATATCCCACAAATAACCAATAACATTGTTCCAGTTCATTACAACAATATGACATTGTGAAATGGTAAAGGTTATTTGGAATTACCCTGTTTAAAAAAGTACAAGGGGAAGGGTTCGATCCCAACCGACGGCTTCCGGGTTCACCCAGCCTTAAATGGGTACCGGATTTTTTCTGGGAAAGTAAAGCGGCACGGGTGTAATACTGACCACATTACTTCAAAAATCATGTGCCGAAGGTCTGTAAAAATTATGGTCACTAACACCATATTCCCTATAGGCCACTTGGCGTGATGGGGGTACTTTACCTTTTTTTACTACCCTGTTTAATGCTGTAACAATGTTTTGAAACACTAACCAGCCTCAAGAAACTATTAGGTTTAACAATGATTAAAATGCAGATATTACTTTACTTTGTATTTACTCTTCTACCATAGAAGGCAGACATTTTCTAGAGATATCTAAACTATCCTATTTGCTGTCGGTATTCTGTTTTTTTTTTTCATTTTGCAGTGCATAATTTTGTTTTCAGATTTCCTGTCCTTCGTTCTGTGTTTTCAGATGAGCAACAGAATCTTCACTTCCTTTGCCCGGGTCAAGGTAAATGGTTTCAACAGATAAACTGAGTGTTGTTCAGTTTATTAATGTGAAGATTTTTGGAATAATTTAGAATTTAACATTATAATTTATACCATTATTGTGTCATGACCTGTAATTTTGCAGATTATTATAAATCAAATCTTATGTTGTTTCAGTCTGTAACAACCTACCTCACCGTAACTTAAATCTATTCTCGCATACTAATAATATTAATTTTAGAATCAGTGAAGTCCTAAAGAAATTTAAAATGAAGGAAACTGATAACATTAACTCTGTTATGTATTGAGGCCTAATTTTTAACAAAACTTATTTTCATTAAGCACTTTCATAGTGTGCTTATATTAATATTCTATTAAATTATGGAAATCTAAAATTGAAAAGCAGGCAATATTTCCCAAATTTGTCTGTGAACATTTGTTTATTTATATTAACACATAGTACATGATATTATCAACTTTATCTTTTTTTTTTTTTCAGCACTTGATATTCACCATGTGAACCACCGAGGTCTTCCTTTACCTGCACAACAACTCAAGTCATGGTTGAAAGGGCTTCAGAACATTTATGCATACCTGTTGGTGCAGAAGGTATGGTCATCTCAAATTTGTATAAAATTAAACAAATTATGTCAATATTTGTTATCAATATTCTTCAGTTATCTTCATAGTAGAGACTTCTTCATGGCCACCACAGATTATCTAATATGGAAAAACTGGTAACATCCTTCTTTTCATATTTATTTTATTTTTGCATCTGTGTTAACTTTTTCTGTATATTTGGCGCACTGTGCACCATACTGATTTCAGCCACTTACATTTCACCACATACTGTGCCACTCTCAACTTGATTAGTGTGAACTGTCATGAAACCATATTCTTTTTTTACATGTCTTATATCATCTTGGTATTGGTTAAATCTAATACCTTGTTCAGTTATAAATTCATATATAATATGTTATATGTTAGATAAATATAAATATGTAGGTTGATTCTTAAAACCATGAAAAATTTTGTCTCTGAAATCTCTTCCGTTGCATTGATAAAAAGCTTCTGTGCAGAAAGAGTTAATGTTTTTATTTCTGTTTCTTTTTTTTTTTTTTATTTGTTTCATACATCTCATCTTGTCGCTCTTTCTTCTTTTCATTTTCTTTCTTTCTCATAATTAGTGATAAAATTGCTGATAGATGAGCAGCATTGCCATATGTCATGCTGCGATTAAATTTTCCTAAATTTTTTAAGTTAGTTTTCACCCAGCCGTAAATGGGTGCTGGATTTTTCTTTGAAAGAAAGACATCAGGGTTGTAATACTAACCACATTACTCAATAAGTAATGTGCTGAAGGTCTTTAAAAATATGGGCACTAGCACCATATTATTTTCTTTCTTTCTTTCTTTCTTTCTTTCTTTCTTTCTTTCTTTCTTTCTTTCTTCATACAGCCTGAAATACCTTGGCAACCTTGGACATAGGGTTTGAAAAGCCAACCTTCCAACCACTGAACAACATTGAATGATGTTTCCAAGATGATTTTACCATTTCTGGTTTCACAGCTCTGATGAAGCTGATATTTTAAAGAATTTAAAACAAGATTTATAGCATGGATCCTTGAAAAAGGTGCTAAAGAGGTGGAGTAAGGATATGTACAACCAAAATGCTATAGGAAATAATAATTATTATAAACTTGATCTTTTACTATAATAATGATTTGAGTATCATTTTAGTTCTAATCTTTTTTAATCTTGGAAAAATACACAAAAGTGTTCGATTTTTAAAACTAAATTAAATATTTATATAACAACGATATTTTAGTAATTAATCTTCATTAAAAAAAAAAAAGTAAAGTACCCCCATCACGCCAAGTGGCCTATAGGGAATATGGTGTTAGTGACCCTATATTTTACAGACCTTCAGCACATGATTTTTGGGGTAATGTGGTCAGTATTACACGGTAATACCATTTTAAGGCTGGGTGAACCCGGAAGCATCGGTTGGGATCGAACCCTACCCCTTGTCCTTTGTAGTCCAGTTCATTAACCACTGAGTTAAATATGTGATATATTTGAAAGTTCATGCAATATTCAATTTTTAACCACAAAAGTTTTCAAATTTTAAGATACAACTTCTTATAATCTAGTAGTAGTAGCCTCCATCAATCATAGTTGACTATGGATTTTTCAGCTCTCCTAGAAATGCTATTTTTTCTTTTCTATCACTGTATATTCTCTTTTTTAATGAATCTGTCTGCTTTTTGTTTGAGTTGGAGCTTTAGAGTGTGTTTCCAAAGATTGTGGTCTGCAGCTATTTCTTCCCAGGCTGCAGGGTTTACGTTTAGAGTCTTCATGTCACGTTTATATACGTCTATAAATCAAAGTTTTGGACACCCCCTAGTTCTTTTGCCATCTGCTAGTTGTCCATAAAGTATATCTTTTGGTATGGGGCCAAACCAGCGTAACCTATGTTGTTTGAGCAGCGTGTAGATGTTCAGGAGACCTGTGCAAGACCTCCACGTTTGTCACTTTGTCCTTCCAGGTGATACCAAGAATATGATGTAGACATCGCATATGGAATGCATTTAGCCTTCTCACCTGCTTTGCATAAGTTACCAAGATTCACTGCCATACTGGAGGATACTAATGATGCAGGCATTTTAAACTGCTGCCTTTGTTTTAATTGTCAGTTTGCTGTTTTGCCAAACACTCTGAGAAAGATGGGGAAAGGTGGTAGCAGCTTTACCAACGCGGGTGTCAATTTCTGTATCTAGAGATAGTTTGTCGTTGATGATGGACCCCAGGTAGCTATACTGCCGCATGACATCAAGTTTGTAGTTATCGATAAAGATTGCAGGTGTTGCTTCAACATCCTGGCTTAGTATATTAGCTTTCTACAAACTTAAACTGAAGTCTGTGCAGTCATGCGAAAAGCAATGCATCATGCTCTTGAGTTCTTCCTGGCTGCATGACAAGTGCAACATCTTCAGCAAATAACATGGCTCTAATCTGTCTAATTTTGGACCTTCCCTTTAGTCTTGAGAGATTGAACAACCGACCGTCAGATCTAGTATGAAGATAGACTCCTTCATTCGCATTTGAGAATGCATGTTTTAAAAGAACATCATCATCGAGTGCCGTCTCCACAACGAAGGTTGGCTATCATGGAGTGCCATTCTGCTCTGTCTCTTGCTTTGATGGTGCAGATTGTCATAGGCTGATTTGTCCATCTTTTGATGTTACTCGTCCATGTTAGTCTTGGTCTACCTCTGCCTCTTTTACCTTGTATTTTCCCCTCCAGGATTACTTTCAGTAGGCTGTTTGTGTCTTTTAACACGGCCCAAGAATCACATTTGTCTTGTTTGAATTGTGTTTAGTAGTTCTCTTTTCATTTTTAGTTGTTTTAAGACTTTGTTGTTTGTTTTCTTTTCCTTCCATCCAATTCTAACTATTCTTCTATATATCCACATTTCAAAGGCTTCAATTCTCTGTTCTCTTTTCTTGTCTAATGTCCATGTTTCTGCACTATCTTGGAATATTGAGAAGATGTAACATTTTGCATATCATGTTTATTTCATTAAGTAATGTTTCATTTCATTGTTGTAGATCTTTAGGATTTTCTGCTAGTAGTACAGTATCATCAGCATATCTTAGGTTGTTGATTATCTTTCCATTAATTTGTAGGCCTGACATCTCTGAGATGTTTTTAAAGATTTGCTCAGTGTATAGATTGAACAAGCTTGGTGATAGGATGCATCCCTGTCTTACTCCTCATTTTATATCAATGGGTGTAGAGTTCTCTTTGTTATATTTTATTATTCCTGTCTGCTCCCAGTATAGATAACATATTAGTCGTATGTCCATGTCATCTAGATGTATCTCTTTTAGGCATTCTATAAGTTGTTTGTGGTGTACTCTATCAAAAGCTTAGGTTAAAAGAAAAGCGAAGAAAATTACAAATAGGGTCAGAACAAAAATTCATCCCTACTTGACACCGCTGCGTATGTTGAAGGGTTGTGATGTGCTGCCATCATATTGAATGGTGCCCTTCATATCCTCATGAAATGATTTGACTAGCATCAGCAGAGTATGTGGGCAGGCTATTTTAGATAGTATTTTGAAAAGACTGTCCTTGCTGACGAGGTCAAAGGCCTTTGTAAAGTCGATAAAGGCAATGAAGAGAGGCTTTTTCTGCTCTCTAGATTTTTCTTGAAGCAGGCGTAAAGAGAAAATCATGTCTGCAGTTGATCTTCTGGATCTAAAGCTGCATTGCAATTTAGGATATACATGTTCTGCAAGGTTTTGTAGCCTTCCTAAGAAGGTTCTAATCACTATGTTTAAAAGAACAGGTAGTGTGTATTTTATCTTCTTTGAAAGACATAAATAGAAATCAACTAATGTATCAGTGACAAGCAGCTGTGATTTGACTAGACAGTGAGATTTTTTATTAATAGAGATTGACCTAAAGCTGGCATACCTTTCTACTTAGTGGATAGGAAATTAGTGTAAATGTCAGTGAAATAGGTATATTGGTTATACAGTGTAGGATTACAGCATAAGACAATTCTGATGTTGTGGTCAAATACAAACAGTTCAAACTAAATTTTAGAAAAATAATTTTATAAGTATGTGTGCAGGCATGTGTGTATTTATATAACTTACATTTTTTCAAATGCCTTTGTATAGTTTATGTAATAAAATCCGTGAGCTGTGTGTCTCATCTGTTTTGATCATGTTTCGATATTCCCTTTGTTTACGATGAAAGATGATATCGTATGACAAGGAATAGTTGGCTGTGTTCACTTTCTGTGCGGTTTCGCCTTATGTCTTTTGGCATGTGCTGAGACTGCTATGATGGGGACTACAGTTACCTATCTTTGCTTGGGAGATGAGTTAGTAATTCGGATGATTCCACTGGATGATTCCAAGGGCGTTTGAGCAATTATGGATTTTAATTCATTTGCAGTGCTACCGGGGCCTTCCATAACCATAAACATAATCATGTAATAAAATTTCTTCATGAAAATTATAGCACACTATTCCATACACCAAGTCTGGATTTTGTTCTGGAGCCGAGAGGATTCCCGAGAGAAAGGTAACAGTTCTTATTTTATTTCTGTAATATGATATTTTTTTTACATGGATATTCATGTCTGATTTATGCTGCAGCCCCAACCTGAAAGACTATAAAGATGTAAGTCAACATGCTAATTTTAAGATACTCTACGCAGACTAAAATTATGAACCAGAAAGCAGGAAATATATTCACATGGTGTTTAGTTTAATAATAATAATAATGCCAGATAGTTAGTAGGAACATCAATAAAAGGATGAGCAAAGCCATATTAACTTTTAAACAACAGTCTTAACAATATTTAAAGATCCTTCCTGTGTTACACAAATACTAAACTAAGGATATATAACATACCTTCCATATTTTTTAGAGGTAAACCTGTACACCAGACCAAAAAGATGTGTACAAATGAAAAAAATGTACATATCAATATTAAGTGTTATTTTATAGTAGTGATGATAATAATGATGATAATAATAATAGTAATAATAATAATTAGTTTTCTCTCAAAAAATCCATATTTCTTGTTAAGATTAGCCAGTAAATTAATTATTGATGTATTGAAAAGTTTAGAGCTGTTACATTCAAGTAAAGATATGTTGAAATGTACATGCATTCCACATTTTTTTACTGTTGATCAAAAGGGTATTTTCTGACCTTTCACTTGATATATAAATACCAATATTAACCATGAGAAGGGTTTTCCGTGGGGAAAATGTTATAAAATTAGTCTCTTTAGAACTGTTGATAACTTCCTGACAATGGAGGAATTTAACTTTTCACCTTTTCCCAAAAGCTGCTGATCTACCGCTTGTGATAAACAGGAAAGCTCCAACTGTTAATTTTAAAATGTATTAGAATTCTAAATTATTGCAGTATTTTTTTTTAAAGAAAAAACAATCAAAATAAGATTTGTTTAGAAATACTTATACGTAAACAATAATCCTATTGTAAATTGAGATCTGTTGCTGCATTTGAACAGTGTATTGTAACATACAGGAAATCATGCTGGCCATTTCTGAGTGTTTCATTTCTAGCTTTCTGAGTGTTTCATTTCTAGCTTTTTGGCTAGTTCCTGTTTCCATTATTTCATGGCAGATGAAAATCTGAGGTGCATTCAATACACACACCCACTCAGAGGCTGGCTGTCAGAGAAAGATGCATTCTGTGGGTAGGAAAAAATTAATGCATGAACATGAAGATCAAATATACCTCCACACCTGAGGACATCTCTGCTACTTTATTTGTTTCTGTTGGAAAAATTAAAGTTGGATAATTTTTGTAGAGCCCAAGTATTTGTTATCTTTTTGTTTCAGATACAGCTTATGCCAACAAGACATAAAATGAAAAGTAATTTGTAAGCATACAAATATTGGAAATGTCTATAGTAAATTTGTTGCAATTTAAAACTATATTGCTAAAAAAAAATAAATGAATAACATTTTTGAAATATTTGATGAGAGTGTCTGATTAGCCATTTTAAAAATATGGGAGCTCATTTAAAGCAATAAAAGTTTTTAATTTTTTTTTTCTTTGGTTACAGTGGCCGTATTTGGAAGCAGCTGTGAGACGGCTGTACAAGCTGTACTTAATGCACTGTGTCTTCTTTTGGTCTCAGCCCATGGTCAGTGATAAAATGCTTACAGAACTTACTCATGATAACATGTTTTATTACATTTGTTAATTATCAATTTAAATAATCAATCCATAATATTGCAGTTGGAAATCACCCCAGCATTAGATTATATAAAGAAAAAAGCAAATGTAATGGTTTAGCTACATAATAAAAAAAAAAAAGTAGACAGAATCCACACATTTCAACAAACAGTTGACAGAACAAGGGTTTGTTTTAGGAAAAGATTGATAATGGATTAGAAACTTTAGAAAACAAGACAGCGAAAAATGACAGTCAAAAGTAAAGACCACAAATTATCTCTCCTCTTGATGTTGAAAGGCAAGTGAGGAAGGAAAGTAGAGGAAAGAAAAATTATGAAACTCTAATTATTACAAATAATGGCAGAGAAGAAAAGTTAATTTAAAATATTTATATGTATATAATACTTTCTGAGCTAAATCATTATGGAGAGTGCTTGTTGGACAACAGACATTAAATGCAATATGTCTTGAAAATATTTCTGCATAAGACAAATGTATTTTAACATCAAATAACTTAAGTACAACTAATTTATAGATGCTACACATTTAATAGTCTTGATCTTGATCCTTCCAGCTCCGTTAGACATCACATAGAGCTTGTAGTGTTTTTCATTATCCATCTCTATTCTTGATGAGATGTCTGATCTTATCTAATGAGTCTATGCCTGCCAACTTTGCTTCACTTATAAGTGTTATTTTCAATATCTCTCTAGGCTTCCTCTTTTTCTATATCCTGATGTTTCCAATAGAAGTGCCTGTTTTGGAATTCTCTTGTTGTCTCTTCTCAGCACATGTCCAACATTTAATCTATCTATCTATCTATTGACCTTTCGAGCCGTAGCCGGCCCATAAGGCGTAGACCAAGATACTCCTCTTATCTGAATTTTTGTTCTAGCAGTTTTCAATTCTTTTAAAGATGTTTCATTAAATCTCGCCATTTGTCTCTGTTCAGTGCAAGCAGCTCTATCTCATTGAGGGAGCCAATTCCTGCTGCTCTTGCCTCTCTCATCAATGTTCTTCTCAGTGTCTCAATGGGTCTTCCTCTTTTTCTCTTACCTGTTGTTTCCCATATGAGGACTTGCTTTGCTATTCGGTTATTATCTCTTTTCATCACATGTCCAACATATGACCATTGTCTTTTCTTTATTACTGAAGATATTAGTGGTTGATTGGCGATTTTTCTTATTTCCTCGTCTGTTTCGAATTCATTCCATGCTATACCAAGTATTTTCCTTAGACATTTATTTTCGAATGCGTTCTACTTTGTTTCTATATCTCTTGTTGTTTTCCAGCTTTCACACGCATACGTTAGGGTTGATAGTACATTTGATTTGAATAGTTTAAGTTTTGTGTTTGTGCTGATTAGTTTTGATTTCCACAACTTTTCAAGGCTTCTGAAAGACATTGCTGCTTTAGCTATTCTGATTCTAATTTCTTTGCTTGTATCCCCTTCTCGATCAATGTGACTTCCAAGATAGATAAAGTGATCAATTTCTTCCACTGGTTTGTTTTCCATGTATATTTTATCGAATATTTAATAACATTTAATAGTATGAGTTGTACTTTATTAATTCACCATATGCCTGTAAAGGAACGGAGGGAACTTTCACTTACTATATATATGTAGAAGGAACAGATTCTAAAACCTCATATAGTACAACATATGTTTGTTCTAGTAAACTTTGAAATATATGTATTTAGTGGTAACACATTCCATAGCAAATTTAATCTTCCAATGCAACCTGCATAGCAGGAAAAATATAATCCAAAAGTTAAAGAAATATAATTATAGAATTGTAGTAAAAGTAACCAGTTTAAATATTTTTGCACTGTAAATTACATTTAAAAGGTATCAGCAGTCTTTCCTTAGTAAAAACTAAGAACAAACTTTCTCTATTAAAAACCATCAACAGCAATTTAGTGGATATTTAAAATATAACAAAATTTCCAAAAACTTATTTTTATTTTAAAAAATAATAATTGATATAAAGATGGAAGGGAATGCATCATCTGACATGTATGTTGTGGATAAATATGATGATTATGCAGTAAATAATCCACTAGAATTCATAACATTTTTTTTTCATTTATATGATGTTGATGTTACTGCTATTATTCAATTAATGTACCTTGAATAATTTTTATTGCAGGATTTTGATGCTGAACAAAGTGATATTGTTGAGAATATGTTAGAGACAGCTTTGAGGTCAGGAGACCACACATTCAGTCGCCAGTTTATCTCTTTACCTGGCACCAACCAAGTTTTGTGTCATGCTCACAAGCTGGCAAACTCTCCATCTTCAAATTTGCTAGAAATAACAATGGACAAGTTTCAGGTTAAATATTCATTACTTAACATATTTAACAAGATGTTTAAAACAAACAAATCTTTATCGGTCTTAACACATTCCGTACCATGAGCCGTAAAATGTGGCTATAGTAACTGATGTGAGAAACCCAGAAGCAATGTTTTGCAGCTTTTAATTTATTGATGTTTCTACAATTATTTCCACTACAACCTTGTAATCCTCTTATTGAAACCTCTTTTCTGACTTCCTGAACATATTGTCCAAACAAAGCATATCTTTTAGATCAGTTTTCATTTATTTTCTTCACTGTTATTTCAAATTTTTATTTTTATTTGAAAAACGACCAAGTCAAGCATGCTAAACCCCTTGGTAGCAAATGCCACAAAACAACTTTGTTTCTTTAAACAGATTTATTGATATCAAAACAAATATCATGTAAATATGTTTTTGTTGCCTTGGTCTAATCATGGCATAGAAATTGTATATAAAACAGTAATACAATGTAACATCAGTTCTATAATCTATTATTATCAAATTCAGATTAACTTTTGCAACTTTTTTTTTACACTAAAAAACTGTATTTGTGTAAAACAAACCATGACAACAAGACAACATTTTACTTACAAGGGCCTTTGTACTTTGTAAACAGAGCTCAACATCTTTGTTCTAGGCATTGATTGTTTTTAGGAAGCAAGGCACATGACAACTTCAGAGAGAGCTGAAAGCTACCAGCAACTCATAGCTGCTAGTTTGCCCCAGAAACGGTGAACCAGAATCATCCAGACCTTACTCTACCTCTTTGTGGTGTCTATTGTAACAGACTAACCAGTCTACACTGGAAAGTGAGTAGGGATCGACAAGGGAAGGCAGCCCAGAACTCAAAAATGCTGTGTTGAAGTCAGATGTGTTGGGCCAAAAGGTGCAAATAAATCACAACACAACACAACTACACCCACTAAACATCCTTTTATGGAGGGCGGCGAAGAAGACTATACATTCTTTTAGTAGTCATTGAATGAACACCAGAAAAAAAGAGAAAAAATGTTTTTAAATGTGCCTTCTTTTACTTGACAAATGACAAATAGCCTACAAATGCTACCAGTCTATTGGGCCTTATTGTGTATCAATAGCAGCAATAAACAGTCATGTTAAGTGTCTACAGGTGCTCTTCATAAACTGCGTTATCTAATAATCATTTCTAACTCAAAATATTTCCAAAAAATGAGGAAGATACTGTGCAATCTTCCATTTTTGACAATCATCATCATCATCATCAAGTACGGACCTGCTGGCGCAGGTGATCATGTCTCTCCACAACTTTCGATCACGACAGTTATTTATCATTTCTGCTGTTGGCTTTCTGCCAAGCCATTCTCTTAAGCTGTCTGGTATCTTTTCTCTTTGCTTCCCTCTATCTCTTCGTCCCTCAATTTTTCCAGTTTTACAATATATTCCAGTTCTCTTCTTATTACATGGCCAAAAATGATGATTGTTTCTTTTTAATATTGGAAATTAGCTCTCTTTTTGCATTGGCCTCTTTCAGAACATTTTTGACAATAGAAACAAGAAAAAGAGTTCTTAAATGTTATGTAGAGCCAGTCTAAACATATGGATGTGAATCATGGACAATAGGACAGCAGACAAGAAAATCACTGGAGGCTGTAGAAATGTGGTTTTACAGAAGAATGTGCCACGAAAAGCCAAACGCTAGGGAACACTGCCACTCAGCTAACTAAAATATTAGCTTCGTAGGCAATGTCTTTCGCGCAGGTGTTCTCATATCTTTTCGTGGCAAGGCGCTGTGCCACTGAGTACGGGTTCGGTCCTGCTTTGGTCCATATTTTTTTCTGTTGTTGATTATTTTGTCAATTTTTCCGAGTGCTGTAAACATACCTCTTCCTCTGAATTGATTCGCTGATTATCACCTCAGAAGTTTCCCTCTATAATAATATTCATTTATTATTATTTGTCTCCAGCCTAAACCACTGGAAACTACTATTCATGCTGTTTCGTCCTAAATGTTTGTCTGCAATGCGAGTATTCAGCCCTACCCTATCCGGGAGATACTTGTCTTAACAGGAAAAAATACAGTTACACTATGTATTTCCGAGCTGTGATGCGGCCTTATGCTATAG
Organism: Megaustenia siamemsis; assembly: GCA_032433765.1. NCBI lineage: Eukaryota > Metazoa > Mollusca > Gastropoda > Stylommatophora > Ariophantidae > Megaustenia > Megaustenia siamemsis. The sequence goes on along the minus strand of JAVIAB010000088.1, from coordinate 29,713,947 downwards.
TCATGAGAACACCTGCGAGAAAGATATTGCCTACGAAGCTAATTTTTTAGTTAGCTGAGTGGCAGTGTTCCCTAGCGTTTGGCTTTTCGTGGCAAGGCGCTGTGTCACAGAGTACGGGTTTAATCCTGCTTTGTTCCATATTTTTTTCTGTTGTTGATTATTTGTCAATTTTTCCAAGTGCTGTAAACATACCTCTTCCTCTGAATTGATTCGCTGATTATCGCCTCGGAAGTTTCCCTCTATAATAATATTCATTTATTATTTGTCTCCTGAGAATACCATGGACAGCTAAGAATAGTAATTAAAACGTTCTGAAAGAGGCCAAAGCAAAAAGAGAGCTAATATCCAATATTAGGAAGAAACAGTCATCATTTATTGACCATTAATGTGAAGGGAACAGCTGGAATATATTGTGACAACTGGGAAAATTGAGTGACAAAGAGATAGAGGGAAGCTAAGAGAAAAAGATACCAGACAGCTTAAGAGAATTAAGAGCTTAAAGCTTGGCAGAATGCCAACAACAGAAATTATAAATAACTGTCGAGATCGAAAGTTGTGGAGAGATATGATCATCTATGCCAGCAGCATGGTACCTGATGATGATGATTTTGAACTCAAAATGTATTTCAGGTACCACTGTAAAAGGTTAATGGTCTTATAAAAAAAATTGGCTTCAAGAAATCTGTCATGTAGTTTAGTTGACAGATCATCTTCTTTGCACTTAAGACAACTCCATAGTCCTCAGATCCATTTTCTAGTTTGAAGTATGCCCACCACACACAAGTGAAAACACTGCAGATGGCTTCATCTCAGATGCATGAAATCCATAGTAACAATGAAGACCTTGTTCCCAGCCTCCTTAGTCACTTCTTACTATATTCAAGGCAGGTGACATTGGCTCTATTCATTCTATAATCAAGGCAGGTGACATTGGCTCTATTCATTCTATAATCAAGACAGGTGACATTGGCTCTATTCATTCTATAATCAAGGCAGGTGACATTGGCTCTATTCATTCTATAATCAAGGCAGGTGACATTGGCTCTATTCATTCTATAATCAAGGCAGGTAATATTGGCTCTATTCATTTTATAATCAAGGCAGGTGACATTGGCTCTATTCATTCTATAATCAAGGCAGGTGACATTAGCACTATATTTACAATATACAAGGCAGATGACATTGGCTCTATTCTGTTCTCGCCTCATCATAGTCAAGGATGGATAATTATCGCAATTATATTTTTACGACAATTTTCTGGCAAGGAATTTGCATGTATAATTTTAAACACATAAACTAATTTCATATTTAGGATTGATTGATTTTTTTTTTTTACTAAAAATATTTTCAAGTTTTATTGTTACGATTATGTCGGACATGTGCTGAGAAGAGACTATAAGAGAATTATAATTCTGTGGGAATCAGGATACAGAAAAAGAGGAAAACCTAAAGAGACACTAAAAAGAACACTTATAAATAAGAGAAGCAAAGTTGGCAGGCATAGACTCATTAGATAAGATTGAACATCTCTCCCAGAACAGAGATGGGTGGTGAAAAACACTACAAGCCCTATGTGATGTCTACTGGCATGGGAAGGCTAAAAAATTGTTATGACTACTTTAAATAAGATAGAACAAAATTTTAAAAAAATAATATGTTATTTGCTGCTTCTAATGTTCATATTTGGAACCAACATTTCCAGTCTTTAGCCTCCAGCATCTATGTCTTACATCTGGAGAACAATCCTTTGTCTCGTCTGCCTGTGGATCTTTTCTCACATTTTGTGAACCTGACTCACTTGTGGTTGGATGGATGTAAAATTTCTGGTATTTATGATCATTTTAAAGAACAATTATTTATTGCATGTAAATAATATGATATCATCATGTGCGGATTGGTTTAAGTGATCATTCTCCTATCCTTAGTGTTGTTTATTAGTTTATATTGTTCACTGTGTTCAAATTAATGATAACTAGATTATTAAGTTGTTCTCTGTTACAGATATTTCAGATATAAATATTTAATAAATATTTTAGTATTAAATTATGTATTTTGTATGTATATTATTGTTTAATGATAAACTTTTCTCGTAAATATAAACATAAAGAGTGGTAAAGGCCAGTGTGCAAAAGTTTTCTTTGTCATGTTACATAAAGAATCACAAGGTGGATGTAAATATAGACCGACAAATTAACAAGCCTTGACGGCTGAGTGGTTATTGCAATAGTTATCAGTCAGAGGTCCTTTGTTTAGTTCCCATTAAATACATTTTTGAATCAGTTCACTCATGAGGCTTTGGAATTGGATACAGAAGGAATATTTTAAACTACAAGATAGGGACTGGTTGGTCTCATGGCAAGATGCCGGTCTTGAGTCAGAGAGGTTGTGAGTTAAAATTCTTGCTGAACCAGTTGGGATTTTTATTTGTGAATTCTCTCTGCAGCAACTACCCTTGGTCTTAGCAGCGAGGCTCGTCTTGAAACATCAATTACTCATTGATAGAAAAAATATGAGTACCTCTGAAGAAAAGTTGAGGCTCGTCTTGAAACATCAATTACTCATTGATAGAAAAAATATGAGTACCTCTGAAGACAAAGTTATCTGCCTGTGTGGTGAAGGACCCCTGTGCACATGGCTGTCAGGGAAAAATGGATTAACACACTCAGTCTCTAGGAACTTTGCCAGATGTGAAAGGTGGCGAGTAAAAAAAAATTACAAGATGGCAAAACTTTTCAAAAGTTATTTCATGTAGGATCATATTCTTTCAAATGTAAAACATAATATGAGGAACTTCATCATGCAATAAAAATATTTATTTCACAATGTTAAAAAAGCTATTTAAAAAAGAAAATGTCTTTTTAATCACAGATCATTTATCTAAGTTGTGATCTAATATTCATAAATAAATAAAGAGAATTATAATTCTGGCTCTAGAATTGATGCAGTGTGAATCAAGTTTTAAAAATAGGACTTCCGTTTCAAAATGGTGGAATGTTTCACGTTCTCTCGATCACTGCAACAAAATGTATCTGTGGTTTGATTCATTTCGGCTCTCTGATGTAATTTTCTGTGTTGAAATCAAAATGATGTTCTACTTAGCAAATCTGCGGCCGAGTACACACAGCAATGTTCCTTTTTGAGAAGTCAAGTATTGTTTGTAAAAGCGACCTTCACCATCTAGTGTTGACATGCGGTTTACATCACATTGAGTGCTGTTCAATGGCCGACGTTGGTGTTATTTGACACAAGTTATTTACATGCTAAAACGCATTTAATGTGGACTGCTCCATCAAGTCGACCGATGATTTTCCTCTTTGGGGAATTTGCACCATGTTTCTTTCGTTGTACACTAACCGTACGGTCTGTTGTTTGATGTGTGACGGGGATAATTGGACGACTAACTGTGTGTTTATATGTTCAGTTGCAGTCAATAACGATATCCTAACATCATCAAGCGCTATACATTTTTTGTTCTCAATATGACGATCATCATTTTTGGGAGGATGTGAAATTCCGGTATATGGTGGATAGACGGCAGGAACCATTGAAGGCTATGTCTGAAAAGTGTTCCTTGTTGCAGTTTCCTCATATTCCAAGTCCGGCTTGTTGCAGGAGCTACTGAGTTAAGTACTCTGTGCACACCGTGAGCTGTGTGTCTCATCCGTTTTGATCATGTTGCGATATTCCAATTGTTTATGATGAATGATGATATCGTATGATAGGGAACAGTTGGCTGTGTTCACTTTCTGTGCGGTTTCGTCTTATGTCTTTTGGCGTGTGCTGAGACTGCTACGATGGGGACTACAGTTACCTTTCTTTGTTTGGGAGATGAGTTAGTAATTTGGATGATTCCACTGGCACGGGCGGTTGAGCAATTATGGATTTTAATTCGTTTGCAGTGATACCAAGGCCTTCCATAACCAATAACCAATTCATAAATAACAAAGATAATCTTTATTGCAGATTACAGATCTTTGTTGTGATTGATACAGATGTAACTGCTAAAGATAATCTTTATCACAGATCGTATATCTCTGTTGGAAGGACAAACTATACTTGGAGAATCCAGGGGGAATCAGATATGAAGAGGATCCAGAAGACATGGAATGATCTTAAATGAATGGTGAGAAACAGGACAGCTTGGAAAGTGTTTGTTGAAGACCTATGCTCCACAGGGAGTTGAAAGGAAGAAGAAGGAGAAGAAGAAAATATATCTCTGCTGTGATCAGTGCAAATTTAAATTTAGGATTAAGAAGTGTACTGATGCAGTGTGAATCAAGTTTTAAAAAAAATATCATGAGGTTCTCAACAAATATCTTCAAGGATCTTTCTTATCATCAAGGATCATTTAAAACTGAAAAAGCAATGTCTCCCTCTAACTTCTTAGCAACTGATAGTTGACTGTTTATGCCAAGACCAGTGGCAAAGGCTGATCAAGAACTTACTCCACCTCCCACTGTGGGGCTGGAAACAGACTTACCAGTCTGGCCAGTCTACTAGAGATCAAAGAGAGAAGGCATTTTGGTAGCAACTAATGCAAGGATTGGTTGACTGTGTGTTGAGCTGAAAGGTGTGAATATTGCAACTTGCTGTAGTCACAAACAACATACCCATATAACATCACTTTTAAGGACAGATGCTGAAGAAGAGTAGGTGTCAGAAAAATGCAGAAGAAGAGTTTTAAGACAAACCAATTTGCAATAAAATAAAAACTCGTGACTTATAATTTATTATGAAGAAAATCAATTTTTTTCTGGATTTTTATGTATAAAATTGTAATAATACCCTAAAGTTCCCAAAAGCAAACATTGACATGAAGTTCATATCTCTCTTCAGAGTTGCCATCTTTTCAGAAGAACATCTGCATTGAAGAAATTCATATCAAGGGAAATTTATTAACAAACTTGCCAGATGACATAAAGCAACTGAAATCACTCAGGGTTTGTTGCCTCCGTTTAAAGATTAATTATATTTTTTAAATTTTCATGTATTTTTTTAACACAATAAACAGTATCAATGTTTGATCTGTTGTTTTGAAAAATTAGAATCATAGTAATATTGTTGTTGATGGCGATTTAAAAAAAAACAATTTTTTTTTATAAAACTAATGTTAATGAGTTGTCTTCTTCTTTTTAAGCTTTTACTTGTTAAATGAGCATGGATGCTTTTTGTTGGTAATAAACAGCAAGCCATCATATTTGTTGCATTTTGGCTCAACACATCCACATTTGGCATAACGTAAAAAAAAAGTAAAGTACCTCTGGCATGCCAAGTGGCGTATAGGGAATATGGTGTTAGTGACCATAAATTTTACAGACCTTCGGCACATGATTTTTGAGGTAATGTGGTACAAAGACAAAACTGGAAAAACAACTTCAAGAAATAAACAAGCATTGATTGTGCCAAATCACAGACAGCACCAAGAGACAAAGCAAAAATGTAAGAGGATAGTTTCATCCATTGATCATGCTTTAATGGCTAATCAAGTCATGGGTTGGGTGATTATAATGTTCTAACACCTCAACATAAAAATGGCAGCAAATAATACATGAACATTTCTGCAATGCCATTATCAGTTTCAAATATGGTTCATATTTAAAGCATATCACTGCATGTGATATGAGATGCTTGAGAAAAATAATTAATGATAGAAAAGACAGAATTACAAATTATGACATCAGGTATATGTTGGATTATCTGCCATTATAAAAAAAAAGGAAAGCAAAAAAAATAAATTTGTTCTACTCTCATGAGGGGGAGGAGTGGCTACTATTATATGCCTACATTTTCCAACAATTTTGGATTTTAGTAGTTGAGAAGAACCAATAGTCAGATGAAAAGACAACATTACAGTAATACTGCAGTGTCACAGGTTAACTGTGACATAGGATAGAAGTATAGATGACTACAGCTCCTCAGCTCCCCACAATTTGTCATTTGATTGGATAAATATGTAAGTGCTGTAAATACCAATTTTCATTTTAAAGTGTTTGATGTTTTAAACATGTAGCTTATTTATTTGCCCTTATATTACAGATCTTAGACATATCTAATAACCACCTTGAGGTGCTACCTTCTGTGATTTCATCCTTGGAGAGCTTGGTGGAACTTCATGCAGACAATATTGGAGTTGTAGACTTGACTGTTATCTGTCCCTTAAAAACCTGACAAAGTTATCTATTGGCCAGAACTACATTGATCACATCCCTGTAGAGATTTCAACATTACCACTGACAATATTTGATATGTCAGGTCTTCCTCTAATGGCAACAGGATCAACTTTCTCCATGCATAGTTTCAATAAACACTTGGATCAATTTACTGTTTATAGGAGAATTCCAACAAAGGTAATTTGAATTTGGGCATGTACAGGGTTATTACAAATGATTCTTCAGGTTTTCAAGATCTGTATTTCACAAAGTACTAATATCTTCAGTCTTAAAGAAAAGACGATGGTCATATGTTTGACATGTAATGAGAAGAGATAATAATCAAATAGCAAAGCAAGCCCTCATGTGGGAAACAACAGGTAAGAGGAAAAGAGGAAGACCCAGAGAGACACTGAGAAGAACATTGATGAGAGAGGCAAGAACAGCAGTAATCGGCTCCCTCATTGAGATAGAGCTGCTTGCACAGAACAGAGACAAATGGCAAGATTTGATAAAATATCTTTAAAAGAATTGAAAACTGCTAGAACAAAAATTCAGATAAGAGAAGGAGTATCTTGGTCTAAGCCCTATGGGCCGGCTACAGCTCGAAAGGTCAATAGATAGATAGATAGATTTCACAAAGAGATACACATAAAATAATGAATGTGACATGAAAAGAAATAGAAATTGTCCACGTTGTAGCCATACATTATAAATGTTTGATGTGTGCTCCCTTCATCACACGACTCACATGGTATGTTGTAGTCAAGTTTGTTCCACACACAAGCATTTTCATGTTGATTGTCATCCAGATGTAATTGTTACCACTGCTCCAGATGATAACAGCTTCTTTATTTTATTGCTTATTCAGCCATTACACCACACACCATATACTCACTTATTGTATTATCCTTCTTATTTCTTTCTTTTCAACATCTACATTTTTTACTTGATGAAGGCAACAGTCAGCTTATGATTCTTCTCACTGACCACTGTACAAAATGTATGGGAATGAAATATGTTGCACTGTTGCATACAGTGTATAGTGTTAATGTGTTTGAAAAATAAAAAGAAAGAAAAATTTGTTCTTAAGAATGATGCATTGTTATTGACAGCTTTCAGTTAAATGTTACTATTCATTTAGATGTATCACTTCTATCTATCCTATTATAAAACTCATCATGCAGTGATTTTATACTTTTCTTGATGTCCATCATCAGATTAAGAACACTTCTTATGGTAATGTTAATATTATCTGAAGCACCACTGCTTTCTGTTTTTGCACTTTTGAGTTTAATTTGGAAAATCTTTTCTCCTTCCTCATTTGCCTGTCAGTGTCAAGATGTGATATAATATGTAGCTTTTAACCCTTCTGTTGACATCTCCTACTGTTATGTTTCTTAGTTTCTCTACTGTTCCATTAATCTATAATTTTTCATACTTAAATATGGTATTCTCTTAGTGTTTTTTTGATGACTCATTGCATCACATTTAGATCTGTCTGTCTGATCACATGGCCAAACCATTTTATTTGTTGTCTTCTTATCTATTCGGTAGCGGACATTACTGCAAGCTTTCTTTTCTAATCCTTCACTTCTGATCTTATCACTCAGACTGTATCCTGCCATGCATCTAACATATTTAGTTTTGGAGGTGGTTATTATTCTGATTGTTCTAGTGTAGCACATCATCATCATGTACCCTGCCGGTTGGCGTAGGCGATCATCTCCCTCCACAATCTTCTATCTACAGTGCATCGTATCAGTTCTGTTGTTGACTGTTTTCCATGCCATGACACCAAGCTATCCAGTATTTTCTCTCTTTGTCATCCGCGATCTTTCTTTCCTTCTATTTTGCCAGTTGTAACCAAGTATTTCAACTTTCCTCTTCTCATGATGTGCCCGAAAAATGTTGATTGCTTCTTTCTGATGTTTTTTAAGAGCTCCCTTTTTGTGTTGGCCTCTTTGAGAACTTCCTCATTGGTCTTTTTATCTGTCCAGGGAACTTTCAACATTCTTCTGAGAAATCCCATCTCTGTGGCCTCTAATCGTCTTTTCATTTGTTTGTCTACTGTCCATGATTCGCTTCCATAGGTCAGAATTGGTTCTATATAGCACCGATGAATCAATGTAGCACAACACTATGATAAAGGCAGTGTTGTACCTTTAGGATTTTTTTTTTCTTTATTAGACAGTAGTAGTGACATCCATCTGATAGTTTGGCGAATAAATGATCAGAAAGAAAACCAAATGTTTTTGTCAAGTAAGTTTGCACTATTTGATTGTAATTGTTTATTTTTTCACTATTATTTTTTTTAAATATTTTTTTTCAACCAGGAAAGACAAGAAATGATGGAAAGAGTGGAAAATGTTGGTGCAAAAAACAGCAGTTCAGAAAAGATATCAAGATTGAACAAGATCCTCATAGAGAAGTATCCTCGACTGGGAAAAATGAAAGGATCAGAAGGTAAGTTTCACTTTAGCAACTTGTCACCAGTTTTGTTAAAACTGTCATTTCTATATTTATTCCTTTTCTGGGGTCTGGTTGTTGGGGTGAAATGTTGTTGTGGATGTAGAGAATAAAGGCAACATGCCCAATGAAATCTATCGAATCATAGGATAAGAGGTATGTTTTACAGCACTCAGAAAAAAAGTTTCCCTCTATAATAATATTCATTTATTATTATTTGTCTCCAATGAAATCTACATGAGGTGTTATTTGTTTTATTACACCGCTGATAGAAAACACAAGTAGGGTCAAAGCAAATAAATGTATATTAATACATAAAAATGCGAAGCTGCAGTAAAGCTAATGAGAAATGAAAAGCATATATAAAAAAAAATATTAAAAAATGGTATAGTTAAAGAATATGTGGATGACACAAATTAGAACAACATTTCAACTCAATAGGCCTTCAGTAGGAACAAACATACAATACACACACAGATACTATTTAAAATAATTAATAATAATTTCAAACTAGAAATAGAAAACACAACTTGTTTGACCTTTCTGTGGATCGAATCCTCACCCATTTAAAAAAAAAATGGTTTGATTATTGAATTTTGCGTGTTAATCCATTTTTCCCTGGCAGCCATGTGCACAGGGGTCCCTCACCGCACAGGCAGATAACTCTGACTTCGGAGGTACTCATATTTTTTTCCGTCGATGAGTAATTGACGTTTCAAGCCGGGCCTCACTGCTGAGACCAGGGGTGGTTGCCGCAGAGAGAAATCGTAAATAAAAATCCGGTGTAGCTGGGATTTGAATCCACAACCTCTCTGCCTCGAGGCCAGTATCTTGGTTGGGACCAACCAGTCCCCTCCAAACAATATTGCTCACAAATAAACATAAAAGGAAGCTAATCACCACAGAGATGAAATTTTTGAGAAAAGCACTTGTTTGACCAGAAGAGACAGAATTAGAAATTATGTTGTAAGAGAGAGATTGGGTATTCAATCAATTCTAAACTACATACAGAGATAACAGATGAATTGGTTTGCTCATCTTGAAAGAATGCCAAGAGATTCTATTACATAAAAAACATATATTAAAAGAGGAGATGGAAAAAAGCCTGTGGGAGACACAGAGTAAGATAGAGAATATCAGAGAAATGTTACAACAACATCAATTGACAATGGTTGAGATTGTCAGAATGGCTATCTTTGTATCTCCCTTGTATCTCCCTTGACACCTGAAGAGGAAGTGAAGAGACAAAAAAGTAACAGTGCTATGAAGGAGGTTATTGAGCAAAGATTTATCACTGACCTAGAAAGAGGCTCTTTTGTTGCTGGTTGAGATAGTGAAGAAAAATAGAAAATTTATATATATATATTTGTTTTTCTTAATGGGAATTATTAATTAATTTTTTTTAAGTTATAAATAATACAAATTAGAAATTAAAGCAAAGGAATAGGGAAATTGCTGTTTTTATTTTTTGTGTTTTTTTTGCATTTGCTTGCTTCAATTTGGCATAAAATAACCCAGAAAGTAAAGTAAAAAAAAAAACAAAGGTTCCCTCCATGACTTACTAGGTGTATGCAGAATATGATGTTTGTGACCATATTTTTCCATGACCAACAGCACATTTTTTACCGATGTGATCTGTATCATGTTAGGTCACCTTCACATCCCAGAAAAATCTCTGGCATCTATTTTTAGAGACTGGGTGAACCAAAGAGCCGCTGTGTCAGTGAGAAAAAAAAATTCTGCAACTTCTGTGAATTGAACTACCCATCTGATCAGAAAGTGAGCACACTACACACTGACCACTCAGCCACCCAGGCTCCAACCCAATAAGTATCAAAGTGAAAACATGTTGTACTCATATTTAAAAAACGACCAAATTCTTGAAAATTTGTGATATATTTTTCACATTAAATGAGATTGTATCTCACAAAACGGGGAAACAAATTCAACATCAATAGAAACAAATCCAACACTCAGGGGTTACCAGAAGTACTAATTAGGAAGATACAGAGGGGATATATTTGACTATAGTAAGCTGTAAAATTTTGAAGAATTTGTGTTTGGATGTGTAATTTTTACAATGGAATCGTAATTTAGTGTTAATAGGATTTGATAATTTACAGTAGTTAAAGCTGAAATAGTGTATATTTAAATGTTGTGATAAAAATAGGATTGATGCATTGTGATTTATGCACAGAATATCTTTCAATTTGTTGACATTTTGCAACATATTTTATGGAACCTTTACTATGGTCAGTGTTATTGGTTAATATCTTTAATATTAATTATTAGATTAATATCTTTCAAAATAAGATGCTTGCATAATTATTACTACTGAATTTGATGTTATTATAAGCACATCTTCAGTTTGAGTCACTGTTAGTCACAATATCAGATATTGTTTTCACAGATAGTAGAAGTCAGTTTTACCAAATGGATATCACTGCAATATTTTTTATATTGATTCCTGTACTTGTGTATTTACATTTTGCAATGAATAGCCAGTAATGCACTATAATTCAAAGATATACATTTGTTCTTATAAGATGATATATCACTGGTGTGCGGCCTGTAAATTACAGGAAATGGAAATCAATATAATATATGTTTTGTACCAACTATTGAAGTGAACTCTGAACCTGTATGTCTGCTCTGAGTGCAGCAAAGATAATTTTTTTAATCCATAGTAAATAAGACTGTTTTATTATTGTTTGCAATGAGTTGTATCTGAAAGATTTTTTTTGGTGGAAATGTACTGCAACTGGTACCTAAAATTTTAATTCATTGTTTCATTAATGCCCTTAATTAAATTTCCTTATGAAGTTAATTATTTTGGTTTTATATTAGCTACTATATTTATAACAATGTGGATTTGGGGGAGAAAAGGGCACCAATAATGCAATAAACATCCTGAGAACATTGATAGAGAGAGGTAAAGAAATATCAATTTGTGTGCTTTATAGACTACACAAACGTATTTGACAAAGTAAAGCGTGTGGAAATAATCAATATGCTGGAGAAATTAAACATTGATGGCAAGGATCTGAGAATCATATAAAAACATGTGCTGGCAACAAACAGCAGCTATAAGAATTAGCAACCAAACCGGAGAGTTCCAATATATAAAATAAAAAGTCAGACATGGCTGTGTTCTGTCACCAGATTTGTTTTCACTTTACAGCAAAAATATTATGAGATCGATAGTAGATAAAAAAATTAACTGAAGTCAACAGTCACAACATAAACAATTTGCTATATGTGGATTACACAGTCTTAATAGCAGAGATGAACATAGAACTGCAAGAAAAGATAAACATAATAGTAAAAGAAAGCAACAAAAAAGGTCTCAGTCTGATTAGTAGGAAAACAGAAGTGATGGTCATATTGAAGAAACAATCACCACCATCATGCAGCATAAAAATACACAGGACAAATCTGAAACGAAATGCAACACATCAAATACTGGGCATAATAATAACATCAGATGGAAGATGCACTACAGACATAAAAAGCAGAATAGCTCAGGCCAAAATAGCATTTCAGAAAATGAAAAACATCTTATGCAACAAGTCTATGTCAATAGAAGTGAGAAAGAAAGTTCATTGTTGCTATCCTACCTAAGTATCCTACCCACTGAAGACATTCTCAAAGAGGCAAACACAAAAAAGGAGCTCCTAAAAAACATCAGAAAGAAACAATCAGCATTTTTCAGGCATCACGAGAATAGAAAATTTGGAATACTTGGTTGCAACTGGCAAAATACAGGGAAAGAGAGGTTGTGGATGACAAAGAGAGAAGATATTAGATAGCTTGGTGTCATGGCATGGGAAACAGTCAACAACAGAATTGATACGATACACTGTGGATAGAAAATTGTGGAAGGACATGGTCAGCTACGCCAACCAGTATGGCACATGATGATGATGACTATATTTATTATTTAATCATGCCACTAACATTTCCTGGCAATCTTAATTCTAGCCAGTAAAAATCTTTATAATGTTCTATTTTTAGATGCCACCTTACCTGAAGCTATCTTAAACATTAAGACTCTTCAAAGGCTTGTGATACCCTACCACACTTTTAAATCTGTGCCTGACAGTATCCAGAACCTGACCAGCCTGGAATATCTGAATGTAGGTTACAACCCTTGCCTTGAGACAATCAGTGCAAACCTTGCCTTACTGAACATTAAAGGTGAGAAAACATGGCTCACTCTTATAACTGTATGTACCACTCATTCATTTTTGTGTGTATTATTTTTTTTCCTTCCTTCATCATTTACCTTTCAGTGTCTAGGGGAGAAATAATATGTAGTATTTTGCTCTTCTGTTGGCCTCTGCTGCTATGTTTCTAATATTCTTTTAATCCATCTTTTTTGTGGTTGGCTCTTGAATCTCATCTTCTCACAATGTTTATTAAAGGCTTGTTTTTTTTTTCTTTTGGTCTTTTTGTCTTATCACTTGGCCAAACCATTTTATCTGTTTTTTTGTTTTTTTTATGTATTCTATGTCAGGAATTATTCCAAGCTTTTTTCTCAGTTTTTCTTTTCTGATCTTATCTCTCAGGCTGTTTCCTGTCATTTGTCTAGCACATTTCATCTTGGTAGTGGTTATTTTTCTTATTGTTCTTAAGTCAAGGGTCTAAGTCTGGCATTGGTAGCACATTGTTTGAATTAAGATTATATTGTAGAGTGTCTATTTTGCCTCTAGAGTTATTTCCTTGTTGGACAATGGTGGTGATAGTTGTCCAATGATTTGACAAGCTTTGTTGCATCTTAAGAATTTACTGTGCCAAATCCAAAATACAGTTAATTATCTGCCACCTCCTACAGCACACTCCTACCATGTGACACAGCACAGTACAAGGACTCCCACAGTGTGACACAGCACAGTACATGGACTCCCACAGTGTGTCACAGCACAGTACAAGGACTCCCACAGTGTGACACAGCACAGTACAAGGACTCCCACAGTGTGACACAGCACAGTACATGGACTCCCACAGTGTGACAGCAGAGTACAAGGACTCCCACTGTGTGACACAGCACAGTACATGGACTCCCACAGTGTGACACAGCACAGTACAAGGACTCCCACAGTGTGACACAGCACAGTACAAGGGCTCCCACAGTGTGACACAGCAAAGTACAAGGACTCCCACAGTGTGACACAGCACAGTACAAGGACTCCCACAGTGTGACACAGCACAGTACAAAGACTCTCACTTTGTGACACAGCACAGTATGTCGACTCCCACTTTGTGAGACAGCATCATGTTCAAAATGATTGTAAGTTATTTATTTCCAGATAAAGTGTTTCTTTAATCTGGTACTGAGGATAAACTATTTTCCCAGAATCACAAAGTGTCGGACACTCAAAAAGTGATGTTCAATATATTTATTTGTTCATAACTCATGCTCTGAAGTGGCTGTAATTGGATTTTGTTTAAGTGATTACTAAATTTACCTCACAGAAAAAACACTCTTATTAGTAATTTCTTTTTCATTTTACTGGAAAAAGACATTTGTTGTAGTCAAGGATTGCAGTGAAACTGTGACATTTGCTCATCTTGCCTCAACACATTCGATATTGCTTCTCAATTTATTCTGGGGTATTTTTGGAATAATCGTTATCGTTGATTGCCGTCTCTGCATCAAAGGTTGATTACCATATAGCACCATTCCGCTCTGTCTCTTGCTTCGACAGTACAGGTTTTCATAGGCTGACTTGTCAATCTTTTGATGTTACTCATCCATGTTAGTCTTGGTCTGCCTCTTTTACCTTGTATTTTCCCTTCCAAGATTACTTTTAGTAGGCTGTTGTGTCTTTTAACATGCAGCAAAAATGTAATTTGTCTTGTTTGGATCGTGTTTATTATTTGTCTTTTTCATTTTTAGTTGTTTTAAGAATTCATCATTTGTTTTCTTTTCTTTCCATCAATTTTTCTATGAATTCACATTTCAGAGGCTTCAATTTTCTGTTCTGTTTACTTGTCAAAAGTCCATTTTTCTGCACTATACAGTAATATTGAGAAGATATTACATTTTGCTATTCTTAGTTTTAACCCTTGTGTTATTTGTTTTGATGCACTTTTCATGACATTAACATTACTTTTTGCCATTCCTATTCTTTTGTTTATTTAAGTTGTACATTTTCCATCACTGGTTATTGTATGTCCAAGGTAGTTGTAGCTCCGAATTGTCTCCAGGTCTATTCCTTCAACTTTAATATCCACTTGTAGGTTTTCAGTATTATCTTTGTTTATGATCATAGTTTTATTTTTTCTTTTATATTCATTTTTTATATTCATATCTAATCCATATTTTGTGCATGTCATGTTTATTTCATTAAGTGATTGTTGTAGATCTTTAGAATTCTCTACTAGTAATACAGTATCATCAGCGTATCTTAGGTTATTGATTATCTTTTCATTAATGTTTAAGCCTGGCATCTCTATGATGTTTTTAAAGATTTGTTCAGTGTATAGATTGAATAAACTTGGTGATAGGATGCATCTCTGTCTTACTAAAAAATCAGTTTGGAATAATAAATTCATGATAAATTAAGTTTTGTTATACTATTTCATTAAATCTGTAACACAGTGCATACAATTTAATAGTATTATTGGCAGGCTTCTCTTTCCTGCCCACTGCTTGCTCACAAACCTATCAAGAAGACAGCATTTTTGTGTCTCGTGTAGTTTTTTCCCTACAATTTTATCTTTCTTGCATAGAGAATTCTTTTGTCGGGGCATGATTCTCATCTACCATAATAATATCTTTAAATTAATGCTAATGTTGAATGCTCAATGTGCAATTTGAAACAGATAATATTGTCCCTAATTTCAGAACTCCATTTAAAAGATTGTGCCAGTCTCAAGACTCCACCAAGAGAAGTTGTAAGAAGAGGGTTCTTGGCTGTGTTTGGCTATCTCAAGCGTCTACTGCAAGGCTCTGTGTCCTGCAAGAGAACAAAGCTAATGATGGTGGGCTTGGGAGGAGCAGGTAAAACTAGGTATGATCACATAGTGTAAATAGAAGTATTTTTGTTGTCCATTTCATTTGTGTCTATAGTTGAAGAAAATCAATTTGCTTTCATTCATTCATTCATTGAGTAACATCTCCACAGTGAAGGTTGGCTACCACGGAGCATTGTTTTACTCTGCTTTCTGACTTAGTAGTGCACATTGTCATAGGTTCACCAGTCCATCCTTTGTTGTTATCAGTCCACTTTTGTCTTGGTCTGCTTCTGCCTCATCTACCTTGTACTTTCCTTCCAAGATCACTTTTAATAGGGCATTGTGTCAGTTGTTTTGTTCAAACAAGTAAGTTCTTTTATTTTATTTTTAGCTGGCTCAAAACTTTGCTGTTTGTCTTCTTTCCCTTCCATCCAAATTTGTTCTAATTAATTTTAAGCTATTTCTGTTTGGTTCCTATTTTCAATACTCTTATCTTATGCATATATCTTTAGTAAAACTATAGAAAAGATCAAATTAAATTCTAGATTGTTTTTATTAAATTATCTTTTAGTCTGCCAGAGTTTTATCTGCAACAAATCTATGTAATCACAGACTAAATCGGTGTGATCATAGACTAAATCTATGTAATCACAGACTAAATCTATGTGATCACAGACTGAATCTATGTGATCATAGACTAAATCTATGTGATCACAGACTAAATCTATGTGGTCACAGACTAAATCTATGAGAAATGGTGAAACAACGTGAAGGATCATCAGCACATTATTTTATTCATGCAAAAATAGATAAATTTTGTCTTTTAAAGTTAATATATTTGATCTACCTCCGTGGAGGATAAATTTTGTCTTTATAAATTAGTGTATCTGATCTGCCTCCATGGAAATAGATTACTGTTGTCTTTACATCATGAATGAAGATAATAAATTTATTTATATGGAAAACACTGTCAAAGGAAACATGTTTTTTTTATTTCCTAGTTCAGGCTGCTGAATATTTTCTTTTTCTATTGTTGTGTTTGTTCATACTTACATATTACGCTTTACAAATTCTTCATTTTCACCAAATAACTTTTTCTTTTTTGATCTCCCTTAAAAGGATGTTAAATATGTGTTGTGTTGTGTTGTTGTTTACAGCAATGTGCGATATTTTGTCATTTTTGGCCGAACACATCCACTTCAACAGAACATTTTTGGATGCCAGGTTTGCTTTCCCTTTTCAATTCTTGATCACTCGACCAGACTGCTTTATCGTTTCCTGAGGCACCACGTGGAGTTGGAGTAAGATCCTGATTAGCTGTTGCCACTGATCCTGACACAAGTAGTCAGCTTTGAGTTGGTGAATGCTTTCAGCCCAGGTGTTGTCGAGAGTCTTGGCTCCACTTTTTTCAAATATTTGTTGCCTTATTGTTGTTTGTCTAGTAATGATAAAATTAACATTTGGTACAGTAAGGTAACTCTCTAATACCAGTACCAAACATGGTGACTCAAAAAAAGTCAGTAAAGAAAGTTACTAAACAATAAATGAGATGTTTGGGAAAAAAACTGCAGGAGTGACTAGAAGAAACAAAATCAGAAATGAGGAAAAGAGTTGGCAAAGAACCAATTTTGAATTGCATACAAAGAAAACAAAAGCATGAGGCCCACTTAACATTAGCGTGACAACAGCTGATAAAATCCACAACATCAACAGTCAGTGACCCAGGCTGCCAGAAGAGCAAGAACCAAAACTTTGTACCTCCCTCAACACCCATCCCATTAAATTAGTAATTAGATTTTAATTACATTAGTAAGAAGTAAATAACTAGCAATGGATTTATATTCATTTATTATATTACCTTAGTTTTTATTTGATTCACTTTAAAATATACAATTTTCAGTCTAGTCAATGCACTGACTTCTGAGAGTTACCAGTTTTATCAGGACCATGGTGAGATGATCACAGATGGCATCAACATATCTGAATGGGTTGTTCCTATTGATGAGCCAGATAATAGTGACAACTCTACAGAGGTTTTACATTTCAGTGTTTGGGATTTTGCTGGACAAACTGTCTATTACAATACTCATCAGGTTAGTGCTCTGTGATTGGTGATTTTGATTGGTTCACTTTCATTTGTTACTTTAGCTTGTTACTTTAGCTTGTTACTTTAGCTTGTTACTTTAGCTTGTTATTTTATTAAAGCAGGACAGAAACAATCCATAAATGAACATTTCAGCGGTTGCTGGAATTGATGGGAATTCCCCGACCAAAGTGATGCCAGTCCAAATTAAAGACTATTATTTAATTGACTAAGACTATTATTGTTTTTATATGTTCTGATATCAATTTATAAAATAATAAAAGGTTTTCTATCTCAGGAGATAAATTTGGTGTGTCATAGTAGGTCACTGAAGAGCAAGCACAGTTTCTTTTATGACTAAATAGGTCTGTTCTAGAATGGCTACTATGTTCACATATAGAACAAATGTAGTTAGTTGGCTGATGAGGTTGACCTTGGCATTTTTGCTGTCTTTTCATTCTTGCATCTTTTCTTGCCATATGTTTTGTCTCTGATCTATGTGCCAGTCTTTACCAACGTGTGCCAGTCTTTACCAACGTGTGCCAGTCTTTACCAACGTGTGCCAGTCTTTACCAACGTGTGCCAGTCTTTACCAACGTGTGCCAGTCTTTACCAACGTGTGCCAGTCTTTACCAACGTGTGCCATATCTGTATGTCTGTGGCATGTTTCAGGATGTTTACTGTTGATGTTGAACTGCTTCATGTTGTGCAAGCAAGATTGTTTAAAATGGAGTGCTGGTGGCTAATAGGTTGCACATCTGTTGCCAGCTTCCTGTAAAGAATGTCTTTTGGAATTCTACCATCCTCCATATTGGTCACATTCCCAGCCGCCTAAAGTGACTATAGTTTAGCAGGCTGTGCATGCTGCTTGTGTTTGTTGCCTTATCATAGTGCCATGATTACTCTATAGGTTTGTTACCTTAAATTATAACTGTTATTAGGTTGTCATCATAACTCAAATAAGGAATTCCAACTTGCATAGAAAATGGTCATGACCTACATTTTTGTCATGCCAACCAATCCAATAAATTCTGCTGGAACTATATAATAATATGTTAGCTTCCATTTTACAGCTAAATAATTAAGAATAGGACTTTAAATCTATTAGTAAAGTGCATATAATTTAATGAAAGTGGTTTGTCTCTTCCTATTTGGACTGATGCACTTTATAAATCTTCTCATTTGTTGTTTATATTTCTATAAATGAAGGAAATTTTAGGCAGAGAACCACATTCTATGATGAGTTTGTGTCTCAAAAAAAAATTACCACTCAAATTATATTTTTTTGAGGATTTGTTCTTTTTATATTATAAGAAACTGGATACTGTTGTTTTAAATGTTTGTTTTTTTTTTAAATTATTTTTAAAATAATGTATGGTATTGTTTTATAAAACAAAAAAAAATATTGCAGTTCTTCTTATCAAACCGAGCAGTCTACCTTCTTCTTTGGAATATACGGCTTGGATTTGAACATGCAGGCCTTGATTTTTGGCTGAGCTCAATTGCTTGTCATGCACCAAAAGCTCCTATTTTTGTAATTGGTCCCACTGTGACAAGGTAATTACAAATGTATTGACAGAAGATATTTATTAATTTGTTACACTTCTTGCAATTTTTATATGCAAAAATGCAGTATTTATTTTGGTATCCTTAAACAGGTTGTTTAGTAAAGTTGTGTAGTGTCATCAGATTTATTTAATATGTATAGTGAGATTATTTTAAGATCCAAAAGGGGCATGACTGGAATAACAATCGAAGGTCATAATATAAATAATCTAAGGTATGCTGATGATACAGTCTTAATCACTAAGAGTGAAAATGAGTTACAAGAAATGTAGGAAATTCTTACAGAAGAATGTTGAGAGTACCAAGGACAGCTAAGAAGAGTAATGAAAACATTCTGCAACGCAAGCATTCAGCCCTACCATATCCGGGAGATACTTGTCTTAACAGGAAAAAATACAGTTACACTATGTACTTCTGAGCTGTGATCGCAGCCTTATGCTATAGTCATGAGAACACCTGCGCGGAACACCCACACCATTGCCTATGAAGCTAATTTTTTAGTTAGCTGAGTGGCAGTGTTCCCTAGCGTTTGGCTTTTCATGGCAAGGCGCTGTGCCACTGAGTACGGGTTTGATCCTGCTTTGGTCCATATATTTTTTTCTGTTGTTGATTATTTGTCAATTTTTCCGAGTGCTGTAAACATACCTCTTCCTCTGAATTGATTCGCATGGTATTCTTGGAAGAAGGTCAACAGAAATGATAAATAACTGTCGAGGTTGAAAGTTGTGGAGAGACATGATCACTTACGCCAGCAGGCACGGTAATTAATGATGATGATGATCCTGTATTCAGATATAGCAATGTATTTTAATGGTGAAGTCTTTTTTTCTATCTTCATATGATTTCCTGTGTTACTAAAGCAACCAAATACAGATGAACATGAACTAGTTATAATACTGACATAAATATTGTTTATAAGTTTTTCTGCTTTTACTGAAATTGTCTCTCAAAGCATTAGATGTGTCTTGTTTACCTTTCTTCTCCTGATTTATAAACTTATAATTGTTAAACATTTCTAGAGCTTGTTCACTAACTTTGTTCATGAGCACAGAATTCAGTTAGCAATTTATTTTTAAATTCAAGGAACATTTTTTCATAATGTCCAGTCAAGTGCTAGTCATCTCAGTTGAGTAGAGTTCAGTTCCTGAAAGTGGTGAGAATTTTTTTTCAAATCTAGGATGAAAATAAAAAATAATTAACTCTTTGTATACGGAGGCTTTTTAATCAATGCAATGGAAGAGATTTTAGAGACAACTTTTTTTCATGGTTTTAAGAATCAATCTGCATATTTATATTTATCTAACATATAACATATGAATTTTTAGATAATTTAACAAGGTATTAGATTTCACCAATACCAAGATCATAATCATCATCATCAAGTTCCGGGCCTGCTGGCATAGGTGATCATGTCTCTCCACAACTTTCAATCTCGGCAGCTATTTATCATTTCTGTTGTTGACCTTCTGCCAAGCCATTCTCTTAAGTTGTCTGTTATTTTTTCTCTTTGCTTCCCTCTATCTCTTTGTCCTTCAATTTTTCCAGTTGTTACATTATATTCCAGTTGTTCTCTTCTCATTACATGGCCAAAAAATGATGATTGTTTTTTCCTAATATTGGAAATTAGCTCTCTTTTTGCTTTGACCTCTCTCAGAACATCTTCATTACTCTTCTTAGCTGTCCATGGTACTCTCAACATTCTTCTGTAAAACCACATTTCTACAGACTCCAGTGATTTTCTTGTCTGTTGTCCTATTGTCCATGATTCGCATCCATATGTTAAGACTGGCTCTACATAACATTTAAGAGCTCTTTTTCTTGTTTCTATTGTCAAAATGGATTGCATAGTATCTTCCTCATTTTTTTGGAAAGCTGCTTTTGCCTGAGCCATTCTGCATCTCACCTCTTTTGTACTTCTTCCATCTGAGGTTAACAAGGTTCCCAAATATTTAAATTCATTTACCTGTTTTAATATTGTTCCACTTGTCTTTCTTTTGCACTGAGGTGATGTCTTTTTCTTTGTTGTTGTCATTGCCTCTGTCTTTTTGCTATTAAGGCTGTGTTCTTTATTTTTACTTTCTTTCACTATAATGTCCAACATTTCTTGCAACTCATTTTCACTCTTAGCGATTAAGACTGTATCATCAGCATACCTTAGATATACCAAGATGATACAAGATATAAAAAAGAATATGGTTTGATGACGGTTTACGCTAATCAAATTGAGAGTGGTGCACTATGCGGCAAAATGCATGTGGCAGTGAAATGTTTGTGCCCGAAATCGGCATGGTGCACAGTGCGGCGAAACATATGGAAAGAGTTAATTAAATTGTGTGCAGTGACAGCTCCGAACATGTGGCCTTTATTCCATGTCAGTAAACAAATCCCCAGAAAATGTAAAATATAAATTATTTTCAATAATTTTAACATATGTTATAAGACTTTTATTGTTTTATCATTATGTTGATTGCTTTTGATGATGAAGACCACATTTTAATCATTCTGTGTTAGAGTAGGAAGCCGCGGTTTCAGAGTGGTTATTGTCCTTATTTACACTGATCATGAGGGTCTGGGTTCAATTCCCAAATGTGGCAAATAATGTTTTTTTCAGCCTGAGGTGATATTTTTTTGGTTCACCCAATCTCTGAAAATGGGTACTGCGGTTTTTTTTCTATAGAAAAGTAGGAAAACTTTGTGCAATGTCAACTATATCACCCATAAATGTGCTGATTATCATTGAACAATTTGGGGCACCAATACCATATTGCCAATAAATGCCACTAGATGGAAAATAAATCCTTACCTTACTTTTACTTATGTTTGAGTTAGAAGCTGACCAATTAGACCAAACTAAGTCTCTAAATATTATTTTCCAGTCAGCATTCCCTGTTTCTTTTTGCATATTATAATCTGTAACAAATGTAGTGATAAGTAGCAATCCTGTCATAAACATCAAAATTGTTACATCTTTTGTGCATTTTTGTATGTCATCATTTTTCTACCTCGTAAATAACCTGATGTTTTTCAGCTCCCATAGATCAGAATATTCTCATGAGACACGGTCCTTTACTGTAGAGAGTAATGTTTTAACAGTCATGGAA
Source organism: Megaustenia siamemsis (assembly GCA_032433765.1). Taxonomy (NCBI): domain Eukaryota; kingdom Metazoa; phylum Mollusca; class Gastropoda; order Stylommatophora; family Ariophantidae; genus Megaustenia; species Megaustenia siamemsis. The sequence goes on along the minus strand of JAVIAB010000088.1, from coordinate 29,691,619 downwards.
GGTCCTGATATGTCTGTCTGTCTGTCTGCAATCAGGACTCAGTCAGAGTAGGATCCCAGACTCTCACATGAAGTCAGCTGTCAGGCTAAGTGTGTTGATCGCCCCCACAGACAGAACATCACAGTTAGAGTCTGCCATATCCACTCCGACTGAACACCCGTTAAAACGTTGCACTGTGTTCTGCGCCAGTGGCCCAGTGCATCCGATTTCAGCCAGTATTTTATTCAGGTTTGCTTTCCTTAGCCTTTAATTGTCCCCAATCTTCCTGCAAGGCAGCAGATGATCTTTTCTGTAGGGGGATTCTGCGCGTAGACGGTCGGCCTTCCCAGGTTTACGAGCACCGTCTGCCCGAGTCACTAGAGGTGACTAACACAGCCATGCGACTTGTGATATGACTTAGTTCTTATGGTACACAGTTCACTATTGTAGAGAGTAATGTTTTAATAGTCATGGCAGGTCCTGATATGACTTAGTTCTTATGGTACACAGTCCACTACTGTAGAGAGTAATGTTTTAACTGCAATACTAAAAAAAAGGAAGAAAAAAGTGGTATGGTGACAGCTTTATGAGATAATGGATGAAACAAAAGTCGACGTTTCGGGAAAGTAGACCTTCATCTGGACGAACAACAAACACAAAAATTATATATAACAATATATTAACAAATCTAACTACATGGCGACAATATGCTAGATACTAAAGAGAGGAAAAATAAAAAATGGTCACTATCCTGTGTTCCTGAGCTGGGTCAGTCTCCAAATGGACTAAATGATAGACCTGAGCTGGGTCAGTCTCCAAATGGACTAAATTGATACGACAGGATGACCGACTATAAATCTCTCTGACCAGGAAGTCAGGTGAGAAGACGGAAAGGAAGGGTTCTAAAAATATGGGGAGGTGGGTACAGGATATGTGTAAACTATGCACGTCTACCTCTGTGTGTGCACCCCGAACCGATGTGTAAACATAAGCATGTGTATGTAACAATGCATGCGTACAAGCATAAATCAGCACATATATTGCCACAAGGCCCACAAAAGAAAAACCCAAAGGAGCCCAAATGTGCCAATACATGTGCAGACAAATATATCCACATGTATAAAAATGTTTTAACTGTCATGGAAGGTCCTGATATGACTTAGTTCTTATGGTATACACTCCACTACTGTGGAGAGTAATGTTTTAACAGTCATAAAAGGTCCTGATATGACTTAGTTCTTATGGTACACTGTCCACTACTGTAGAGAGTAATGTTTTAACTTGAAGGAAGGTTCTAACTTGACTTTAGCTGAATACAAATAGTAATCTATCTATCTATCTATTGACCTTTCGAGCCGTAGTCGGCCCGTGGGGCGTAGTCCAAGATACTCTTCTCTTATCTGAATTTCTGTTCTAGCAGTTTTCAATTCTTTTAAAGATATTTTATCAAATCTCGCCATTTGTCTCTGTTCTGTGCAAGCAGCTCTATCTCATTGAGGGAGTCGAATCCTGCTGCTCTTGCATCTCTTATCAATGTTCTTCTCAGTGTCTCTCTGGGTCTTCCTCTTTTTCTCCTCCTACCTGTTGTTTCCCACATGAGGGCTTGCTTTGCTGTTCGGTTCAAATAGTAATAGATGAGTATTATTATGAACGGAAATTTCCAAAGCATCAGATTAATATTGACTTGATTTGATATCTTTTGGGTTAGAACAGGTCGCTCTATACAGCTCATGCCTTTCATGAACAAAGGTTCATGCATCATGGGAGGCCATATTTATTATTTGTTAGCAGAAATTTCAATGTATATAATCACAGGTACAAAAAGGAAAGTTACCAAGAGAAGAGCTGAAACGGAGATTTCCACAAATCATGGGTTTTCATTTTATTAGCTCCTATACTGGAGAGGTAAGCTTTTTAGAGTTTAGTTTGTACCAAAACACAGAAACTTTGTAATAGTAATCACATCTATAAAATTGATCTGTCTCTTAAATGAAAATAAATTATTATATCTTAAGAGTTTTTGATTATTCTATGTCTTTTTTTATTTGTGTGTGTGTGTGTGTGTGCGTGCGTGCGTGCGTGCGTGCGTGCGCGTGTGTATCTCACCATACATCCAGACTACAGACTACGTAACCTCAAAAACTGTGCTGTTAACTATCTATTCTATCTATCTTTATGACACATAGTACCAATAATATGGTGTATGTCGGGGGGGCAACAATAGAACCCAAGGGATAAAGGCCGCTTGGTCAAGCAGTCACCACGACGTGTGAGACTCAGGACTTTTATTTCACCCCCGATAGAAAAAATCCTTTCTGTCTACCGTGAATTTCGAACACCGTACGCCGGCTTTTCAGCCAGCAGAACAGTCGTTTTAGCGGCACGGCCATGTGCACCTCAAAAAAAAAAAAACTGTGCTATTGACCTATGAAAATGATGAACATAAGCACTAAATTCGTCATCATCATCGAGTGCCTTCGCAACGAAGGTTGGCTACCATGGATCACCATTCTACTCTGTCTCTTGCTTTGATGGTGCAGGCTGTCATAGATTGACTTGTCCATCTTTTGATGTTACTCGTCCATGTTAGTCTTGGTCTGCCTCTGCCTCTTTTACCTTGTATTTTCCCTTCCAATATTACTTTTAGTAGGCTGTTGTGTCTTTTAACATGCCACAAAAATTTCATTTGTATTGTCTTAATTGTATTTAGTAGTTCTCTTTTTATTTTCAGTTGTTTTAAAACTTCATTGTTTGTTTTCTTTTCTTTCCATCCAATTCACCTATTCTTCTATAAATCCACATTTCAAAGGCTTCAATTTTCTGTTCTGTTTTCTTGTCTAATGTCCATGTTTCTGCACTATACAGGAATATTGAGAAGATGTAACATTTTGCCATTCTTAGTTTCAGCCCTGCTGATATTTGTTTTGTTGTTAGTATATTTTTCATGGCAATAAAAGGACTTTTTGCCATACCTATTCTTTTGTTTATTTCAATTTTACATTTTCCATCATTGGTTATAGTATGTCCCAGGGAAATCCTTACCTTACTTAATGGTTAGCTGATTAAAATGATTGCTCAATTCATTCAGTACCATATTGAAAAGCAAGTCATAGTGAAATGTTTGCTACTACCATTATTCCTCAGGGATGTTGTATGCTTAACTTAAAGTGGTGGTTTGGTTAAGTTTTATTCTTCTTCTTCTTTCCTTCCTCATCTGCCGTTCAGCGTCGAGGGGAGATATAATTTGCGGTCTTTTGCTCTTCTGTTCGCCTCTGCTGCTGTTATGTTTCCTAGTGCTTCTAATATTCCATTGACCCATCTTTTACGTGGTCGACCCTTGGTCTGGTGTTCTCACAAAGTTTGTTGAAGGGTCGTTGTGTTGTGTTTTGTTCTTTCTGACTTGTCACGTAGCCAAACCATTTTATCTATTGTTTCCTTATATATTCTATGGTGGGGGCTATTCCTAGCTTTTTTCTCAGTTCTTCATTTCTGATCTTATCTCTCAGACTGTTTCCTGTCATTCGTCTAACACATTTCATCTCTGTAGAGGTTATTTTTCTTATTGTTCTTGCATCTAGGGTCCAGGTCTGGCATTGGTAGCACAACGTTGGGATGAAGATTGTATTGTATAGTGCTTGTTTTGCCTCCAGAGTTATTTCCTTGTTGGACAATAGTGGTGATAACTGTCCGATGATTTGACAAGCTTTGTTGCATCTTGATTCTATATCTAAGTTTTATTAGATCTTTATAAATATGGAATTTTTTTAAATAAATGAACACACTATTATATAAGAAAGGTTACATATTTTTTCATGTAAAGCTATTATTACTTGTGTTGAACAAATTAATCAAATATATTTATTATTTTTATTTGAAGAATTAAAATTTCTGTTTGTTGAAAACATTTTTCTTAGGGAATCGCTGTGTTGAAAGAAGATCTGATCAAAGCAGCCTTAAGTCAGAAATACATGGGTGAAATGATACCAGAAGCCTGGCTTAACCTTGAAGCAAAATTAGACAAGTATGTCCTGTGTTAAATAAATAAAATTATACTTGTATAGAGCCACTATGTTTGAGTAGAATCTTATTATGCAAAAGATAAGAGACTACCAAAAGTATACAGATTTACAGAAATTAGCAGTGCAATGTCCATGATGGAGAACAAAGGATTCTGACCTGTGTGCCATATATGGTTTTACTAAAAAAAAAAAAGTAAAGTCACGCCAAGTGACGTATAGGGAATATGGTGTTAGTGACCATAATTTTTACAGACCTTCGGCACATGATTTTTGGGGTAATGTGGTCAGTATTACGCCTGTGCCACTTTACTTTCCCAGAAAAAAAATCCGGTACCCATTTAAGGCTGGGTGAACCTGGAAGCCATCGGTTGGGATCGAACCCTACCTCTTGTCCTTTGTAGTCCAGTTCACTAACCACTGAGCTATCGCGGCTCCCTATATTTGGTTAGGGAGGAAAATAATTTAACATATTTATGATGTTGCTGTTATTATGGATCCAGAAGCTGTGAACTGACACTCTTTGGCCCAATGACATGTAATGATATCTACAGGTATTTCTCAGTTCCCTTGTTGTTTCGTACAAGGTGTTCCATTTATCAGGTCCTAGAGGAAGTAGTGTTGCTCTGATGCCAATGATCTTTGGACAGTAACATACTTATAAAATTTCTTAATTTTCATTTAATAGATGTCCTTTTTTAATTATTTTAAAATGAAAACGTATACTTTGAGGACATATCTTTTATATGTGTGTATGAGTGAATTTGTGTTGGGATGAGTGGGTGAGTGAATGAGAGAGAGAGAGAAAAAAGAGACTGAATTTTAAAAAATAAAAATTAGCTTTAAACATTTACTGCCTTGATTTATCAGCCATGAGACGTTTTTAGAGAAGCTAACAAATAGAATACAAAAAACTACAAAAAATACTTGTACCCAAAACAAAATGAAGTAATAAAATTGCAATTATAGTTGCCTTTAAAAATAAGAACATTTAGACATATTAGAAAGATAAAATGTCTGAACACCATTTAAATGTGTAATATATTATTCAAGTTCATTCATCACACTAAAGATAGTTTGTTTGTTAGTGTCCGCAGAAATGAGGAAAAGGCTCTTCTTCCTTGGAGTGAAATAGAAGAACTTGCTGGTGCAGCTGGAATATTTGATAAAATAGAGGTATAATGTGTGTCAGGTCATTCTTGGATGTGAAGCCTTTGCCAGATGCCTTCACAAATATTTTTGTGATTTTATGTTATATTTTATATTATATATAAAAATTGTTAAAATAGATGTTTAATGTCTCATTTTGACATACATGAGATCTTATAAATTGGTTTAATTATGAATGTCAGGTTCTTAGAAACACACATAATCAAGCGAACATCATTTTAAGGAACATAACCTTTTATTTAAGCTTTTTAAGTTACAGATAACAGGTCACTGTTGTTTCAGAGCACATCTACACAAGATAGGACTCATTGACTTTGCAACTTGTGACTGCTGAGCATGCAGACAAACTACAGAGTATATACTACATTACTCTCATCACCTTAAGAACACAAATACCCCCCCACAGAAAGAACTCTGCATGACAATTTATAAGGAACTGGTGAAGACCTCAAACACACTGTCTTGTTCGTGACCCAAGCTGGTCTAAACATCTAAATGCATAGCAGTAGCTGATCACTGAAGAAGAAAAGTTACTGATTTCATAAAATACTTTTTCAAGTAAGATTTGTAAAGCTTTTCTATGTTTTTTAAATATTCTCAGAAAAAAAACACAATGTACTGGATCAGAGAAAACATAATGCTGAAATAATTCATGTATTTTGCAACAACCAGTTGATACAAGCTGTCCAATTTCTCCATGACCTTGGCTCAGTTCAGTTCTTCAACACCAATTTCCTGCGTTCATATGTAGTCATCATACCCCAGTGGATCATTGATGTTATGGCTTGTATTGTCACAGTACATGAAGGTCCTACTAAGGTGGGTGTGAGTCTCTTGTATTTTCTCTTTTTTTTTTGTAATTCAATGATTATATTTAGTGAAATACAATATGAGACAGATGGTGTTTATGTATATTATGTCAGATATATTTCATTATTCTAGATTGACCATTGTTTATTACGACTGAATAAATGTGTCTGTAGTATGGTAGCAGCAGGCTCATTTGTTTATGAAGTGAACATGTGCTCATTCACAGCTTGATATTCTCTAGCTGACCTGCTAAAAAAATAGGTACCTTATTAATGAGTTTGGGGGGATGAATAACTGCAGAAAAGAACACTGCCTCCTCACCTCCAAATGTTGTAGTTCTATTGTAATACTTCTCACAGCTGCAATATTAAAGTATATTATGAGACACCCATCTCTTATATCTGAAAAGAGAAGCAATAAATACTGGGGTTTTTACTTACATATTCTAATAAATTTCTTTGTTTTTTTTCATCATCTTTATGTTCAAAAGTTGACTTGGTGTGTAATATTTTGTTCTTTCTGTCTAATCATGTAGCTATATTACCTATCTGTTATATTTTTTATGTGTTCAATGAATTATTTATAGCTTTTTTTTCACTTCTGGTCTTGTTTCTCTGTCTGTTGCTTGTATTATAAAGTGGATTTCTTGGTTTTATTTTTCCTTAACTATTAGGATGGCAAATTATTTTACTCAGACATGAAAAAGGTATGGAATAATTATCCTGAAGAACTCCATCCTTGGTTACTGCGACTCACAGAAGAATTTGATTTGACTTTTCCTTTATCATCTGAGGAAGCAAATATTGTTCCCTGTCTTCTGGCCAGCACAGAGCCCAAGGTAACCAACTGTGGAAGTATTATTTCTTATGTTTTTCTTATATTGTTGTCTGACAGTTGTGAAATTGTAAAATTCAATTTATAGCAATTCTAGTTTTATACTGTATGTAATTTTTTTTATGTAGAATATCTGTTTTCAAATTTGTTTGTGTTCAGTTTGACTTTCACCTGTGGACAAGGAGAGCAGTGAGCAGGAATCAATGATCATGTACAGATTTGACTATCTACCAGCGGGATTGTTCAACAGAGCTCAGGTATTAAGACATAGAAACTTCATCTAATTAAAATGACATATTTACAATCATTGTTCTGTCAACATTAATACATTTACTTAAAGACTCTTCTTTTTTCTTTCCTCAGTTTCAGTTTGATGGGGAGTACAGTTTGCTGTCTTTGTCATCTGTTGGCTACTCTTGCTGTTAAATGTCTCTAATGTCCTAGTGTCTCTAATATTCCATCAGTCCATTTTTCATGAATTTTGTGTTTTCATCGTGGTTGTTGTTGACTTATTGTGTCATGTTTTGATCTTTTTGTCTAATCGTGTTGGTAAACCATTTTATCTGTTGTTTCTTAGTTTATTCAGTAACAGAGATTATTTTTAGCTTTTTTTTCAGTGTTTCACTTCTGATTTTATCTTTCCTCCTGTTTCCTGTCATGCATCTAATACATTTTATTTTGATGGTGAATATTTTACTGATTGCTCTTGAGTCTGACATACAGATTGCCTTTGTTAGTGCAATGTTGGGATGATGATTGTATTGCAAAGTGTTTGTGAACACTCAGCATTATCTTATATAATCTCCAATACTTATATGTTTCATTTAACAGAATTTATATTTTGACTATTAATTATTAAAACTGTTAAAATGCATCATGTTGTATTGTTTATTTATTTACTTGTACTCTATTCTTTTGTACTGTTATTTTAAAATCATCTTTAAAAAATCAGAGTCTGAAATGCCATTTTAATTTTATATGAAGTATAACTGTATCTCATTATGTATGTTTTGCTGATATTAATAATATATTATATCACTACAATTCATTATAAATATATGTTTAGGTCAGACTACATGAGTTCAGTGACAGCTCAGTTATGTGGAAGAAAGGAGTCCTGCTTAAAAAGAACGACCACGGGCTCTGTTAGTTCAAGTTGGGTATGTTTTGCTTGTAATGATCAATTTTATTGATAAATGGCCTGCATGTAGCATTTTTTTAACCCTAGATTACAATGTCATTTAGAAAAAAATACTTCCAGGTAAATATAACATTAAGAGCTCTAAAAATAACATTTTCTTTTAGCTCTTTTACACACAGATGTGTGTTTACAGTAAGACAGATATGAGGAACCTGGATTTCCTGTCTCATGTTTATTTATGACCTGAATTTTCCCTCAAGGATTGGACATGTTACAATGTCTATCAGTACAGACACCATAAGTCCATCAATATGTTCGGCTACCTCCTCTCGTTATTCACTGCATTTCCTGAGTTACAAAGGGTTGTTTGATGTCAGCTGATGATCGAGGAAACTTCCTTGGTCACAGCAGAAAAAAAAGATAATCAACCAAATTCTTGAAAATTGACAAATTTTCTTTGCATTATATGAAATTGTATCTCACAAAATCAGAAAAAAAAACCATAAACGATGGAAACAAATCAAACATTCAGGGTCACCAGAAGTGGTAATTAGGAAGGTACACAAAGGGGATAAATGTTTGAACACTGCAATATGTCAAATTTTGAAGAATTTCTGTTTTCATGTGGTAATTTTTGTTACAGTATCATAATGTAGGTTAAAATTGTCTGTTTTATAATTATTGTTCATATATTAAATGGTTGTCTCATTGATGTTAAAATGGCCTCTTTTATTCTACTGTGTTCACCAGTGAAGTGGTGAATCCATTCCCACTTACCCCTAGATCATGATATTGTTATAAAAATTACCACCTCAAAATACACATTTTTGAAATTTAAGAGTTTCTATGGGCAAAAATTACCCCCACTCCCTGTTTTTTCCTAATTACTACTTCCGATGACTCCTGATTGTTGGATTGTTTCCTTTTATGTTAGATTTCTTTTTCAAGTGTGCCATAAAAAGTACAGCTGTATCATAGAAAGGGGGCTACTTTTTTTTCCTTCGTTAATTTCCCCAATTTCAAGAAATTCTTTTTTTTATAATTCTTTTTTTATATTTCTTTTTAAAATTATGATGGGGAAAATCTTCTTGCAAGACATCAAACAAACATCTGTAACATGGGATAGACAATGAGCAACGCTTAGAGGGAGCTGAACATACAGATGGATTGACGACTGCCCTGTGAATAGACAACGTAACACCTCAGGTAGCCACAGTGCCATGCATTAGAATTTCAAGCCATAAATCTAACATAACCCAGGAAATTATTACTGTATCTGATTCCCATGTTTATGCTGGGTAAACATACAGTTGTGTCACAAAAGTTCCAAAAAAAACTTATTTTCCAAACTCCAAATGTAACAATTAAGTGGTTGTAATTTTTATGATGGTATCATGAAAATATGACCCACAGATAGGTATCATAAACTAAGGTTAACTGGTGAATCCTGAAGAAGATCTATATAAAAGCACAGAAAGTACACAGCTCTTATATATCTTTCTTTTATTTATACTAATATTTTTTATTTAATTTCTGTTTATCTCTGTTTAAAAATTGTCAGGAAAAATGAGGAGTTCTGATAAATATATTTATTTTAGGATTATTATGATGGAGACTGCATCTACCTTTCTTTGTCTGGGAGATGAAATATTAATTTGGATAATTCCACTGGCGCGGGCAGTTGAGCAATTATTGATTTTAATTCATTTGCAGGGATACTGGACCTTCCATAACCATATTTATTTAATTTTTTTCTTTTAAAATTCAAAACAGTAATACAGAAGTGGTAGTGACAGCTCGAGGGTACAAGCCAGAGAACATACTCTTCCTCGTTCATGAAGTTTTTGAGTGCTTAATTGCAGATTCATATAGTGGCGTTTCATACGACTACTCAATCCCATGTATTGAGTGTCTGGCAGAGGTAATTCCCATGGTTTTCATTCTTTAATTTATATTTAACTTTTTTTGTAAAGACGCATTGGTGGGAACAGAGATTGGAGAGAAGTGTGAGTACAAATTTTTAGCACTGGTGGAAAATTTCTTGATACATGATTTAAAAGTTAATTTATATTTGAGTAAGATTGTCTTTTATATATTGTATATATACATTAATATGATAACATGTTATAACAAGGAATATTATACTGCAAATTTTTAAATAAATGTAGTACGAGTTTATCAGCTCCAATAGTCTGACGTGTTGTATCATATATGATAAAAAAGATTAAAAACTAGACAACAGATTGGACGTTCTTGGATAGCGGTAGTAGTAGCAGCACGTAGTAGTACGTAGTAGTAGTAGTAGTACGTAGTAGTAGTACGCAGTAGTAGTAGTACGTAGTAGTAGAAGTACGTAGTAAGAGCAGCATAGTAGTAGTATTAGTAGTAGTAACAACAGCAGCAGGAGTAGTAGTAGGTGTAGTAGTTTGTTTCACCTCTTGGAAATGTTATTTTTTCTTATCTTTCGCAGTGTATCCTCTATTTCTATGAATCTGTGTGCTTCTTGCTTGAGTTGCAGCTTTAAAGTGTGTTTCAAAGATTGCGTCCTACAGCTACCAGTTTTCTTTTCTGAAATGGATAATGTTGGTGGGAAAACAAAGGACAAATAATGTCTATAAGACATTTGAAAAATAGTATTATTAAACTAATAAAGTTCTAAAAACATTAAAATGATGAATGCTCACTGCAGATAAAAGACATCATAGTCTTTCTCAAGACAAAATATTTCTATCTATCTATCTATTGACCTTTCGAGCCGTAACCGGCCCATAGGGCGTAGACCAAGATACACCTTTTCTATATGAATTTTTTGTTCTAGCAGTTTTTTTTAAAGATATTTTATCAATCTCGCCATCTGTCTCTGTTCTATGCAAGCAGTTCTATCTCATTGAGGGAGCCGATTCCTGCTGCTCTTGCCTCTCTCATCAATGTTCTTCTCAGTGTCTCCTGGGTCTTCCTCTTTTTCTTTTTTACCTGTTTGTTTCCCATATGAGGGCTTGCTTTGCTATTCGGTTATTATCTCTTCTCATCACATGTCCAACTTATAACCATCGTCTTTTCTTATTACTGAAGATATTAGTGGTTGATTGGCGATTTCTCTAATTTCCTCGTTTGTTTTGAATTCGTTCCATGCTATACCAAGTATTTTCCTTAGACATTTATTTTCGAATGCGTTCAACTTTGTTTCTATATCTCTTGTTGTTTTCAGCTTTCAACGCATACGTAAGGGTGATAGTACATTTGATTTGAATAGCCTAAAGTTTTGTGTTTGTGCTGATGAGTTTTGATTTCCACAACTTTTCAAGGCTTCTGAAAGACATTGCTCCTTTAGCCATTCTGATTCTAATCTCTTTACTCGTATCCCTTCTCGATCAATGTGACTTTCAAGATAGATAAAGTGATCGATCTCTTCTACTGGTTTGTTTTCCATGTATATTTTGTCACCTGTTGGAATTAAACTTTTCATGACTTTAGTCTTTTCATGATTGATCTCAAGCCCAATTTTGCGGGCTATTGATGATAGTTCATTTGTGTTTTCCTGTATCGTTTTTATCTGACTGCTGATGAGAACTATGTCATCAGCAAAGTCGAGGTCCTCCAAATGGTCTCCTTGTATCCATTTGATGCCTTTATTACCAGTGCAGCATTTCTTCATTATGAAGTCCATAACAATTCCAAATAACAAGGGTGATAAAATACATCCTTGTTTAACCCCAGTTTCTATTGGGAAACATTCGCTCAGTCCTTCCTCTGTTCGAACTGCACATGTGTAACCATCATACATGTCTTTGATAATATTTATGATTTTTTATGGTAAACCATATTGCTTCAGAATTTTCTACAAAGAATCTCTATGAATACTATCAAATGCTTTTTTGAAGTCGATGAAGTTAAGTACAAAAGGTTTTTGCTTTTCAATGTGTTCCTCCAATATAAGTCGTAGAGTGAAAATGTGGTCAAGACAGCTTCTCCCTTTTCTAAACCCAGCCTGTTCTTCACGCATTACTGTATCTATTGAATCCTTTATTCTATTTAGGATGATTTTGCAGAATAACTTTGAGGCAACTGACAAAAGTGTCACGCCTCTCCAGTTGTTACAATCTCTAAGATTGCCCTTTTTTGGGATCTTAACAATGATTCTTTTTTCCATTTATGAGGCGTCTTCTCTGTTTTCCAAATGATGTTGAACATTTTTTGGAGATGTATTAGATTATGGCTATCAATTGCCTTGAGGATCTCAGCTGTTAACTTATCCTCTCCAGCAGCTTGTTATTGGTCATAAGCTTTAAGGTGGTTTCTATTTCACTCAAGGTGAAGTCATCTAAATTTACATCTAATTCTGCTGCTGGTGTTTCAGCTTCAAAATCTATTAAACTGTGGGGTAGTGGACGGTTAAGAATTTCTTTGAAGTGTTCCACCCAACGGGCTTTTATGTCTGCGCTTGTTGTTAGTATTAATCCAGATTTGTCTAGAATTGGTGTTCGACTGGATGTATAGGTGTTTGTCAGCATCTTTTGTACAGTATAAAGAGTTCTGCTGTCTCCTGTAATTGCAGCTGTCTCTGCTTTCTCTGCCAAATGTCTATATAAGCTCTTGTATCTCTTTTGCTGAACTTTTCACTTTGTTGTCTAATTCTTTGTATGTTGCTTTTGCCAGAAACTTTCCAAGATCTGTCTTTACATTAGTCATGGCTCTCTTCGCTTCTCTTCTTTCTTTGATGTATTTCCACGTGGTGTCTGAGATCCAAGCTCGTTTTTCCATTTTCTTCAGTCCAGCACTTGCTTCTGCTGCTGTCATTAGTATTTTGCTCTGTGAGAGTCCCACATTTCATTGATATCTAAGTCTATTTCACCGAGTGCTGTATAACAATTACTTAGCTCTATGTTAAACTTTTCCTTTATGGCTTCACTTTCAGTTTATGACTATCAATTTTATGTGTAATTGACCTCTTCTGTTGGTTTCTAAATTTTAATCTTATTTTCCCAATGCACAGGTTGTGGTCACTATTAACATCAGCACCCCTGTATGCTCTTACATCTATTAATGATGATCTGAATTGTTGTTTAATACATAGGTGGTCGATTTGATTTGAGGTTCTATCATCAGGAGATATCCATGTTGTTTTGTGAATATTTTTGTGTGGAAATAATGTCCCACCTATAACTAAATTTTCTATTAAACATAATTCTATTAATCTTTCTCCATTCTGACTTGTAGTATCACAGCCTTCTCTCCCCATCAATGTTCCACTCCTGCGTTATCTTGTCCCACTTTGGCGTTGAAATCTCCATTACAATTAAAAGATCGTGTTTTGGTATTTTGTTTATAAGTTGTTGCAGTTGATTATAAAAATCGTCCTTAACTTCATCATCAGCTTCGTTAGTAGGCGCATAACATGGAATAATTGAAAGTCTTCCATGTTTTGTTTTGTAGCGTGTTCGTATCAGACGGCTATTTACAGTTCCCATTCTAATAAACTTCTTGCAGCTTTGTCTGTCATCATTATGCCTACTCCTTCACAGTGTTTTCCATCTTCCCTTCCAGAAAAAACTACTATTTTATTATCAATAGATCTCCTACCTGTTCCAAGCCAGCGCATTTCGCTTAATCCTAAAATATCTAGATCGTATCTGTCCATCTCGCTCGCAACCTGTGCATGTTTCGTCGGAGCGGCCATTGTTCGCACATTCCAGAATCCTATTTTGTTGTTGTTTTAGGGCCGAAAAACTATCACTGCTATCTACTGCTAATTTACACATTCTGTATCAGGTCTACGTTTCAATAACAACATCGTTTTATGATAGCGGCTTGTTAAACCTCTGATCAACGGTTATATACCAAGCGGAGAAAAATAATTCCTCCATTTTGGAAACAACCGAAAACAAAATATTTGCATACCAATAAATTAATTTCAGCTCTTTTTATTTAGATAACAATGTGATATAAAGTAA